>LR738710.1:658351101-658389352 GCA_902687465.1 Secale cereale
AAACCCTCCCACCTCCCGCCCCTTCACCCTCCCCGTCCATGGCCGACGCCCAGCTGAATTCCGGCGGCCTGGCCGTCAACCCGCTCGGAAAGGTGGAGAAGAAGGCGGCCAAGGGTGCAAGGAAGCCGCGGTCGGAATGCACATCGGAGGAGCTCGTCAAGTTGGACGCGGAATCGGCAAAGAGGAGGAACCGGAGAGCAGCCTTCAAGGGCAAGACCGCTGCGGCCAAGTTCGCCGCCGAGCACGATGCGATGGATGCCGCGTGGCGCAAGGCCGAGGTCGAGGAAAAGGAGGCCATCGTCAACAAAGCGCACGTCCTCCTCATGCTTGGCATTTGTCGTCCAGCGGGTTTCTCTGCAGCGGTCGTCGGCCCGGCGAGCACAGGCTCGTCGGTCGCCAGACCTCCGCACTGCCAGTCACCGACGTCGCGGGCCATGCCCATGTCGCCCGGCTTTCCCCCGCCAAGGCACGACGGCAGACCCGTTTTTCGGGGTCGCCGGACGTTGGCGTGATCGCGCCGTCCACCCCGCACCCCTCGGCTGTCACGCTGGGGTCCAGTAGCGGCGGCCGGCCGTCCGTAGAGATGCAAAGAAAGCAAGGACGTCCACCGTTTACGGGCACCATGTCATCGCCCCGCGTCCTGTTCGACGAAATGCCAACACCAACGCCAATGGTCGACGACCCCTTCTACAGCCAGTACATGCAGAATGTGATCTACGAGGGTGGGCATGGTTGTGCCTACGATCCCGAGGAGACCCAAAGTCAGGATGGCCGCGCCCAGTACGTTACCGATGAAGATCCCGACGAACGTACTGACTATGATCATGCTGACTACGACCATGGTGACTCGTGGCATGAAGACGATGACATCTATTGCAAAGGTGATGGTGATGAAGAAGAAGTCATTGATATTGATATTTCGGGCGAGCCATTGTTCATCGACGAGCCCACCCAAAGATCGGAAGCGCAAAAGAGGAGGAAGAGCATTCACACGGGTTCATATTCACAAGACGAGGACAAGTTGATTTGCCAATGTTGGATGGAGATTAGCCAAGATCCGAGGACCGGCGCGCAACAAAAGGGCCTTATTTTTTGGACGAGAGTCCACAAAACATTCCATGAAAGGAAGATGTCTGAGCCCTACCAAATTACGAGCGACCGTGGAATGACCGCGATTCAAAAGAGGTGGTTGTTCATCCAACAAGAGTGCAACAAGTATTGTGCCGCACTTGAGAGATTTGAAGCACGACCCGTGAGTGATCTCGGCATTGGGGACATCATATGCTCTCCTCATCCTACTTCTTTCGTTGCTACGGCCATGACACTTCGGCCTTGTATATGTTTGCATGTTCAATTGTTGTTGATCATGTGGTGTAGGCATTTCAATCTTTGGAAGCATTCAAGGCCCAGCACAATGACAAGCCATTCACTCTTACGCTTTGTTGGACGATCATCAAGAAATGCCCTAAGTTCAAGGATCATTACCATGAACTTCAAAGGAAGAGAGGCAAGAAGACGGTCGCGTTGGCCGGAGGTGGAGATGGTGAGGCGTTGAAGAGGTCGAGGGGCAAGACCAACTCCAAGGTGGACGACATACGTGATGCATCATCCATGGCCTTGCATGAGAATTTGCATGGCGTGATGTCTCAAAAGGATGTGAGGGACGAGAAGAAATGACAAAGAAAGGACGAGCAAATGAAGCAATACCTAGAGCTTCAAAGGAAGAAGCTTGAGATGGAGGAGGCGGCCAAGAAGAGGAAGATCAACATGGAGGAGGCATCCCGGCAAAGGCAGATCGACATTGAGGCTGCCAATGTCACGGCCAGGCAGAGGCAGCTCGACATTGAGGCCACCAATGCCGCAACCAAATCAAAGGAGCTAGCCCTTGTGATCATGAGCGTGGACTTGACCAAGATGAGCGAGAAGATGAGGAGCTGGTTCGAGGCCAGGCAGAAGGAGATGTTCGACGCCGACGGCCTGAACTAGGTCGTCTGATCGGCCGTGGTCGTTCTTTTTTGGAGGCTAGCATGGGTGCCGGCCGATGGCTGTGTGCCGGCGAGAAACACATTCATTTTGGAGGCTGGCTGTGTTGTCGGCCGCTGGTTGTGTTGCCGGCGACACAACTATTCATTTTGGAGGCTGGTTGTGTTGCCGGCGAGGACGTGTTGGCCGCTGGCTCTGTTACCGGCGTGAACTAGGGCCGCTGGCCTGAACTAGGGCGTGGTACTTTCGAAAGTTGGTGTTTCAAATAGAAGGCGGGCAGGATGGGGCCAAAGGATGCGTCCGTGCATTGGGCGCACGACCACCGCATCCCAGGACAGGCCCGGATACGACCCCATTGCCCTACCCAAACAGACAGAATCCAGGCAAAACGGATGTCCGTTTGGGTCGTGCGCTCGAGTTGGCCTAAAACCCCACCTTTGCACGACAGTGTGCCAATCCATTCGTTTCGGGTTTTTTTCCTCTGAAAAGGAGGATTATCCCAGACTCTGCATCATCATGATGCACACAACCATCTTTATTAATTATTCATCAGAGCCTAACAAAATGAATACAATGATCAACCCAAAGCCATCTTTTCTACGCGAACAAAGTCGTTATACCAACAAGAATACAAATATGCCATGTCCGCATAACAGAGACAATCTAATTCAATGGCCATAAGGCCAGCCGGTCAGGCGTCCCGTAATGTGCACCGCCTGCACACGTTGTTGGAACTGCGGCCGCAATCTTCCGACGTCCCATCTTCAGGAGAATCATTGCATAGATCTTGCCGGTCGCATTTGCCGTCAGTGTCACCAAGACGTCGGACAGCGCTACCGCTCTGCGCGCATCCATCTAAACGAATCTAACGCCGAGGCTCTGTTGCACCATGCTGCCAAGACCCGCCGTCGTCGATACGATAGATGCCACTCCGCACCACCTACATGCCATCCCACGCCGACTCCGCACTACCAGCAACTCCACCACCATGAGCAGTTCCCGTCGACGCCTTCAGGAAGGAGCACGACACCCAAGCGTCGCCGTCGCCCATACCAAAGGAACATAGGCTTTTGCCTGCGCACATGAAGGAGGTGAGAGGAACAGGGTCCACATCGAAGCCTTCGGGAAGGGGATCGGCGCCGCATGGCGTCGACTTTGGTGAGGCCGCCGCGACGGCCTGGGGTTTCCCCCGGATCCATGCCCACCCGCCGGATCCATGCAGCCAGCACCGGGAGATGACGGAGATGACGACCACAGTCTCCCTCAGCCGGAACTAGCACGAACCGAAGCAGATCGAGTCGGAGACGATGTTACCCCTGGAGCTCAAGGAGGCCAACGTACGAAAAGCCGCCAACACCACCGCGTCCAGATCGACGGCCACGCCGGGCCGCCGCTGAAGGAAATATGCCCTAGAGGCAATAATAAAGATGTTATTTGTATTTCCTTATATCATGATAAATGTCTTTTATTCATGCTAGAATTGTATTAACCGGAAACTTAGTACATGTGTGGATACATAGACAAAACAGTATGTCCCTAGTATGCCTCTACTAGACTAGCTCATTGATCAAAGATGGTTATGTTTCCTAGCCATAGACATGATTTGTCATTTGATCAACGGGATCACATCATTAGGAGAATGATGTGATGGACAAGACCCATCCGTTAGCATAGCACTATGATCGTTTAGTTTAAACTGCTATTGCTTTCTTCATGACTTATACATGTTCCTATGACTATGAGATTATGCAACTCCCGAATACCGTAGGAACACCTTGTGTGCTATCAAACGTCACAACGTAACTGGGTGATCATAAAGATGTTCTACAGGTGTCTCCGAAAGTATTCGTGGTGTTGGCATAGATCAAGATTAGGATTTGTCACTCCGAGTGTCGGAGAGGTATCTCTGGGCCCTCTCGGTAACACACATCATAATAAGCCTTGCAAGCAAAAGACTAATGAGTTAGTCACAAGATGATGTGTTACGGAACGAGTAAAGAGACTTGCCGGTAACGAGATTGAACTAGGTATAAAGATACCGACGATCGAATCTCGGGCAAGTAACATACCGTTTGACAAAAGGAACAACGTATGTTGTTATGCGGTTCTGACCGATAAAAGATCTTCGTAGAATATGTAGGAGCCAATATGAACATCCAGGTTCCGCTATTGGTTATTGACCGGAGATGAGTCTCGGTCATGTCTACATAGTTCTCGAACCCGTAGGGTCCGCACGCTTAACGTTTGATGACGATCGGTATTATGAGTTTATGAGTATTGATGTACCGAAGGTAGTTCGGAGTCCCAGATGAGATCACGGACATGACGAGGAGTCTCGAAATGTCCGAGACATAAAGATTGATATATTGGACGGCTATATTCGGACACCGGAAGTATACCGGAAAAGTTTCGGATTTATCGGGAATGCCGGAGGGGGTTACCGGAACCCCCTACGAGAGGGGATGGTCCATAGTGGGCCTAAAGGGAAAGAGAGAGGCAGCCCATAGGGCTGGCCGGCGCCCCCACCTAGGGTTCCTAGTTGGACTAGGATTGGGGGGCGCCACCTCTCCTATTCCTTTCCCCCTTCTTCCTTTCGGTGAATCCTACTAGGAATAGGATTGCAATCCTATTCCTAGTAGGACTCCTTCCCTAGCCGCACCAGGAAGGGCCGGCCGGCCTCCCTCCCCTGCTCCTTTATATACGGGGGCAGGGGGGCACCCAAAGACACACAAGTTGAATTGTTTTAGCCGTGTGCGGTGCCCCCCTCCACAGAATCACACCTCGGTCATACCGTCGCGGAGCTTAGGCGAAGCCCTGCGCCGGTGAACACATCATATCTGTCACCACGCCGTCGTGCTGACGAAACTCTCCCGTGAAGCTCAACTGGATCAAGAGCTCGTGGGACGTCATCAAGCTGAACGTGTGCTGAACGCGGAGGTGCCGTACGTTAGGTGCTTGATCGGTTGGATCGTGAAGAAGTTCGACAACATCAACCGCGTCACTTGACGCTTCCGCTCCCCGTCTACGAGGGTACGTAGACACACTCTCCCCTCTCGTTGCTATGCATCTGGTAGATAGATCTTGCGTGATCGTAGGAAAATTTTAAAATACTACGTTCCCCAACAGTGGCATCATGAGCCAGGTCTATGCGTAGATGATATGCACGAGTAGAACACAATGAGATTGTGGACGATACTAGTCATACTGCTTACCAGCATGTCATACTTTGCTTCGGCGGTATTGTGAGATGAAGCGGCCCGGACCGACATTACGCGTACGCTTACGCGAGACCGATTTCACCGTTACGAGCACTCGTTGCTTAAAGGTGACTGGCGGGTGTCTGTCTCTCTCACTTTAGCTGAATCAAGTTTGGCTACGCCCGGTCCTTGTGAAGGTTAAAACAGCACATACTTGACGAAACATCGTTGTGGTTTTGTATGCGTAGGTAAGAACGGTTCTTGCTAAGCCCGTAGCAGCCACGTAAAACTTGCAACAAACAAAGTAGAGGACGTCTAACTTGTTTTTGCAGGGCATGTTGTGAGGTGATATGGTCAAGACATGATGAGTTATACGGTTTTGTATGAGATGATCATGTTTTGTAAAGTTATCGGCAACTGGCAGGAGCCATATGGTTGTCGCTTTATTGTATGAAATGCAATCGCCATGTAATTGCTTTACTTTATCACTAAGCGGTAGCGATAGTCGTGGAAGCAATAGTTGGCGAGACGACAACGATGCTACGATGAAGATCAAGGTGTCAAGCCGGTGACGAAGGTGATCATGACGGTGCTTTGAAGATGGAGATCAAAAGCACAAGATGATGATGGCCATATCATGTCACATATTTTGATTGCATGTGATGTTTATCTTATTATGCTTCTTATTTTGCTTAGATCGACGGTAGCATTATAAGATGATCCCTTACTAAATTTCAAGGTATAAGTGTTCTCCCTGAGTATGCACCGTTGCGAAAGTTCGTCGTGCCGAGACACCACGTGATGATCGGGTGTGATAAGCTCTACGTTCAAATACAACGGGTGTAAGCCAGTTTTTGCACACGCAGAATACTCGGGTTAAACTTGACGAGCCTAGCATATACAGATATGGCCTCGGAACACTGGAGACCGAAAGGTCGAGCGTGAATCATATAGTAGATATGATCAACATAAGATGTTCACCATTGAAAACTACTCCATCTCACGTGATGATCGGACATGGTTTAGTTGATTTGGATCACGTGATCATTTAGATGACCAGAGGGATGTCTATCTAAGTGGGAGTTCTTTAAATTAATATTGAACTTTAATTTATCATGAACTTAGTCCTGATAGTTTTGCATATCTATGTCGTTGTAGATCAATGGCCCGTGCTACCGTTCCTTTGAATTTTAATGCATTCCTAGAGAAAGCTAAGTTGAAAGATGATGGTAGCAATTACACGGACTGGGTCCGTAACCTGAGGATTATCCTCATTGCTGCACAGAAGAATTATGTCCTTGAAGCACCGCTAGGTGACAAACCCCCTTCCGCTGATGCAGACGCTTTGAACGTCTGGCAGTCGCGGTCTGATGACTACACGATAGTTCAGTGTGCCATGCTTTACGGCTTAGAACCGGGACTTCAACGACGTTTTGAACGTCATGGAGCATATGAGATGTTCCAGGAGTTGAAGTTAATATTTCAAGCAAATGCCCGAATTGAGAAATATGAGATTTCCAATAAGTTCTACAGCTGCAAAATGGAGGAGAATAGTTCTATCAGTGAACACTTGCTCAGAATGTCTGGGTACTACAATCATATGACTCAACTTGGTTGCAAAGTTGACGAGGATAGTGTTATTGACAGAGTTCTTCAATCACTGCCACCAAGCTATAAAGGCTTCGTGATGAACTATAACATGCAAGGGATGCAAAAGACAATTCCCGAGCTCTTCGCTATGCTCAAAGCTGCGGAGGTAGAAATCAAAAAGGAGCATCAAGTGTTGATGGTTAACAAGACCACTAGTTTCAAGAAAAAGGGCAAGGGAAAGAAAGGGAACTTCAAAAAGAATAGCAAGTCAGTTGCTACTTCAACGAGGAAACCCAAATCTGGAGCCAAGCCTGAAACTGAGTGCTTCTACTACAAGGGGACTGGACACTGGAAGCGGAACTGTCCCAAGTATTTGGCGGATAAGAAGGACGGCAAGATGAACAAAGGTATATGTGATATACATGTTATTGATGTGTACCTTACTAATGCTCGTAGTAGTACCTGGGTATTTGATACCGGATCGGTTGCTAATATTTGTAACTCGAAACAGGGACTACGGATTAAACGAAGATTAGCTAAGGACGAGGTGACGATGTGCGTGGGAAACGGTTCCAAAGTCGATGTGATCGCCGTCGGCACGCTACCTCTACATCTACCTTCGGGATTAGTTTTAGACCTAAATAATTGTTATTTGGTGCCAGCGTTGAGCATGAACATTATATCTGGATCTTGTTTATTGCGAGACGATTATTCATTTAAATCAGAGAATAATGGTTGTTCCATTTTAATGAATAATATCTTTTATGGTCATGCACCCTTGAAGAGTGGTCTATTCTTATTGGATCTCGATTGTAGTGATACACATATTCATAATATTGAAACCAAAAGATGCAAGGTTAATAATGATAGTGCAACTTATTTGTGGCACTGCCGTTTAGGTCATATTGGTGTAAAACGCATGAAGAAACTCCATAAAGATGGACTTTTGGAATCACTTGATTATGAAACACTTGGTGCTTGCGAACCATGCCTCATGGGCAAGATGACTAAAACTCCGTTCTCTGGAACCATGGAGCGAGCAACAGATTTGTTGGAAATCATACATACTGATGTATGTGGACCAATGAGTGTTGATGCTCGCGGCGGGTATCGTTATTTTCTGACCTTCACTGATGATTTGAGCAGATATGGGTATATCTACTTAATGAAACACAAGTCTGAAACATTTGAAAAGTTCAAAGAATTTCAGAGTGAAGTAGAGAATCATCGTAACAAGAAAATAAAGTTCCTACGATCTGATCGTGGAGGAGAATATTTGAGTTACGAGTTTGGTCTTCATTTGAAACAATGTGGAATAGTTTCACAACTCACGCCACCTGGAACACCACAGCGTAATGGTGTGTCCGAACGTCGTAACCGTACTTTATTAGATATGGTGCAATCTATGATGTCTCTTACCGATTTACCACTATCGTTTTGGGGTTATGCTTTAGAGACAGCTGCATTCACGTTAAATAGGGCACCATCTAAATCCGTTGATACGACACCTTATGAACTATGGTTTGGCAAGAAACCAAAGTTGTCGTTTCTTAAAATTTGGGGCTGCGATGCTTATGTGAAAACACTTCAACCTGATAAGCTCGATCCCAAGTCGGAAAAATGTGTCTTCATAGGATACCCAAAAGAGACTGTTGGGTACACCTTCTATCACAGATACGAAGGCAAAATATTCGTTGCTAAGAACGGATCCTTTCTAGAAAAAGAGTTTCTCTCGAAAGAAGTGAGTGGGAGGAAAGTAGAACTTGATGAGGTAATTGTACCTTCTCCCGGATTGGAAAGTAGTACATCACAGGAAATTGTTCCAGTGATTCCTACACCAATTAGTGAGGAAGTTGATGATAATGATCATGAAACTTCGGATGAAGTTTCTGCTGAACGTCGTAGATCAACCAGAGTACGTTCCGCACCAGAGTGGTACGGCAACCCAGTTCTGGAAATCATGTTACTAGACCATGATGAACCTACGAACTATGAGGAAGCGATGATGAGCCCAGATTTCGCAAAATGGCTTGAAGCCATGAAATCTGAGATGGGATCCATGTATGAGAACAAAGTGTGGACTTTGGTTGACTTGCCCGATGATCGGCAAGCCATCGAAAATAAATGGATCTTCAAGAGGAAGACCGACGCAGACGGTAAGATTACTGTTTACAAAGCTCGACTTGTTGCGAAAGGTTTTCGACAAGTTCAAGGAGTTGACTACGATGAGACTTTCTCACCTGTAGCGATGCTTAAGTCTGTCCGAATCATGTTAGCAATTGCCGCATTTTATGATTATGAAATCTGGCAAATGGATGTCAAAACTGCATTCCTAAATGGATATCTCAAAGAAGAGTTGTATATGATGCAACCAGAAGGTTTTGTCGATCCAAAAGGTGCTAACAAAGTATGCAAACTCCAGCGATCCATCTATGGACTGGTGCAAGCATCTCGGAGTTGGAATATACGCTTTGATGAGGTGATCAAAGCATATGGTTTTATACAGACTTTTGGAGAAGCCTGTATTTACAAGAAAGTGAGTGGGAGCTCTGTAGCATTTCTAATATTATATGTAGATGACATATTGTTGATTGGAAATGATATAGAATTTCTGGATAGCATAAAAGGATACTTGAATAAAAGTTTTTCAATGAAAGACCTTGGTGAAGCTGCTTACATATTAGGTATCAAGATCTATAGAGATAGATCAAGACGCTTAATTGGACTTTCACAAAGCACATACCTTGATAAGATTTTGAAAAAGTTCAAAATGGATCAGTCAAAGAAAGGGTTCTTGCCTGTTTTACAAGGTATGAAATTGAGTAAGACTCAATGCCCGACCACTGCAGAAGATAGAGAGAAAATGAAAGTCATTCCCTATGCCTCAGCCATAGGATCTATCATGTATGCAATGCTGTGTACCAGACCTGATGTGTGCCTTGCTATAAGTCTAGCTGGGAGGTACCAAAGTAATCCAGGAGTGGATCACTGGACAGCGGTCAAAAACATCCTAAAGTATCTGAAAAGAACTAAGGATATGTTTCTCGTATATGGAGGTGACAAAGAGCTCGTCGTAAATGGTTACGTCGATTCTAGCTTTGACACTGATCCGGATGACTCTAAGTCACAAACCGGATATGTATTTTTATTGAACGGTGGAGCTGTCAGTTGGTGCAGTTCCAAGCAGAGCGTCGTGGCGGGATCTACATGTGAAGCGGAATACATAGCTGCTTCAGAAGCAGCAAATGAAGGAGTCTGGATGAAGGAGTTCATATCCGATCTAGGTGTAGTACCTAGTGCATCGGGTCCAATGAAAATCTTTTGTGACAACACTGGAGCCATAGCCTTGGCGAAGGAATCCAGGTTTCACAAGAGAACAAAGCACATCAAAAGACGCTTCAATTCCATCCGCGATTTAGTCAAGGAGGGAGACATAGAGATTTGCAAAATACATACGGATCTGAATGTTGCAGACCCGTTGACTAAGCCTCTTCCACGGGCAAAACATGATCAGCACCAAGACTCCATGGGTGTGAGGATCATCACTTTGTAATCTAGATTATTGACTCTAGTTCAAGTGGGAGACTGAAGGAAATATGCCCTAGAGGCAATAATAAAGATGTTATTTATATTTCCTTATATCATGATAAATGTCTTTTATTCATGCTAGAATTGTATTAACCGGAAACTTAGTACATGTGTGGATACATAGACAAAACAGTATGTCCCTAGTATGCCTCTACTAGACTAGCTCATTGATCAAAGATGGTTATGTTTCCTAGCCATAGACATGAGTTGTCATTTGATCAACGGGATCACATCATTGGGAGAATGATGTGATGGACAAGACCCATCCGTTAGCATAGCACTATGATCGTTTAGTTTAACTGCTATTGCTTTCTTCATGACTTATACATGTTCCTATGACTATGAGATTATGCAACTCCCGAATACCGTAGGAACACCTTGTGTGCTATCAAACGTCACAACGTAACTGGGTGATCATAAAGATGCTCTACAGGTGTCTCCAAAAGTGTTCGTGGTGTTGGCATAGATCAAGATTGGGATTTGTCACTCCGAGTGTCGGAGAGGTATCTCTGGGCCCTCTCGGTAACACACATCATAATAAGCCTTGCAAGCAAAAGACTAATGAGTTAGTCACAAGATGATGTGTTACGGAACGAGTAAAGAGACTTGCCGGTAACGAGATTGAACTAGGTATAAAGATACCGACGATCGAATCTCGGGCAAGTAACATACCGTTTGACAAAAGGAACAACGTATGTTGTTATGCGGTTCTGACCGATAAAAGATCTTCGTAGAATATGTAGGAGCTAATATGAACATCCAGGTTCCGCTATTGGTTATTGACCGGAGATGAGTCTCGGTCATGTCTACATAGTTCTCGAACCCGTAGGGTCCGCACGCTTAACGTTTGATGACGATCGGTATTATGAGTTTATGAGTATTGATGTACCGAAGGTAGTTCGGAGTCCCGGATGAGATCACGGACATGACAAGGAGTCTCGGAATGTCCGAGACATAAAGATTGATATATTGGACGGCTATATTCGGACACCGGAAGTATACCGAAAAAGTTTCGGATTTATCGGGAATGCCGGAGGGGGTTACCGGAACCCCCTACGAGAGGGGATGGTCCATAGTGGGCCTAAAGGGAAAGAGAGAGGCAGCCCATAGGGCTGGCCGGCGCCCCCACCTAGGGTTCCTAGTTAGACTAGGATTGGGGGGGGGGGGGCGCCACCTCTCCTATTCCTTTCCCCCTTCTTCCTTTCGGTGAATCCTACTAGGAATAGGATTGCAATCCTATTCCTAGTAGGACTCCTTCCCTAGCCGCACCAGGAAGGGCCGGCCGGCCTCCCTCCCCTGCTCCTTTATATACGGGGGCAGGGGGGCACCCAAAGACACACAAGTTGAATTGTTTTAGCCGTGTGCGGTGCCCCCCTCCACAGAATCACACCTCGGTCATACCGTCGCGGAGCTTAGGCGAAGCCCTGCGCCGGTGAACACATCATATCCGTCACCACGCCGTCGTGCTGACGAAACTCTCCCGTGAAGCTCAACTGGATCAAGAGCTCGTGGGACGTCATCAAGCTGAACGTGTGCTGAACGCGGAGGTGCCGTACGTTCGGTGCTTGATCGGTTGGATCGTGAAGAAGTTCGACAACATCAACCGCGTCACTTGACGCTTCCGCTCCCCGTCTACGAGGGTACGTAGACACACTCTCCCCTCTCGTTGCTATGCATCTGGTAGATAGATCTTGCGTGATCGTAGGAAAATTTTAAAATACTACGTTCCCCAACAGCCACCACCTCCCGCGTCGTCGGCTAGTCACCCCGGGATGGGCCCGAGCCGGTCGGACCAACGAGCGCACCGCGGATCTGTCCGAAGTGCAAAACTTTAAACAAAGGCCAGTGCGGGGGCCCAAAAGAGCAATGCTTGCTTGGTAGAGGTATCACCGTCGATAGAGTCGCAATTTTTTCTTTTTTTTTGCAAATAGGAGCACACAGAAACGCCGGACATGGACAGGCGCATGGCTGGCTGTGCATGGAAACTCAATGTTTGAGTTAAATATAAAGCAAACCCCTCGCCAGGGCCGTACCCTGGATATTGAGGCCCGGAGCAAAGTCACAAATTAGGATCCTGTATAAGAAAATCAAGTAGGCAATTAAAATAATATTTTTATTAGTCATTGCGGTAGTATTCCCCGGATCCTGTGCAAGCGGAAGCTACATGCACCGGGCTGCTCTTTTTTTTAGTCACTGCGGTAGTATAGATTTCTCAAGGCATTTCATACTACAAGAGAAAAATCTTAGAATTTTGATCTACAAGTCCATCTTAATTCGCCAGCCACCAGCGAGGAGTCCGCGAGTTAATTGCGAGCGATTTAATTTGCCAGCCGCTGCCTTGTTGTTGTCTCGAGGAACAGGTGAATTTGATCTATCTTCAGTCTTCTGGAATTCTCCGTGAGAGATATGAGTTGGGCTATGGGCCTGTTGGTCCGTTAGGGCTTGGTGGATTAACTGCATTTTTTTTTCTTTTGGCAGTTTAATGGTTCAGTCTTTGCTTTTTATTAATCTCCATATATACCCCTCTATAAAATAGTACTTGCACAAAAATTGGGGGACACAGGTTTTTGGGGGCCCTGTGCAATGGCTCCACTTGCACCTGTGCATGTACGGGCCTGCCCCTTGCCCGTTGGAAAGTCATGAGGCTAGCCTTCGGAATGAAGAAGTAATGGGGACTTTTCTAAACAACATTCGCTCGCGGGTCTCATGTCGATACATTACAAAAAATGAGACCAACCCAAGCGCTAACCCTCGTTGGTATTTTTATATAGGAGAAACTCCGCGAGCACCCGCATCAAAGCCGGGGCTTGAACTCGGATGGGCTGACCGCTACCTCAGCTGTCCAGCCAACGGGTGGACATCTTGCACATTGACGCATTACCAAGATCTTGTAATTAGTTAGGTTCAACATGGGGTTGACGAACCTCCACTTGCACATTGATGTCTACGTGCCCATCCGGTTACCCCCTAAGAGCATCTTCAGCCGCGTCCCCAACAGGTCCCCCCAAGGCCGTTTTTTAGCGTCGGCGTCGAAAAATCGGCCCAGTCGCGCCCCCACGATCCTATTTTTCACCGGATTGGGCCGATATTGGCACCGGCGCTCCCAACCCGAACCCGACGCGCTGGGGGCGCTGATACGTCCAAACCGTATCTATAATTTCTACTTGCTCCATGCCTCTTTTGTGTGATATTGCTATGATATTTATGCACTTCCATACACTATTGATCATATTTGGACTAACCTATTAACTCAGTGCACCCCAGTGCCAGTTTCTGTTTTCTGCTGTTTTTGTATTTCAGATTTTCCCATTACGTAAATTGCCAGAAAAATTCCGGGAAAAATATATAAAAAATCAGCGTTCCGGAAGCTTCCATGCGGCCAAAGTAGGGCCAGAGGGGGGCCACCAGGGCTCCAGGCGGCCAGAGGGCGCGGCCCCCCTCCTGGCCGCGCCGCCAGGGCGCCTGGGCCCCCTGGCCTCTTCTGACGCCCCCCTTTGGCATATATTTACACCGCGTCCCGAAACCCTCGAGGACGGAACCCTTTTTCGCGATCTCATCTCTGTTCCGCCGCTGCCGCGCTTCCAAGATCGGGAGCACCAGGAGAACTCTTCCCGGCACCCTGCCGGAGGGGAGGATCACCACCGGGAGCCTCTCCACCACCATGGACGCCTCCCGGATGAGTTGTGAGTAGTCTCCCTTGGACCATGGGTCCATGACCAGTAGCTATGTGATGTTCTCCTCCCCTCTTTGTTCTTCACCGATTAGACCTCGTGAGCTGCCCTACATGATCGAGGCACATATGTAATCCTTATGCTGTTGCTATGATGAGTTTGCTGGAATCCGATGAATTATGAGATTATGTTCAGATTGTGTGTGAGTAATATATTTGATTTACCTCTTTTATATTTATGTTCTTGAGTAATTCTTGCATGTTCTCCGTTGCTGTTTATTGCTTTGGCCAAGTAGTAGGTAGTAACTCCAAGAGGGAACGTTATGCTTGATTGTGGGTTCATGCCCCTCGATGACTAGCTTGAGTGACAAAAACATGAGTCTAGGGGATGTGCTGTTGCCACAAGGGGGAAAACAACGGTGCTTGTACTTGCGGGTGCAAGGACTGTTTACTTTACGCAAAGTTCTTTTAATGCAGTTGTCTGTTGCTTTGAGTTTACACTATGGGTGGGACTCGCTACTTAATACCAGCGAGATGTTCTGGATAGATATCTCAAGGTGGATGATTAGTAGTAGATGCAGATGGATTTCGGTCTACTTGCCTTGGCGTACCGCCCATGCTTTTGAGCCTCTACCTTTCTTGCAGCATAGTTAGCATTGGTTTGCGCACATAATCCTGTCAATTGCCCAGCTGTAATTCGTTTACCTCGCTTAGCTGTTTTATCATCTTTTGGGAGAGAGACATCACTAGTGAACATCATGGGACCCCGGTCCATATTACCATCACTAATCACATCCGCTATTTACTTTCTGTTCTTACTTACTAGTTGCAGTCATACCTATCACTATTATCTCTTGCGTTTGATCCTTTGTAAACGACAAGGCCGGAGGGATTGACAACCTCTCTGTACTCGTTGGGAGCAAAGTTATTTGTATTTGTGTGCAGGTCCTGTCAATCGCTAAGTTGCGCCGCTAGCAGTTGACACCTTCTTGTTGACCCTCGGAGTCTCAGGGAATTCGATCCTTGGTATCTTTGCCAAGGGAAAACTACCGCTACACTGCATCTCAAACCTTCCACTTGGGGTAACCAACGAGGGGCGAGAAGCCATCAAGCAAAGTTTTCTGGCGCCGTCGCCAGGGACTCCACTCTTCAAGATAGGGGAGTTGCACGCTATCTTTTACCTTTGCTTTTTAGTCTTGTTAGTTTACCTTTCAGTTTTGCTTTAGTTTCTTTTATCAAAAATCACAAAAATAGTTATCTTGCTTGCTGCTGCTATGGGTTCCACCAAAAACACTAAATGGGAGGAGTACACCCCTTCTTCCATCACGCTAATCACCACTGTCGGGATCTACAAAAGTAATAAACCTTGTGATTATGTTAGTCTTAATGGAGAGTTATGCCCATGGCATGATCTTCCAGGGAAAAAGTATGAGCCTCAGTTTAAAGTTGCTCTTGTACTTCCCCAAACTTGGGAAGACGTTCAAACTCTTATAATAGAGAGCAATTCAAACAAAGAAGATGACACTACAATTATGCTCAATAATGATAAAATTGATTTTGATAATTGTAGTCTCTCAGAAGTTGTCACCTTTTTACAAAGAATGACTAAAGATCCCCACACTAGCACGCTTAATCTTGCCTTCACAGAGCATATCACTAATGCTCTCACCAAAGCTAGGGAGGAGAAACTTAGGGTAGAAGCCTCCATACCTAGAAATCTAGAAGATGGTTGGGATCCTATGATTAAAATTAAGTTGAATAACTTCTCTTGCTATGCTTTATGTGATGTTGGAGCTAGTACCTCCGTTATGCCCAAAAGAATATATGATATGCTTAAATTGAAACCTTTTGATTCTTGTTCTTTTGGTGTGCGTCTTGTTGATTCTTCCATAAAGAAACCTTCGGGGAGGATCGATGATGTTCTTATCATTGTCAATGACAATTATGTTCCCGTTGATTTTACTATTATGGATATTGAATGTGAACCTTCTTGTCCAATTATTTTGGGACGTCCTTTTCTTCGCACCGTTGGTGCCATCATTGACAAGAAAGAGGGGAATATAAAATTCCAATTTCCTCTCAAGAAAGGGATGGAACAATTCCCTAGAAAGAAGATTAAGTTACCTTTTGGGTCCGTTATACGGGCTAGCTATTCTTTTACTCTTGATAAAACTTGATCTCTTTGCATTATGCCTAGCTTAAAGGCATAAAAGAAAACGCTTTTGGGAGGCAGCCCACAATGAATAAAATTTTATTTTGCTTTTGTTGTGTCTTGATGTTTGTTACTACAGTAGCATCATCATTGTATCTTTACTTTTCAGCTTTGTGCCAACTTTAGCCTCTGATTGCAAGAAAGTTCAAAAGTTGTGACGTGCTGTCCAGGAAACAGATTCTGTCCTTGGACAGAAAAATTCGTATAAAATCACCAGATCATCTTTTTGGTCTGTATTTTTTCGACAGCGTGCTCTATACAATTGGCTTTCGGGCGTCTGTTATGAGTTTTTTGATTTGAGTTGCAGAAGTGCCCCGAAAAAATTATTTACTACCTGCTGGTCTGTTTTTCACAGATTCTGTCCTGTTTTGCCTTTCCTTCGTTTTGCAAACCTTGAGCTTGCTTTTTCTTTGCAAAAACCTTTTGGCAATCTTGAGAAACAGTAGACCTTCAAGATTATCCTTATTTCCAGCAAGGAAAAATTATTTTATTATGGGTACTAACCTCGCTAATCAGATTATGATGAGTTATGTATGAAGGGAGTTTTCAAGTGTGCGAGGGAAGATGATAAAAAGATTCAGGAGTGTCAAACGCTCAAGTTTGGGGATGCCCCTGTGCACCCTCAAGAAATATTCAAGAAGACTCAAGCGTCTAAGCTTGGGGATGCCCCCGTGCATCCCCTTCTCCATCAACAATTATCAGTTCGTCTTTCGTTCCACTATATTTTTATCACTTCATGTGTTATGTGCTATGCTTGGAGCGTCTTGCTTTTAGTTTCCTTTTTAGTTTTCTTTAGCTTTGCTTGCTGTTCATAACGAGTTGGAACCCATCTTTCTTTGTGTGGGAGGGAAACACGCTCCACTTCAACCTAGAACACAACATAGAATTTTCATGTCTATCTTTGCTGTGTGTGTTCTTTGTCTTTCAATAGCTACTGTCATGTTTAGCTCTTAGTTTTCATGCTTTACTTTTTAAAAAGCTTTTGTTTAGTTGGTTGCTGGAACTCTCTTTAGTTATCATGCTTATCTTGTTAAGAGAGTTGGCTTCTGTTGCACTGGTTGATATGTCTATGATGAAAATGCTATGTGCATAATGGTGCTTAGTAGTTCATGTTTTCTTATGGTTAGTCTCAAATAGCTGGGGGGTTCTTAATGTGTTATTGAGGTACCAACATGATTTGTTTGCCTATGATGTGGTATGGTTTAGTGATATCTTCCTCCAAGAATTTATTTTGATTGACTTGGCATATGCTCACGCATATTTAAGACTGTAAAGAAAGTCTATCAAGCCTTGATGATCTTTAATTTCTGAGTAGCGATATAACTTCCATGCCCAATTCAATGTTGCTTTGTCGCTCTGCATGATTATGACCGTCATTGCTCTCTTAGTTGGTCGCTCCCAGTCTTTTGCTAACCTTCGCCTATACTAAGCGGACTGACTGCTTGTGCATCCAAAATCCTTTAAACCAGTTATGCCATATGAGTCCACCATACCTTCCTATACATGGTATTTACCTGCCATTCCTAACGAAGACTTTCATGTACCATCTCGAAATTATTCAAAAAAGCATTTCTCTTTTATGCCTCTGTTTTAGCTCATGAGGAAGTAGTAGTTAATTCATGATCTTTTTAAGTTGGACAAGCTTCACCCCAGGATTGCATGTCTAATGTGCAAACCCCTAATACGAGAAGGAACTGGCAAAGAGTGCGCCCGACTCATTAAAAATATACAACAAACAAACCCTCCTTCACGCTTTGTTCATGAGAAATCAGAAAACTTTGGTAGTGATAAACAAAGGAGATTAGGAGGATGTGATCGTCCTCGTGCGGGAGCCGTTCCTCGAAATTGTCCAACTCGAGAAGTAATTGAGTTATCTGCTAGCATTCGTTGACGAAATATGCATCTCTAAAAAATAATTATTACCTCTGTTTTTAAAACCAAGAGCTCTGGTACATGTTTAGTTTTTGTTTCCAACCACGGGTTTTCAACCTTGCCATCAAAAGCCACGGTTCGAGAGTCTCCACCTTCTTTCTTTAAAGCACCAACTATTGAGAGCATGATTGTCATTCTGAGTGTAATGTGCATTGTCCCAAAGTACCATTGTCTTCTGCATGATTATGATATCATTTATTCTGAAATCATTGTATCTAGTCGTCACTTAAACCTTGGAGGTGCCCCTGCATTTATGTTTTGCTTCACTAAAGGGGGCAAGCGAGGTACCACTTTGTCATGTTTGCACACCATGCTCACTACAAATCTATTGAGTGTTTCAGTATCATATTGTAAAACTTTCAGTTCTTTGTGACATTCTCATGAGGCAACTTAATTACTAAAGATTCATTATCTCAGTAAGCATTTGTCATGTGATTGTGAAAAGTTCTTATATGGTTAATAGCATGTCACCACAGAAATTATGCTTGTTATCATTTACCTACTCGAGGACGAGCAGGAATTAAGCTTGGGGATGTTGATACGTCCAAAACGTATCTATAATTTCTGCTTGCTCCATGCCTCTTTTGTGTGATATTGCTATGATATTTATGCACTTCCATACACTTTTGATCATATTTGGACTAACCTATTAACTCAGTGCACCCCAGTGCCAGTTTCTGTTTTCTGCTGTTTTTGTATTTCAGGTTTTCCCATTACGTAAATTGCCAGAAAAATTCCGGGAAAAATATATAAAAAATCAGCGTTCTGGAAGCTTCCATGCGGCCAAAGTAGGGCCAGAGGGGGGCCACCAGGGCTCCAGGCGGCCAGAGGGCGCGGCCCCCCTCCTGGCCGCGCCGCCAGGGCGCCCGTCGTGGAATTAACACGGCAGATGTTCGGTTTAACGGACTTGATGATGGAACCATCGCACAGGTTAGGTTGAAGGGGTTAAAAGCACACAAAGGACACAAAGGGTTTATACTAGTTCGGCCGCTTCGATGAAGGTAAAAGCCTACGGCTAGTTTGGTTTGGTATTGCTTGGGCGTCGGTGAACAGGGAGCAGTTTGCTTGCCTGTCTCGACGGGTTGTTTCTTGCTTGTCCCTGAACCGTCGCAGGGTCGTCCCTTTATATAGAGGTGACGCCTGGTCCGATTTACAGAGTCCCGAGGCCGGCTCATACTCGTGTCCGCCTCGGTCTCTGCTCTTTCTTCCTTATCTCTCAAGTTACATCATCAGACGGTTTACAAACCATAACCCTATACATGGGCCCTAAAACCTCCGGGGCCGTAGCCTTTACTAAATATTACAACCATACAAACATATTATAATAAACCGGTTTACACTAGCCGGTTCATACCTGCTAGTAATATCCCTGACATTAGGCCCCAGAATGATTTGAACTTGTTCACATCAATCTTCTCAGTCTTGCATAATTTTCTTCCTTGTGTCTTCTCATTTTTTGTAAACCGGCCCTGACGTCATCCTCGAGAATCACTTAATCTGACCGTGACATCACTTCCGCATTTAACGCCGTGAGCTGTCCATTGGCTTTGTTTAAGGGTTGTTCCGAAAATCGAGGCGACAGAGGATCTTTATCCAATCCTTTGCTTCCTCGAATCCCGCACTTGTCGCTTCGGATCTGCCTCTCTATAAATACCGCTGTCCTCATTCATTATCATCTTCCGCTCCTTCTTCCTCCTCTGTCGCCCGAGCACGAGACTCCATTGTCGCCCGAGCTCGAACCGCCGCCGTCGACCGCCGAATCCAAGTCCTCGCCGGCCGCTGCATCGACCTGAGCTTGACCAGAAAAGACTTCTCCGCCGCTTCTCAGGTACTCTATCTTCTTCCTCCTTATAGATCCGTAACCTCTAGGGTTCTCTTTCGCGTCTCCGCCATTAGAACCTCAACGAAAGCTTTACTTTGTTCGTCTTAGACACCAAGCTCACAGAAGTTTTGACCTTTACATCTTGTCCTTAGATCTTACCTTTACTCCGCTGTTATATGCTTTAAATCTCGTCATTTATACACAACCTGTAGATTCATCCGCTCCGTATATCACCCTTGTAGTTCTTCCCGTAATATCCTTGTATTCGTTTTCTTTTCCTTGTGTGCTCAAATCTGTTCCACTTTAGTTGTCTGCAAAAAACTTGTTTCGTCTCCTTTGTAGATCTGTTAAGTATACTCCGGTTTAAACTGTCATGCACATGCTCCGTAAAAATTTAAAAACAATCGCGACGGTTTAGCTCTTTCTCTATTGCTGTCATGAACCGGTAGTAACATAGCTCCCTGTTACTGCCGGGTTATCCGTATCATTAGTCCCTTGCTTAAACCGTTGCGTAATCTTTGCATATATCTTCCGGTTTATACCACTGTACTTGAATAAACCGGTTTTATCCTTTCAGCACTTGCTCTTCTGCTGCCATGGCCAAACAATTTGTGTCTTGCAATTGGGTTCCTTCCACTATTACGGAAGAAGATTTGGCCGCAGCTATGTCAATTGGCACTCTAGGTCCTCAATCCGTTTTAAAGTGGCGGGCTCCAGGAGAAGAATGTCCTCCTACCCCTAAAGAGGGGGAGGTTATTGTCTTCTTTGACCATATTGCTCGGGGCTTTACTCCTCCCGGCTCGAAGTTTTTCTGAGATGTACTTGCTGCCTTCCAGCTCCATCCTCAGGACATAGGCCCCAACTCTGTTACCAACATCTGTGACTTCCAAGTGTTTTCCGAGGTGTATTTGCAAGAAGAACCGTCAGTTGACTTATTCCGGGATTTCTTTCACCTAAACCGGCGGACTGAATTTACTAGTGGACCGCATCAGGAGCTAGGCAGGGTCAGTATTCAGAAAAGGAAAGATGCAGTCTTTCCTCATGCCGCTCTTCACACACATCACAAGGATTGGAATAAATCTTGGTTTTACTGTATTGATACTTCGCCTGCGGGGGAAAACCCATTGCCGGGTTATCGCGAGCACCGTCTTCCGGAGGACCACCCCTTGCCACAGCGCCTTAGCTCCTCAGAACGTCCCCGGTTTGCCTCCCAACTTTCCAAGTTGAAGGCTTTTATGGCAAATGGCTTAACCGGCGTGGATTTCATGCGATGCTGGCTCTCTTGGAGTATCCTTCCTCTGAGCCGGCGTCCAAGCTTGATGTGTCAATACTCTGGTAAACCGGATGACCCTCAACGTTTTACTAAGGAGAAACTTTCCGAGTCAGAAGTCACTGAGTCCGCCAAGAAAATGCTTAACATCACTTTAGAAGAATGCAGCCAAACCGGATTGGCTCCATATTACAAGAAAAATAAGCTGCCTGCGGTATGTCTTACTTTCTTTCTTATGCCTGTAATCCGTTCCTTTAAATGGTTCTTTTAACTTATCCTTTACCTTTTGAACAGGCCACTGATCCTTTCTGGAAAAGGAAGCCTCAGGAAAAGGCTGGAAAAGTACCACGCCGGAAAACCCTTGCCTCCAAGAAGAGGAAAACAGTTGGTGGCTCCAATTCTCACGCTGAGGACGACGATTCGGACTCTAAGGTATGAATTAATCCGGCTTTACTTTGCTCGCTTTACTCATAACTGTATCTAATGATAACTTTTCACAGGAGTTGGCGGAAGGAGATAAACTGGCCGAAGTTGAGGTAACTATCCTTTCTTCCGATTCAGAACCACTTCCACAAAAAAGTCGTCAGACAGTCCGGAAATATCAGTTTTCTCATCCATATGCTCAATTGGATCCTACTTTTCTTTTGAAGAAACAACAACATGAAGCTCTTCGCCGGACCACTCGCCACAGCAGCCTTGCTGTGGAATCATCCGGAATATCTCTTACTCCGGCCCGGAAACGCCGCTCTGAGGTTATACTCTCTCCAACCCTTCTTCATCCCAAGGCCGGGCTCATACGCAAACCTCTTAAACCGTCTGACCTTGATTATCAGGAGACTCCGTTATCTTCTTTCGGTGAATCAACTGCCACACAGCTTCCACCCCTAAAAACCGTCCCAGGGTAAGTCTTTAAATTTATCCGGTTTATGATTGCACTTTGTCTTATAACTCTAACTTGTTTTTCAACTTCTTTCAGCAAGCCAAAGCCTAGCAAAAAAGGAAAAATCAACCAACCAACTGCTGAGACCGCCATTGATAATCCGGCAGCTGATCCGGACTCAGCTATCCCTCCGGAAGGCGAACCTACAATTCCACTTGAGGATCCTGCTCCTGCTGACCATCACACTATGCCTGAGAACCCCAATGCTGAAGATGTTCGTGAACCGGCAAGTCCTGCCCGGGCCAATCCTCCTCAGACCAATCCGGCTCCTCCCAGTCCAGTTCGCACTGCAACCCCACCACCAACTACTGCTTCTCCGGATGTGGAGATAACTCATACGGCTTATACCGCTCCCGCTGAACCCACTGTTTTAGCCAAACATACGGCTAAAGCGGAGAAGGTGTATAAAGAAAAGGGTAAGTGGAGTACCGAACTGTCCGGCTTTGCTGACATGAGTGCCCAGGAGCTCTATTCCGGGTACTTAAACCGGCTCCACACTGGTTGAGATTATGAAGCGGGCCTGATTAACATGATGAAGGACAAGTATGAGGTAATCCCTTGCATCTTCTTTTAACTTTCAATGTACTTCTGTCCATATCGTATCAGCCCCCAAGTTCCGGTTTAGCTGTGTTTAGAAGGTGAACCGGTACTTCCTGATGAATCGAATGATCTTACATTAGTCCGCAAGTGTCAAGTAGACTACTTGTTTTGTCTGCTTGAGACTTAGTCTTTGAATTACTTCTGCTTTTTACTTCAACTGCCCATTAGCCCCCAGGTGTCAAGTAGACAACTTGTTTGTGTGCTTGAGAGTTTTGTCTGTAAATTACTTCCACTTACCACTTGATCTTCCTTGTAGGCCGATTTAAACCGGAGGGATGAAGAAATCAGTGAACTCCGGAGCAGACTTGCTGAAACGGAGGCTGCTGCTTCTAAGGCCAAGAAAGATTTGAAGCTGAGTTTAAAGACTTCTGAACAGCTGAAGAAATTCTTTGAAGAAGAGCGGACCGCCTTTGAGGTTCAAAAGAAAGATCTGGAGAAAAGGGCCAAGGATGCTGAAGAAGCTCTTAATCCGGTGACTGAAGAGTTATCCGGTTTAAAGCGGCAAATAGAGTTTATGACTTCTGCAATCTTCGGTAAGTATTTAATCTGTATTTCTGCTCTCATCCTTGTAATCTTCTACCTGTGCCGGTTTAACTGTGATAGTCATATGCAGGGCGCCGTGTCACCCATCTTGGGGATTACTTACAGAAGAAACTTAAGGCATGTTACACTTTGGTCGACCAGCTGTATTCCGGCGCTCAAAGGATCATAAGTGCAACATCGTTCAGTAAACCGGCCCCCACTATCATCCAAGGCACTTTAGAAAAGCTGTCTGTTCTGCCAGTGCGCTTGGAAGAAGTTAAGAAATCTGCTGCTCGAGCCGGTGCCCTCGTGGCGCTTACCAGAGCGAAGGCATGGGTTCCGGACTTTGATCCGGAAGAAGCTTTAAATGGGTATCCAAATACCAAGGATGACGGATCATCGTTTACTGCAAAAGATCTCCATGCTTTGACGAAGGAGATGCGTCCTCTCGCCAGCCAACTTGCAGTCGAATCCGATTTATCCAGGTATCATCCGGGGTACGACTTGCAGAACGAGCGGGTGGAGCGGCCGGTTTATGATACCGTCAATCTAATCCCTCCAGTGCGCCCTCATACCTTCGCTCCAGATATCGATCCGTCTGAACTTATCAACGAAGAAATGTACTTCCGTGCCTTAACGAAAATCGACTGGTGCGTCCCGGACTTCCAGCCGCTTCAAGAAGAAGAGGAGACTCCGGATCAAGTTGATGTCCAGCCGTCTCACCAGGAAGGAGCATAACTCATAGCATATCTTTGTAGTTGCAACCTCATTTTGCCGAACAATTTTTAATCCGTCAGGCTTGCTATGCTTTGTAATAGGATAGATGAAAACATGTGTCTGTGTTGATCCGGGTACTCCGACTTTGTTTTGTTATTGCCAACTTTGTCTGATATGGATTATCTTATATATCATCTTTACCTGCATACATAATGAAGATATGTCCTAACGGTTTTACCGTTGGACCCATTAAATTGTTCTCACAACATATCAAACGAGTGTATACTTATATCAAAAATAACTTTATACCTGAGACCAAGTATGCTTGATACTCTTAAGCCGGCAAATTTTCCATGCTTGAAGGGAGTCTTTGAATAGACCCATTAATAATCCCTGGTCTCATAGAAGCTCATGATTGTTCCAGGCTATGATGAACGCCGGATTAACTCTTGCTGGTGTTTTATAACCCATACTTTTTACTCATGCTGGTGCTCATGACCCAGATCTTTAACTTTGTAGATGTGTGGTCAATTTCTTGAATTGTCCCACTCCGGATTAAAGAACCATAACACATAAGATCAGAAATGCAAAATTGCAAATAAAACTATGTAGTCGAGGCTTTTTACGAGCTGCCAGGCTCAAAGCAAGGTTCAGCCAATCAATGGAATGGGCTTGCCATCCAGAGGGCCGGTCGATGGATGTGGCCGGATCATCCATAGGAACCATAAGAAAATCTTTAGCCAATCACTGGGTGGCCGTCGCCTGTCTAGAGGGCCTCCATGGTTCCATGAAACCATGGGTAAACATAAGCCAATCACTGGATGGCTATCGCCTGTCCAGAGGGCCTCCACGGCTCCATGAAGCCATGGGTAAACATAAGCCAATCACTGGGTGGTTGTCGCCTGTCCAGAGGGCCTCCATGCTTCCATGAAACCATGGGTAAACATAAGCCAATCACTGGATGGCTATCGCCTGTCCAGAGGGCCTCCATGGCTCAATGAAGCCATGGGTAAACATAAGCCAATCACTGGGTGTCTGTCGCCTGTCCAGAGGGCCTCCATGGCTCCATGAAGCCATGGGTAAATATAAGCCAATCACTGGATGGCTGTCGCCTGTGCAGAGGGCCTCCATGGTGATGGGGAACGTAGTATTTTAAAATTTTCCTACGATCACGCAAGATCTATCTACCAGATGCACAGCAACGAGAGGGGAGAGTGTGTCTACGTACCCTCGTAGACCGGGAGCGGAAGCATCAAGTGACGCGGTTGATGTTGTCGAACTTCTTCGCGATCCAACCGATCAAGCACCGAACGTACGGCACCTCCGCGTTCAGCACACGTTCAGCTTGATGACGTCCCACGAGCTCTTGATCCAGTTGAGCTTCACGGGAGAGTTTCGTCAGCACGACGGCGTGGTGACAGATATGATGTGTTCACCGGCGCAGGGCTTCGCCTAGGCTCCGCGACGGTATGACCGAGGTGTGATTCTGTGGAGGAGGGCACCGCACACGGCTAAAACAATTCAACTTGTGTGTCTTTGGGTGCCCCCCTGCCCCCGTATATAAAGGAGCAAGGGAGGAGGGCCGGCCAACCTCCTATGGTGCGGCTAGGGAAGGAATCCTACTAGGAATAGGATTGCAATCCTATTCCTAGTAGGAATCACCAAAGAAGGAAGAGATGGAGTAGGAAAAGGAAGAGGTGGCGCCTCCCACCAATCCTAGTCCAACTAGGAACTAGGTGGGGCGCCGGCCAGCCCTATGGGCTGCCTCTCTCCTTTCCACAAGGCCCACTATGGACCATCCCCCTTCGTAGGAGGTTCCGGTAACCCCCTTCGGCAATCCCGATAAATCCGAAACTTTTCCGGTATACTTCCGGTGTCCGAATATAGCCGTCCAATATATCAATCTTTATGTCTCGGACATTCCGAGACTCCTCGTCATGTCCGTGATCTCATCCGGGACTCCGAACTACCTTCGGTAAATCAATACTCATAAACTCATAATACCGATCGTCATCAAACGTTAAGCGTGCGGACCCTACGGGTTCGAGAACTATGTAGACATGACCGAGACTCATCTCCGGTCAATAACCAATAGCGGAACCTGGATGTTCATATTGGTTCCTACATATTCTACGAAGATCTTTTATCGGTCAGAACCGTATAACTACATACGTTGTTCCTTTTGTCAAACGGTATGTTACTTGCCCGAGATTCGATCGTCGGTATCTCTATACCTAGTTCAATCTCGTTACCGGCAAGTCTCTTTACTCGTTCCGTAACACATCATCTCGTGACTAACTCATTAGTCTTTTGCTTGCAAGGCTTATTGTGATGTGTGTTACCGAGAGGGCCCAGAGATACCTCTCCGACACTCGGAGTGACAAATCCTAATCTTGATCTATGCCAACACCACGAATACTTTCGGAGACACCTGTAGAGCATCTTTATGATCACCCAGTTACGTTGTGACGTTTGATAGCACACAAGGTGTTCCTACGGTATTCGGGAGTTGCATAATCTCATAGTCATAGGAACATGTATAAGTCATGAAGAAAGCAATAGCAAAAAAAACTAAACGATCATAGTGCTATGCTAACGGATGGGTCTTGTCCATCACATCATTCTCCTAATGATGTGATCCCGTTGATCAAATGACAACTCATGTCTATGGCTAGGAAACATAACCATCTTTGATCAATGAGCTAGTCTAGTAGAGGCATACTAGGGACATACTGTTTTGTCTATGTATCCACACATGTATTAAGTTTCCGGTTAATACAATTCTAGCATGAATAAAAGACATTTATCATGATATAAGGAAATACAAATAACATCTTTATTATTGCCTCTAGGGCATATTTCCTTCAGTCTCCCACTTGAACTAGAGTCAATAATCTAGATTACAAAGTGATGATCCTCACACCCATGGAGTCCTGGTGCTGATCATGTTTTGCCCGTGGAAGAGGCTTAGTCAACGGGTCTGCAACATTCAGATCCGTATGTATTTTGCAAATCTCTATGTCTCCCTCCTTGACTAGATCGCGGATGGAATTGAAGCGTCTTTTGATGTGCTTTGTTCTCTTGTGAAACCTGGATTCCTTCGCCAAGGCTATGGCTCCAGTGTTGTCACAAAAGATTTTCATTGGACCCGATGCACTAGGTATTACACCTAGATCGGATATGAACTCCTTCATCCAGACTCCTTCATTTGCTTCTTCCGAAGCAGCTATGTATTCCGCTTCACACGTAGATCCCGCCACGACGCTCTGCTTGGAACTGCACCAACTGACAGCTCCACCGTTCAACAAAAAACACATATCCGGTTTGTGACTTTGAGTCATCCGGATCAGTGTCAAAGCTAGAATCGACGTAACCGTTTACGACGAGCTCTTTGTCACCTCCATATACGAGAAACATATCCTTTGTTCTTTTCAGATACTTTAGGATGTTTTTGACCGCTGTCCAGTGATCCACTCCTGGATTACTTTGGTACCTCCCTGCTAGACTTATAGCAAGGCACACATCAGGTCTGGTACACAGCATTGCATACATGATAGATCCTATGGCTGAGGCATAGGGAATGACTTTCATTTTCTCTCTATCTTCTGCAGTGGTCGGGCATTGAGTCTTCCTCAACTTCATACCTTGTAAAACAGGCAAGAACCCTTTCTTTAACTGATCCATTTTGAACTTCTTCAAAATCTTATCAAGGTATGTGCTTTGTGAAAGTCCAATTAAGTGTCTTGATCTATCTCTATAGATCTTGATACCTAATATATAAGCAGCTTCACCGAGGTCTTTCATTGAAAAACTTTTATTCAAGTATCCTTTTATGCTATCCAGAAATTCTATATCATTTCCAATCAACAATATGTCATCTACATATAATATTAGAAATGCTACAGAGCTCCCACTCACTTTCTTGTAAATACAGGCTTCTCCAAAAGTCTGTATAAAACCATATGCTTTGATCACCTCATCAAAGCGTATATTCCAACTCCGAGATGCTTGCACCAGTCCATAGATGGATCGCTGGAGCTTGCATACTTTGTTAGCACCTTTTGGATCGACAAAACCTTCTGGTTGCATCATATACAACTCTTCTTTGAGATATCCATTTAGGAATGCAGTTTTGACATCCATTTGCCAGATTTCATAATCATAAAATGCGGCAATTGCTAACATGATTCGGACAGACTTAAGCATCGCTACAGGTGAGAAAGTCTCATCGTAGTCAACTCCTTGAACTTGTCGAAAACCTTTCGCAACAAGTCGAGCTTTGTAAACAGCAATATTACCGTCTGCGTCGGTCTTCCTCTTGAAGATCCATTTATTTTCGATGGCCTGCCGATCATCGGGCAAGTCAACCAAAGTCCATACTTTCTTCTCATACATGGATCCCATCTCAGATTTCATGGCTTCAAGCCATTTTGCGGAATCTGGGCTCATCATCGCTTCCTCATAGTTCGTAGGTGCATCATGGTCTAGTAACATGATTTCCAGAACTGGGTTGCCGTACCACTCTGGCGCGGAACGTACTCTGGTTGATCTACGACGTTCAGTAGAAACTTGATCCGAAGTTTCATGATCATTATCATTAACTTCCTCACTAATTGGTGTAGGAATCACTGGAACAATTTCCTGTGATGTACTATTTTCCAATCCGGGAGAAGGTACAATTACCTCATCAAGTTCTACTTTCCTCCCACTCACTTCTTTCGAGAGAAACTCTTTTTCTAGAAAGGATCCGTTCTTAGCAACGAATATTTTGCCTTCGGATCTGTGATAGAAGGTGTACCCAACAGTCTCTTTTGGGTATCCTATGAAGACACATTTTTCCGACTTGGGATCGAGCTTATCAGGTTGAAGTGTTTTCACATAAGCATCGCAGCCCCAAATTTTAAGAAACGACAACTTTGGTTTCTTGCCAAACCATAGTTCATAAGGTGTCGTATCAACGGATTTAGATGGTGCCCTATTTAACATGAATGCAGCTGTCTCTAAAGCATAACCCCAAAATGATAGTGGTAAATCGGTAAGAGACATCATAGATCGCACCATATCCAATAAAGTACGGTTACGACGTTCGGACACACCATTACGCTGTGGTGTTCCAGGTGGCGTGAGTTGTGAAACTATTCCACATTGTTTCAAATGAAGACCAAACTCGTAACTCAAATATTCTCCTCCACGATCAGATCGTAGGAACTTTATTTTCTTGTTACGATGATTCTCTACTTCACTCTGAAATTCTTTGAACTTTTCAAATGTTTCAGACTTGTGCTTCATTAAGTAGATATACCCATATCTGCTCAAATCATCAGTGAAGGTCAGAAAATAACGATACCCGCCGCGAGCATCAACACTCATTGGTCCACATACATCAGTATGTATGATTTCCAACAAATCTGTTGCTCGCTCCATAGTTCCGGAGAACGGAGTTTTAGTCATCTTGCCCATGAGGCATGGTTCGCAAGCACCAAGTGATTCATAATCAAGTGATTCCAAAAGTCCATCTTTATGGAGTTTCTTCATGCGTTTTACACCAATATGACCTAAACGGCAGTGCCACAAATAAGTTGCACTATCATTATTAACCTTGCATCTTTTGGTTTCAATACTATGAATATGTGTATCACTACAATCGAGATCCAGTAAGAATAGACCACTCTTCAAGGGTGCATGACCATAAAAGATATTATTCATTAAAATGGAACAACCATTATTCTCTGATTTGAATGAATAACCGTCTCGCAATAAACAAGATCCAGATATAATGTTCATGCTTAACGCTGGCACCAAATAACAATTATTTAGGTCTATAACTAATCCCGAAGGTAGATGTAGAGGTAGCGTGCCGACGGCGATCACATCGACTTTGGAACCGTTTCCCACGCGCATCGTCACCTCGTCCTTAGCTAATCTTCGTTTAATCCGTAGTCCCTGTTTCGAGTTACAAATATTAGCAACCGAACCGGTATCAAATACCCAGGTACTACTACGAGCATTAGTAAGGTACACATCAATAACATGTATATCACATATACCTTTGTTCATCTTGCCATCCTTCTTATCCGCCAAATACTTGGGGCAGTTCCGCTTCCAGTGTCCAGTCCCCTTGCAGTAGAAGCACTCAGTTTCAGGCTTGGCTCCAGATTTGGGTTTCTTCGTGGAAGTAGCAACTGACTTGCTATTCTTTTTGAAGTTCCCTTTCTTTCCCTTGCCCTTTTTCTTGAAACTAGTGGTCTTGTTAACCATCAACACTTGATGCTCCTTTTTGATTTCTACCTCCGCAGCTTTGAGCATAGCGAAGAGCTCGGGAATTGTCTTTTGCATCCCTTGCATGTTATAGTTCATCACGAAGCCTTTATAGCTTGGTGGCAGTGATTGAAGAACTCTATCAATAACACTATCCTCGTCAACTTTGCAACCAAGTTAAGTCATATGATTGTAGTACCCAGACATTCTGAGCAAGTGTTCACTGATAGAACTATTCTCCTCCATCTTGCAGCTGTAGAACTTATTGGAAATCTCATATTTCTCAATTCGGGCATTTGCTTGAAATATTAATTTCAACTCCTGGAACATCTCATATGCTCCATGACGTTCAAAACGTCGTTGAAGTCCCGGTTCTAAGCCGTAAAGCATGGCACACTGAACTATCGTGTAGTCATCAGACCGCGACTGCCAGACGTTCAAAGTGTCTGCATTAGCGGAAGGGGGCTTGTCACCTAGCGGTGCTTCAAGGACATAATTCTTCTGTGCAGCAATGAGGACAATCCTCAGGTTATGGACCCAGTCCGTGTAATTGCTACCATCATCTTTCAACTTAGCTTTCTCTAGGAATGCATTAAAATTCAAAGGAACGGTAGCACGGGCCATTGATCTACAACGACATAGATATGCAAAACTATCAGGACTAAGTTCATGATAAATTAAAGTTCAATTTAATCATATTAATTTAAAGAACTCCCACTTAGATAGACATCCCTCTGGTCATCTAAATGATCACGTGATCCAAATCAACTAAACCATGTCCGATCATCACGTGAGATGGAGTAGTTTTCAATGGTGAACATCTTATGTTGATCATATCTACTATATGATTCACGCTCGACCTTTCGGTCTCCAGTGTTCCGAGGCCATATCTGTATATGCTAGGCTCGTCAAGTTTAACCCGAGTATTCTGCGTGTGCAAAACTGGCTTACACCCGTTGTATTTGAATGTAGAGCTTATCACACCCGATCATCACGTGGTGTCTCGGCACGACGAACTTTCGCAACGGTGCATACTCAGGGAGAACACTTATACCTTGAAATTTAGTAAGGGATCATCTTATAATGCTACCGTCGTTCTAAGCAAAATAAGAAGCATAAAAAGATAAACATCACATGCAATCAAAATATGTGACATGATATGGCCATCATCATCTTGTGCTTTTGATCTCCATCTCCAAAGCACAGTCATGATCACCTTCGTCACCGGCGCGACACCTTGATCTCCATCGTAGCATCGTTGTCGTCTCGCCAACTATTGCTTCTACGACTATCGCTACCGTTTAGTGATAAAGTAAAGCAATTACATGGCGATTGCATTTCATACAATAAAGCGACAACCATATGGCTCCTGCCAGTTGCCGATAACTTTACAAAACATGATCATCTCATACAAAACCTTATAACTCATCATGTCTTGACCATATCACATCACAACATGCCCTGCAAAAACAAGTTAGACGTCCTCTACTTTGTTTGTTGCAAGTTTTATGTGGCTGCTACGGGCTTTAGCAAGAACCGTTCTTACCTACGCATACAAAACCACAACGATGTTTCGTCAAGTATGTGCTGTTTTAACCTTCACAAGGACCGGGCGTAGCCACACTTGATTCAGCTAAAGTGAGAGAGACAGACACCCGCCAGTCACCTTTAAGCAACGAGTGCTCGTAACGGTGAAACCAGTCTCGCGTAAGCGTACGCGTAATGTCGGTCCAGGCTGCTTCATCTCACAATACCGCCGAAGCAAAGTATGACATGCTGGTAAGCAGTATGACTAGTATCGTCCACAATCTCATTGTGTTCTACTCGTGCATATCATCTACGCATAGACCTGGCTCATGATGCCACTGATGGGGAACGTAGTATTTTAAAATTTTCCTACGATCACGCAAGATCTATCTACCAGATGCATAGCAACGAGAGGGAGAGTGTGTCTACGTACCCTCGTAGACCGGGAGCGGAAGCGTCAAGTGACGCGGTTGATGTTGTCGAACTTCTTCGCGATCCAACCGATCAAGCACCGAACGTACGGCACCTCCGCGTTCAGCACACGTTCAGCTTGATGACGTTCCACGAGCTCTTGATCTAGTTGAGCTTCACGGGAGAGTTTCGTCAGCACGACGGCGTGATGACGGATATGATGTGTTCACCGGCGCAGGGCTTCGCCTAAGCTCCGCGACGGTATGACCGAGGTGTGATTCTGTGGAGGGGGGCACCGCACACGGCTAAAACAATTCAACTTGTGTGTCTTTAGGTGCCCCCTGCCCCCGTATATAAAGGAGCAAGGGAGGAGGGCCGGCCAACCTCCTATGGTGCGGCTAGGGAAGGAATCCTACTAGGAATAGGATTACAATCCTATTCCTAGTAGGAATCACCAAAGAAGGAAGAGATGGAGTAGGAAAAGGAAGAGGTGGCGCCTCCCACCAATCCTAGTCCAACTAGGAACTAGGTGGGGCGCCGGCCAGCCCTATGGGCTGCCTCTCTCCTTTCCACAAGGCCCACTATGGACCATCCCCCTTCGTAGGAGGTTCCGGTAACCCCCTTCGGCAATCCCGATAAATCCGAAACTTTTCCGGTATACTTTCGGTGTCCGAATATAGCCGTCCAATATATCAATCTTTATGTCTCGGACATTCCGAGACTCCTCGTCATGTCCGTGATCTCATCCGGGACTCCGAACTACCTTCGGTACATCAATACTCATAAACTCATAATACCGATCGTCATCAAACGTTAAGCGTGCGGACCCTACGGGTTCGAGAACTATGTAGACATGACCGAGACTCATCTCCGGTCAATAACCAATAGCGGAACCTGGATGTTCATATTGGTTCCTACATATTCTACGAAGATCTTTTATCGGTTAGAACCGCATAACTACATACGTTGTTCCTTTTGTCAAACGGTATGTTACTTGCCCGAGATTCGATCGTCGGTATCTCTATACCTAGTTCAATCTCGTTACCGGCAAGTCTCTTTACTCGTTCCGTAACACATCATCTCGTGACTAACTCATTAGTCTTTTGCTTGAAGGCTTATTGTGATGTGTGTTACCGAGAGGGCCCAGAGATACCTCTCCGACACTCGGAGTGACAAATCCTAATCTTGATCTATGCCAACACCACGAATACTTTCGGAGACACCTGTAGAGCATCTTTATGATCACCCAGTTACGTTGTGACATTTGATAGCACACAAGGTGTTCCTACGGTATTCGGGAGTTGCATAATCTCATAGTCATAGGAACATGTATAAGTCATGAAGAAAGCAATAGCAGTTAAACTAAACGATCATAGTGCTATGCTAACGGATGGGTCTTGTCCATCACATCATTCTCCTAATGACGTGATCCCGTTGATCAAATGACAACTCATGTCTATGGCTAGGAAACATGACCATCTTTGATCAATGAGCTAGTCTAGTAGAGGCATACTAGGGACATACTGTTTTGTCTATGTATCCACACATGTACTAAGTTTCCGGTTAATACAATTCTAGCATGAATAAAAGACATTTATCATGATATAAGGAAATACAAATAACATCTTTATTATTGCCTCTAGGGCATATTTCCTTCACATGGCTCCAAGAAGCCATGGGTAAACATAAGCCAATCACTGGATGGCTATCGCCTGTCTAGAGGGCCTCCATGGCTCCATGAAGCCATGGGTAAATATAAGCCAATCACTGGATGGCTGTCGCCTGTCCAGAGGGCCTCCATGGCTCCATGAAGCCATGGGTAAATATAAGCCAATCACTGGATGGCTGTTACCTGTCCAGAGGGCCTCCATGGCTCCATGAAGCCATGGGTGAATATAAGCCAATCACTGGATGGCTGTCGCCTGTCCAGAGGGCCTCCATGGCTCCATGAAGGCATGGGTGAATCTTGAACCAATCACTGGACGGATTACCATCCAGAGGGTTTCCATGAAGCGTCCTCTTTGAGCCGGATGTGACCTTTACACTCTTCAGGGAATCTTATTGCTTCTAAGTATATATTCTGCAAAATCAGCTTTAAACCGATCGATATGTTTGAAATATGACAGATGATAATATATATATGGTTGTCCTCATAAAATACATGTGTTGGAAAAAAGGCTGAGCCCCCGGTTTACCGAGGGTGCCGCTTTATTCATTAATCGTAATATATACATAGGATACAGCGGAGCTCATGGCTCAGGTATAGTAGGGCCGTAGGAGGGCGATGTTCCACGGCCTCTTTGTCTCCTCTTCCGATGTCCGTGAGTCCTTGTGTTCTCGAACGTCCACTAGGTAGTATGAACCGTTGTGCAGATTCTTGCTGACCACAAAGGGCCCTTCCCAAGGTGGGGATAGCTTGTGCATATCTGTTTGGTCCTGGATGAGCCGGAGTACTAAGTCTCCCTCCTGGAATGTTCTGCTCTTAATCCGGTGGCTGTGATATCTGCGCAAGTCTTGTTGATAAATCGCAGACCGTGCGGCTGCTATATCACGCTCTTCATCCAGCCGGTCCAAACTGTCTTGTCTTGCCTGTTCGTTAGCCGCTTCAACATATGCTGTCACCCTTGGTGAATCATGACGGATATCACTTGGAAGGACCGCTTCAGCACCATACACCATAAAGAAAGGCGTATAACCTGTGGACCGGTTTGGCGTAGTGTTGATACTCCAAAGGACAGATGGTAACTCCTCAACCCAACAGCCCGAGGTTCTTTGCAAGGGAGTCATAAGCCGGGGCTTGATACCTCGCAGAATCTCCTGGTTTGCTCTTTCCGCTTGACCAATGGTTTGAGGGTGGGCCACAGAAGATACATCTAGGCGAATATGCTCTCGCTGACAAAATTCTTCCATCTCACCCTTAGATAAATTGGTGCCGTTGTCTGTGATGATGCTGTGTGGAAAGCCAAACCGGAAAATTACCTTTTTGATGAATTTGACCGCTGTGGCTGCATCACACTTGCTCACAGGCTCTGCCTCAATCCATTTTGTAACTTATCCACCGCCACAAGTAGATGAGGTTTCTGATCTTGGGATCGCTTAAATGTGTGATGCCCGAAGACCGACGTCCTAGAAGATTCCAGAAGATTCCAGATGTTCCGGGTTCTCCCGTGCGTTTCTTTTGTGCTGTGTTATTTATTTTTTGCATTGCATCATGTCATCATGCCATCATGTCATATTTATTTTGCATCTCAACCTAAATAAATTGTGTGGACCTTCGGTCCATTTAAATCGAGGGATATTCACAGGGTGAATTCTCTTTATAACCTATACTAAGCCTCTCAATATTTAGAGAGCTATATTTAATTATTCCATTATTATGGAACTCACCATAACAAACTTGCATCTTAATTCCCTCTTATTTTTAAATCTTTTAAATCCTCCATCTTCTTCAAATATTCGTCCTTTAGTGTGGAGCTTTGATATATCAAAGGAGCCACATGTCAGTTGTTAGTTCTTTTCCTATTTATTTGGCTCTTCCAAATAAATATTTTTTTGCTTCCCTGTTTTTTTAAAAAATTTGGTAGAGGGTAAAGAGAGAAGCCCAGCAGCCTTCCCAGCCTCCAGTCCATCTCCTCCCAGCCGGCCTTCCCACGTGGCCAAGGCCCAGCCGGCCTCCTTTGGCCCATCTCCAGGCCGACCGATCCCTAACCCTAGCCCGATCTCGTCGACTCTCTTTCCCTCTCGCCGCCGCACCCCTCGTCCCCTCGCTCTCTCTCCCGCATCGCACCTCCTCCTCGACCGCGCCTCCTACCCGATTTTCCTCTCGCTTGAACCCCTCTCCCGATCTCCCTCCGTTCTGCCTCGTCCCCACTCCGCTAGGCCGAGCGCTGCTCGCCTCGCCCCCCGAGCGCCTTTCCTCATCGCGCGAGCCAGGGCCGGCCAGGAGCCCTCGTCCTCCCTCGGCCAAGCAGCCGGCCGCCCCTCCCTCCGGGCCTCCACGCGACGAGTGCCGGGCGCCCGTCCTCGTCCCACAGCACCGAGCGTGCACCTCCCTCCTCCGCCTCGCAAGGCCTCCCTCCTCCGCGCCTCTCCAGCGCCGGGATCCACTCCTCCAACAGCCGCGTCCCCAGGGCCGCTGGTCCCTCGTCCTCGCCATGGTTCTCCTGCCCCAGCTCCATCCGAGGAGGGCGTCGCCCTGAGCCACCTTCTGCTCCTCCTCGCTGCTGTCACCGGCGCTTCGTGCCTCTCCAAGCAACAGGGGCTCGTCCCCGAGCTCGACCTGCCGCTGTCATGGCCTCGTCGCCAAGTTTGTTGCTGCCGCTCCCGCCGGCCAAGATGCTGCCGCTGCTCTGCCTTGCTTCCTTCTGTAGGTGCCATGACCGAGTCCAAGACGATCTGTTTTCGCCAAGACCCGCGAGTACCACTACGTCACAAGAACCAAGTACCCCTTCGAGTCGCGGACAACCTTCAAGTTCGACTACACGGCGACAGATGACGTGTACAACTACATTGCCAAGACGGCCCCGACAAGTAACCCTACGACGCGTCAAGTACCACTACTTCCCTCTCCGAAACGGAACGTGCACGACGACCGTGAACCAAGACGCGAACGTGAACGTCTACCGTCGCAAGAACGAGGGATTCGCCAAGTACCCCTCCGAACGGAACGACTACTTCCTCTACTTCCACTTGTTGGAGATATGCCCTAGAGGCAATAATAAAAGCATTATTATTATTATATCTCCTTGTTCATGATAATTGTCTGTTATTCATGCTTGAATTGTATTGTACGGATACAGCGATACATGTGTGAATACACAGACCATAATGAGTCCCTGGTAGGCCTCTAGTTGCCAGCTCGTTGATCAACAGATGGTCACGGTTTCCTGACCATGGACATGAGATGTCAGTGATAACGGGATCACATCATTAGGAGAATGATGTGATGGACAAGACCCAAACTTGAGCATAACACGAGATCGTATAGTTCGTAATGCATAAGCTTTTCGGTGTCAAGTATTTATTCCTTAGACCATGAGGTTGTACAACTCCCGGATACCGTAGGAGTACTTTGGGTGTGCCAACCGTCACAATGTAACTGGGTGGCTATAAAGGTACGCATCGGGTATCTCCGAAAGTGTCTGTTGAGTTGGTACGAACCGAGACTGGGATGTTGTCAATCCGTATGACGGAGAGGTACCTCTGGGCCCACTCGGTAAGACATCATCATAATGAGCTCAATGTGACTAAGTAGTTAGTCACGGGATGATGGATTACAGATCGAGTAAAGAGACTTGCCATGACGAGATTGAACAAGGTATCGGGAATACCGACGATCGAATCTCGGGCAAGTACCGTACCGATGGACAAAGGGAATAACATACCGGATTGAGTGAATCCTTGACACGGTGGTTCATCCGATGAAGATCATCGAGGAACACGTGGGAACCAACATGGGTATCCAGATCCCGCTGTTAGTTATTGACCGGAGAGTCGTCTCGGTCATGTCTACGTGTCTCCCAAACCCGTAGGGTCTACACACTTAAGGTTCAGTAACGCTAGGATCGTAGAGATAAATGCACGTGGAAACCCGAAAGTTGTTCGGAGTCCCGGATGAGATCCCGGACGTCACGAGGAGTTCCGGAATGGTCCGGAGGTAAAGAAAAGATTGATATATAGGAAGTCCAGTTTCGGCCAACGGGTGATCTCCGGGGGTCACCCGGAGCGTCCCGGGACCACCGGAGGGGCCCCGGGGGTCCACCGGGTGGGGCCACCCAGCCCGGTGGGGCCCCTAGGCCGCAAGGGGAAGTGTCCAGCCCTCTGGGCTGGTGCACCACTAGGGGGCCCACCTCCCCATGCGCCTAGGGTTAAAACCCTAAGGGGAGGGGGGCCACCACTTGCCTTGGGGGGCAAGGACTCCCCCCTGGCCGCCGCCCCCCCTTGCAGATTGGATCTGCAGGGGGCTGGCGCCCCCCTGGCTCCCTATATATATGTGGGGGGGGGGGGGGGAGG
>LR738710.1:658389486-658419640 GCA_902687465.1 Secale cereale
GGGGGGGGGGGGGGAGAGGGCAGCTGCACCCCAAGCCCTGGCGCCTCTCCCCCTCCCGTCACACCTCCATACTCCAACGCAGGGCGCCCGGCGAAGCCCTGCTGCGATCTCCACTGCATCCGTCATCACGCCGTCCTGCTGCCGGATCTCTGACGACTTCTCCTCCCCCCTTGCTGGATCAAGAAGGAGGTGACGTTGCTGCACTGTACGTGTGTTGAACGCGGAGGTGCCGTCCGTTCGGCGCTAGATCATCAGTGACGAAGAACGTGAAGAGTACGACTACTTCATCCACGCTTCGTTGAAAGCTTCCGCTCACAATCTCCATAACGGTATGTATATGCACTCTTACTTGCTCGTTGCTAGATGTCTCCATAGTTGCATCTTGGTGAAAGCGTAGAAATTTTTTGAATTATGCTACGTTCCCCAACACCACTCCGTCCCTCGACGACTCGAACCCCTCCGAAATGATTGTTCCGAAGGTATAACCCCGAGACGATGACCCGAGAACGTTTGCTTGTTGTGTTGTATGAGATGCTGCACTTGTGTGCTTCGTGCCCGTTGTGCCCGAATCATCTTTTGTCGTGCTCCTCAGTTGCCTCGTCGCCGACCCGTGGGAACCCGGCAACGGGATCATCCCACCTTCCATCTTGTTCCGCTCGCTCACTCCACCTTTGCTTTTGCTCCGGACTCTCAACGAGTTACCGGTACCGAGATGTTACCGTTGCATCATTTTCGGATTGTTGCCGTGGCATCCTTTCCTTCCACCACGGTGACAAATACTCCTTATCATCTTCATGTTCACTTCTAATAAAAATTGCATAAACTTGATCATGCCATCCGCATCATGTTAACAACATTTAAAATGTGTGAATTGTTGTTTGCTTAAAATTACTAAACATGCTCATGGGGATTTTCCGGACTTGTTGTTGTTATTTTCCGGCCTCATTTAAAATGCCTAAATAGTGTAGTTTCTTTATGCTTCACCTCTTGCCATGTTAACAAACATTTAATCTTGTCTTGTAAATAAACGGGAGTCAACTAAATAAATCAATGTGGTGTTTCATCAATATGCAACTCGTTGCATATTGAGCTCCACTTAACTTGTAGTGTTGTTTGTGCACCTTGCCATGCCATGCATATTTAAACCGGACATGCATCATACTTGTTTGTGCATTATGACATGCTTATGATTGTGTGTTTACCGTGTGTTTGCTTCTTTCCGGTTGCTTCTCTTGTTAGCTTCGGTTTCGTTCCGGAGTTGTGAGGATTCGCTCGACTATGTTGCTCCGTCTTCTTCATGGATCCGTTCTTCTCCCTTGTGGAATCCCAGGCAAGATGATCATACCCTTGGATACCTTTACTACCATTGCCATGCTTAGTTGTCTCGATGCTATCGTTACATGTCGCGCTACCCATCTTCTTTGTCAGCCTCTCCTTGTTGCCATGAAACCTCTAACCTTTGAAACCTTCCTAGCAAAACCACTGTTTGGCTATGTTACCCGCTTGCTCAGCCCCTCTTATAGCGTTGTTAGTTGCAGATGAAGATGAAGTCCGTTCCAGGAGGGAACTTGCTGTTGTAATATCACAATATCTATTATTTTATATTAACACACCTATATACTGGGCATGGGTGGAAGGCTTGGCCTTTTGCTCGGTGTTTTGTTCCATTCATGCCACCTTAGGCGCCGATAAATCGGCATTATGTTTCTTGATTTTGCGTTCCTTACACGATGGGTGGATGGGGACCCCTTGACAGTTCGACTTTGAATAAAACTCCTCCAGCAAGGCCCAACTTTGGTTTTAATTTGCTCATAATAATAACTTAATTAATTAATTAAATTGCATAGGGGGTCGCGTCCCCGGGTTCTTAATTCTACATAGCAAGGGGGGCCAGTGCTGATGGTGTTGGTCCCAAACGGGGGTCCTGCGGGGCCACCACGGGAAACTCGAGGTTTGGTTTTACCTGTAGCATCACCCATCCGGTTGTGGCCTGAGACGAGATACGCGCGGCTACTATCAGGGTGTCGGCACGCCGGGAGGTCTTGCTGGACTTGTTTTACCATTGTCGAAATGTCTTGTGCTACCGGGATGCCGAGCCTGATCGGATTTCCCTAAGAAAAGGAGTGATGATATTATATTTATCGCTTCAGCTAATCGTGAGAGCTTGTGATGGGCTAAGTTGGGACACCCCTGCAGGGTTATGATCTTTCGAAAGCCGTGCCCGCGGTTATGTGGCAGATTGGAATTTGTTAATGTCCGGTTGTAGAAAACTTGACAGAGGATTCGATGTAAAACACACAACTGTGTGAGTAACCGTGACTGTCTCTTTTCACTTTGAGAAGAGAACACGGTGGGGTTATGTTTGACTTGTATGTAGTTTAGGATCATTAGCGATCACCACTTTTGCGACCGTTTGCGTAGATGCTCATCTTATTCTGGTACTCGTAAGTTAGCCACCATATATTGCTTAGCCGCTGCTGCAACCTCACCACTTTACCTCTTCCTACCCATAAAGCTTTGCTAGTCTTGTTACCCATGGTTAGGGGATTGCTGAGTCCTCGTGGCTCACAGATACTACAACACCAGATGCAAGTTCATCCGAGATGATGCAGGAGCTGGTTCAAGTACTTCACTGGGAGCTAGTTGAAGATCGTGGCCGTATGCTTGTGCCGTTTCGACGATCAGTATTGGTTTCTACTAGGATTCGATCTAGACATGTGGCTTTATGTTGTTTTGGTATCTTTCTTTTGGATCTTCGCCCGTAGTCGGGTTGTGATGTTTTGAATGATGAATTGCTTATGTATTGTATTGTGTGAAGTGGCGAGTGTAAGCCAACTATTTCATTTTGCAGTTTCATCCCTCTTTTACATGAGTCGTGCAAAGATACCAAACTTGAGATCATTCCAGAATGGGCTTATACCTTTAAGTCGTGCCTCGACACGTAGGAGGTATAGTCCCATCCTGGGCATTACAAGTTGGTATTCAGAGCCTTCTCCGACCTAGAAGCCCCCACTGATTGATCGAATCGTTGACGGTTGAGTCTAGGCACACACTTGAAAATGTTTTGAGTCCTATATATATATTGGAGAGTAGGATTTCTTTTGCTTCTCATCTCTTTTCATTCTGGTAAGGACTCCTGACGATTACTCTTATCTCTTCTACTCTAAAAAATGCACCAATTTTTTTTAGGATCACGCGAGTATTGTTTGGATTGTTCCGATGTCTTTGTGACGAGAACATTGTTCTCGATGCCTCCTGTCATTAGGGGTTGTGGCAGTGTCCCGGGGAGTTGAGCTCCGAGGTGTTGTCGTCACAAATCCATCGCATCAGTTCTAGAATACTTAAGACGGCCGACATCGAAAACTCTCCTATGCGGTTAGTGGCAAGATAACCCCGACATCACCCAGTACTGGGGAGGTAGTTCGGGAGTATTGCCATAGCTTGTATAGTGGATGCGTTTCGAAGGTCCGAGGTAAACGGTTTCCGGAAACAACTGGTTATGTGTTGAAGGATGGATACAGCTGGATGTAGGATTAGAGTTGATTGCACGGTGCTTCCCCTGTATCCCCAACACCTGATTACATAACTGGAAACTTTCGGAAATTAATAGGTGGGTTCATCCAGTAGTTCTAGGCATTCTTTCAACGAATGCGTGATATGAAGTTCGGGGTTCTACATTGAGTGAAGTGGTTTATGGGCTTGTTCCGATCGGGAGTTGCATCTTAAAGGGTCCTTGGCTATGCTGATCCGGGAATTGCAAAACCCTTTTGTAACACGTTCCATGAGCTTTCAGCACGAATATGTTGAACGAAGCTTCTATCTTGTATTTGTTCTATCTGTTCCTTGTTCCTTTTATTTACTTTTTCTTCTTCCAAGTGGCTTCTCGACAAGTTGATGTACCTGCGGAATTCATTCGTTCAATTCTCTGTTCGGATAGATATGTTGCAACATAATCTTCTTCATAAACATATCTATCCTTTGTTCTTGTCTTGATTCTGGTATTCGAGTTGCTTCGATGTCAAATGTTGATTCCATACCTTCCTAATAGGTATTCTCATATTTCTATGGGAGTGCTAGTCCTTCTTGACCATCGAGATTTTCATGTTAATCCTTTTCAATCGGTGTGCCTTCTCTTCAAGTTATTCCATACGGACGCCGTTGAGAAATCTGACGATTTGTCTGTTTCATTCATCCCAAGTTGTCTTTGTTTTCCCCACCCTCCCTCCCTTCTTCTTCTCGGAGTCAGAAATTCTTAATGAAGTATCCATTTTATTCATGTGATATTTCTTCATTCTTTTCCTTCTATGTTCTTATCCGGCGATTTCTCACAATGATGCTCAGGAGCTTCAAGTTCATCTTTCTTTTGTTTTCATAATTCTGCCGGTGGATGTAATTCAAGATTTCGGTGTTGATCTTATCCTTTTCCTCATTTCACAATGCTTTCTTATTTCGGTGCACCAATTAATCTTCTCCTCTTGCTATTCATATCTGGAGAGCTGAAGATATCTCAGAAGATTCGTGTTTCCATTCTTAATCCGTTCAAGCTATTTTGAGGATTATCATCTTATTCTAGCCATTTAATTCAACCGGTGCAATATCTCTTAAGCAATCTTTTCCAACGGTGATTTCTTTTGAGTGGGCCATAACCCACAGGTCTTTTTCAAGGATCTTACCTGACTCTTCTATTTTTTCTGGAGTTATACTCAAATTCTTTTCAAAGTGTGACGTAAGAATGATCCCCATCAGTCACATGCCTTCTCCAAGATCGTTTTCAAATTCTTGTTCATCATTGGTTCAACCTTTTAATTCTTCATTCCGGAGTGCTCAACAATTCTTCATGGCATTTCTCGTCTTCACTCTCAACATTTGAAGACCGGAGAAGAGTTTCTCTTAAATTTTGATCCGTTCTCACAAGTTTCGTGGTTCTAGCTTCATGCCATCCTCATTATTGTTCCGATTGTGAAGAATTCTTGTTATACCCGTCCGAAGCATTTCATGAATTCTTTTCTTTGTGATCCTCCGAAGGCCATCATTTCAGAATATTTCCTCATTCTCAGTTTTCAACTTCGTCCTCCAAATATTCTCCATTGATGTCTCTTCGTTCGTCTCCATATTCTTACGGTGGTTCATTCAAGTTTACTCTTCCTTGTTTTCGCATTAATTCATTTGTTCTTTTCACAATCCTACCGGTGGTTCGTTGAAGATTTACCCAAGCTTGTGCTAGATCTCTCTTTAATTCTTTGCAACGAGAATAAGTAGTATGCCAAATCTTTTGGTTGTCATCAATTTAAATTGGTGAAGGATATGCATAACATAAATCTTATTCTAGTTTCTCCCAAGAGGTTAATCCCTTCCTTCGGAGCTTGTTCATCTTATCATATTCTCGGTCCTAAGTTGTTCATCTTGTTTTCCGGAGCTCCAAGTTATTTCAATTATATCATTTCAAACCTGAATCTAATTCATCGCAGGCCTTGAATCTTATTCTTTTCATCTTTCACTTCTCATGCTTTCATTACCGGAGTTCTTCATGGTGGTTCATCATCAATTAATTCATCCTCGAAGTTTTCATCAACATTCTTGTCGGAGATCAAGCATTCTTCATCATGCATTCCAATTGCAATTCTTTCTAACTTATCTTTTCAGATGGTGTTATGCCATTTTTGACAATTTCTTCATGTTTCATGATTCACGAGTTATCAAGAATGAGATATTTAAACCCATCGTTTTCTTTGTTCAGGAGATCTTTCCTACCCTTCAATTATTCGTTGGAGTTATCTTGGGTTGTATTTCACCTAAAGCTTTTCCTGAGAATTGTTGCTATTATGGTGCTTATAAATGACCCAAGTGCTTCATTTTTCATTCCGGTGAAATAAGTTTTTCGTCTGCTTGTTGATCTCAATCCAATCAATCGTTCCGTTAGTGGCTGGCTGTCACCTCTTAATTTTGAGATGTTTTCCATAAGCCCACATCAAGCTTATTCGTTTTCGTTGTTGATTTTTCCATCAATCCCATTCAACCCTTCTTTGTAAGGAGGATTTCCTAATTCATTTGTGGGAGAAGTTGTCATTTTTCTTCTCCATTCATTTCTTTCGTTGACTTATATGCTATTCTTTCATTCCGGAGGCATTGTGATATTGCTCTCTTTAACCATCATATCGTTTTATCGAGATCATGTTCTTTCCCTTGCTTATCATTTAACCGGAGTGTTGTATTCTTCATTCAAGTTCCGTCATCTTATCAAGTTTTGCCTCTCTTTTCAATCGGAGTGATGTCTGAATCTTTCTTACCCCTTGAGACATTCTTTCAATTGTTCCGGAGGCAATATGCTGTTGATTTCATCAAGTATCATTCCATCTCCTCAAGCTCATGTTAATTCCTTCCATTTTTAGTCGGAGTGCTGTCCAAATTCTGTCATTCTTATTCCTTGGCTATGCCATTGCGGTTTCTTATTCTTTTGGTTCGTAAGCTCTTGTTTCATGTCTTTCAACCTTCAAGGTTCTGATAATGTTCCATGTTCCTCCTTTTACCGGAGTGCTCTTAACTTCGTTAATCTCTGTTGTATTCTTCTTTCACCTTGCTCAACCTCTCAAGGTTCTTTGGTTTCACTCGTTTGTTGAAGAAGCAACTTTGTTTTACCTCTTCTTTTTCGTTTCTACCCGGTGCTATCTCTAGGATCTCGGGTCGAGATCCTCTGTTAGTGTGGGAGAGTTGTGACGCCCGAAGACCGACGTCCCAGAAGATTCCAGAAGATTCCAGATGTTCCGGGTTCTCCCGTGTGTTTCTTTTGTGCTGTGTTATTTATTTATTTTGCATTGCATCATGTCATCATGCCATCATGTCATATTTATTTTGCATCTCAACCTAAATAAATTGTGTGGACCTTCGGTCCATTTAAATCGAGGGATATTCACAGGGTGAATTCTCTTTATAACCTATACTAAGCCTCTCAATATTTAGAGAGCTATATTTAATTATTCCATTATTATGGAACTCACCATAACAAACTTGCATCTTAATTCCCTCTTATTTTTTAAATCTTTTAAATCCTCCATCTTCTTCAAATATTCGTCCTTTAGTGTGGAGCTTTGATATATCAAAGTAGCCACATGTCAGTTGTTAGTTCTTTTCCTATTTATTTGGCTCTTCCAAATAAATAATTTTTTTGCTTCTCTGTTTTTTTTTAAATTGGTAGAGGGTAAAGAGAGAAGCCCAGCAGCCTTCCCAGCCTCCAGTCCATCTCCTCCCAGCCGGCCTTCCCACTTGGCCAAGGCCCAGCCGGCCTCCTTTGGCCCATCTCCATGCCGACCGATCCCTAACCCTAGCCCCGATCTCGTCGACTCTCTTTCCCTCGCGCCGCCGCACCCCTCGTCCCCTCGCTCTCTCTCCCGCATCGCACCTCCTCCTCGACCGCGCCTCCTACCCGATTTTCCTCTCGCTCGAACCCCTCTCCCAATCTCCCTCCGTTCTGCCTCGTCCCCACTCCGCCAGGCCGAGCGCCGCTCGCCTCGCCCCCCGAGCGCCTTTCCTCATCGCGCGAGCCAGGGCCGGCCAGGAGCCCTCGTCCTCCCTCGGCCAAGCACCGTCCGCCCCTCCCTCCGGGCCTCCACGCGACGAGCGCCGGGCGCCCGTCCTCGTCCCGCAGCACCGAGCGCGCGCCTCCCTCCTGCGCCTCGCAAGGCCTCCCTCCTCCGCGCCTCTCCAGCGCCGGGATCCACTCCTCCAACAGCCGCGTCCCCAGGGCCGCTGGTCCCTCGTCCTCGCCACGGTTCTCCTGCCCCAGCTCCATCCGAGGAGGGCATCGCCCCGAGCCACCTTCTGCTCCTCCTCGCTGCTATCACCGCCGCTTCGTGCCTCTCCAAGCAACAGGGGCTCGTCCCCGAGCTCGACCTGCCGCTGCCATGGCCTCGTCGCCAAGTTTGTTGCTGCCGCTCCCGCCGGCCAAGATGCTGCCGCTGCTCTGCCTTGCTGCCTTCTGTAGGTGCCATGACCGAGTCCAAGACGATCTGTTTTCGCCAAGACCCGCGAGTACCACTACGTCACAAGAACCAAGTACCCCTTCGAGTCGCGGACAACCTTCAAGTTCGACTACACGGCGACAGATGACGTGTACAACTACGTTGCCAAGACGGCCCCGACAAGTAACCCGACGACGCGTCAAGTACCACTACTTCCCTCTCCGAAACGGAACGTGCACGACGACCGTGAACCAAGACGCGAACGTGAACGTCTACCGTCGCAAGAACGAGGGATTCGCCAAGTACCTCTCCGAACGGAACGACTACTTCCTCTACTTCCACTCCATCCCTCGATGACTCGAACCCCTCCGAAACGATTGTTCCGAAGGTATAACCCTGAGACGATGACCCAAGAACGTTTGCTTGTTGTGTTGTATGAGATGCTCCACTTGTGTGCTTCGTGCCCGTTGTGCCCGAATCATCTTTTGTCGTGCTCCTCGGTTGCCTCGTCGCCGACCCGTGGGAACCCGACAACGGGATCATCCCACCTTCCGTCTTGTTCCGCTTGCTCACTCCACCTTTGCTTTTGCTCCGGACTCTCAACGAGTTACCGGTACCGAGATGTTGCCGTTGCATCATTTTCGGATCGTTGCCGTGGCATCCTTTCCTTCCACCACGGTGACAAATACTCCTTATCATATTTATGTTCACTTCTAATAAAAATTGCATAAACTTGATCATGCCATCCGCTTCATGTTAACAACATTTAAAATGTGTGAATTGTTGTTTGCTTAAAATTACTGAACATGCTCATGGGGATTTTCCGAACTTGTTGTTGTTATTTTCCGGCCTCATTTAAAATGCCTAAATAGTGTAGTTTCTTTATACTTCACCTCTTGCCATGTTAACAAACATTTAATCTTGTCTTGTAAATAAACGAGAGTCAACTAAATAAATCAATGTGGTGTTTCGTCAATATGCAACTCGTTGCATATTGAGCTCCACTTAACTTGTAGTGTTGTTTGTGCACCTTGCCATGCCATGCATATTTAAACCGGACATGCATCATACTTGTTTGTGCATTATGACATGCTTATGATTGTGTGTTTACCGTGTGTTTGCTTCTTTCTGGTTGCTTCTCTTGTTAGCTTCGGTTTCGTTCCGGAGTTGTGAGGATTCGCTCGACTATGTTGCTCCGTCTTGTTCATGGATCCGTTCTTCTCCCTTGTCGAATCCCAGGCAAGATGATCATACCCTTGGATACCTTTACTACCATTGCCATGCTTAGTTTTCTCGATGCTATCGTTACATGTCGCGCTACCCACCTTTTATGTCAGCCTCTCCTTGTTGCCATGAAACCTCTAACCTTTGAAACCTTCCTAGCAAAACCACTGTTTGGCTATGTTACCCGCTTGCTCAGCCCCTCTTATAGCGTTGTTAGTTGCAGATGAAGATGAAGTCCGTTCCAGGAGGGAACTTGTTGTTGGAATATCACAATATCTATTATTTTATACTAACACACCTATATACTGGGCATGGGTGGAATGCTTGGCCTTTTGCTCGGTGTTTTGTTCCACTCATGCCACCTTAGGCGCCGATAAACCGGTATTATGTTCCTTGATTTTGCGTTCCTTACACGATGGGTGGATGGGGACCCCTTGACAGTTCGACTTTGAATAAAAGTCCTCCAGCAAGGCCCAACTTTGGTTTTAATTTGCTCATAATAATAACTTAATTAATTAATTAAATTGCATAGGGGGTCGCGTCCCCGGGTTCTTAATTCTACATAGCAGGGGGGGCCAGTGCTGATGGTGTTGGTCCCAAACGGGGGTCCTGCGGGGCCACCACGGGGAAACTCGAGGTTTGGTTTTACCTGTAGCATCACCCATCCGGTTGTGGCCTGAGATGAGATACGCGCGGCTACTATCAGGGTGTCGGCACGCCGACAGGTCTTGCTGGACTTGTTTTACCATTGTCGAAATGTCTTGTGCTACCGGGATGCCGAGCCTGATCGGATTTCCCTAAGAAAAGGAGTGATGATATTATATTTATCGCTTCAGCTAATCGTGAGAGCTTGTGATGGGCTAAGTTGGGACACCCCTGCAGGGTTATGATCTTTCGAAAGCCGTGCCCGTGGTTATGTGGCAGATTGGAATTTGTTAATGTCCGGTTGTAGAAAACTTGACAGAGGATTCGATGTAAAACACACAACTGTGTGAGTAACCGTGACTGTCTCTTTTCACTTTGAGAAGAGAACACGGTGGGGTTATGTTTGACTCGTATGTAGTTTAGGATCTTTAGCGATCACCACTTTTGCGACCATTTGCGTAGATGCTCATCTTATTTTGGTACTCGTAAGTTAGCCACCATATATTGCTTAGCCGCTGCTGCAACCTCACCACTTTACCTCTTCCTACCCATAAAGCTTTGCTAGTCTTGTTACCCATGGTTATGGGATTGCTGAGTCCTCGTGGCTCACAGATACTACAACACCAGATGCAGGTTCAGCCGAGATGATGCAGGAGCTGGTTCAAGTACTTCACTGGGAGCTAGTTGAAGATCGTGGCCGTATGCTTGTGCCGTTTCGACGATCAGTATTGGTTTCTACTAGGATTCGATCTAGACCTGTGGCTTTATGTTGTTTTGGTATCTTTCTTTTGGATCTTCGCCCGTAGTCGGGTTGTGATGTTTTGAATGATGAATTGCTTATGTATTGTATTGTGTGAAGTGGCGAGTGTAAGCCAACTATTTCATTTTGCAGTTTCATCCCTCTTTTACATGAGTCGTGCAAAGATACCAAACTTGAGATCATTCCAGAATGGGCTTATACCTTTAAGTCGTGCCTCGACACGTAGGAGGTATAGTCCCATCCTGGGCATTACAAAAGGGTCCAACCATATCAAGCCCCCAAGTCGCAAACGGCCAGGTTATTGGTATCATCCGGAGCTCCTGTGCCGGAACAAGAGCACGTCGTGAAAACTTCTGACAAGCATCACACTTCCGGACTATATCCGCCGCATCAGCATGTGTTGTTAACCAATAGAAACCATGTCGAAAGGCTTTAGCCACCAATGATTTTGAACCGGCATGATGACCACAATCCCCTTCATGGATCTCGCGAAGAATCTCGCAACCTTCCTCAGCTGACACACACCGCTGAAACGCTCCAGAAACGCTGCGATGATGAAGTTCCCCGTTTGCAATTGTCATGGACTTAGAACGCCGGATTATCTGCCGTGCTTCTATTTCACCGTCCGGTAGCTCTCCTCGGCTCAGATATGCCAAATAAGGCAGCGTCCAATCCGGAATAACATGAAGTGCTGCAACCAACTGTGCCTCCGGATCAGGAACAGCTAGGTCTTCCTCTGATGGTACTTGCACTGATGGACTGTGCAGCTCATCCAGAAAAGTATTTGGTGGCACCGGTTTACGTTGAGAACCCAACCGGCTTAAAGCATCAGCCGCTTCGTTCCTTCGCCGGTCTATGTGGTCCACTTGATACCCTTTGAAATATCCAGCAACTGTTTCCACTTCTCGTCTGTAAGCCGCCATGAGGGGATCTCTCGAATCCCACTTGCCTGAAACTTGCTGTGCCACCAAATCTGAATCGCCGAAGCATTTAACCCGACTTAAGTTCATCTCCTTTGCCATCCGCAAACCATGAAGTAATGCTTCATACTCTGCTGCATTATTAGTACAGGGAAACAATAAACGGAGGACGTAACAAAACTTATCACCTCGCGGGGAAGTCAAAACAACTCCAGCCCCCGAGCCTTCTAACTGCCTTGAACCGTCGAAGTGAATCGTCCAGTATGTAAGATCCGGCTTTTCCTCAGGTGTTTGTAGCTCTGTCCAATTATTGATGAAATCCACCAGTGCCTGAGACTTTATAGCGATGCGTGGCACATATTTCAACTCATGTGGGCTGAGCTCAATGGCCCACTTCGCCACTCTACCTGTTGCTTCTCTGTTCTGGATGATATCCCCTGTAACATCCCAATTTTCCTAATTTGGATGTTAATAGATCATTCAATTGCATTATTTGTCTTCTACAATATTCTTTTCATTATGCAACTAAAGGCAATTTAATTGGAGTGGAGATAACATGACTTCTCCCCTGTTTTTAAAAATGTTCATAATGACCAGAATAATGTTTCCAGTGGAGTTGATATGTTCTGGTAATTTTTACAATCTTGAAAATATTTTATTTGTGATTTTATTTGCTGTTTGAGTGACCAAATGCATCAAAATCATTTTACAAAATTGCATTAGTGTTGGAACTAGTGTTCCAGTAGTTTATAGCTATAGAGCTATTTTTACTGTGTGCTTAAGTATTTTTATTTAGAATTTATATAGTCTAGTTTATTTTAATTATTTCTGTTTCTGCTGCTAGTTTTTAAAAAAAAAAACAAAAACAAAAGAGGCCAGCCAGCCAGCCAGCCGCGGCCAGCCAGCCAGCCACAGCTGCGGCCCACCGAGGCGCCGTCGTCCGCGGCCCACCCCACGCCGCTCGCTCGCGAAGCGGTACACCAGCGCCGCACCACCCGACCGCACCTAACCCGACCCACCTCCCTCTCTCACCGACAGGTGGACCCCGCCCCTGTTCTTCTCCCCACCGAGCCGGACACCGCCGCGCCGCACCGCACGCCAGCGCGCACGCCGAGGCCGACTCGGGCCACCCTGGCGCAGCCGGAGCTGTCTAGCTCATAGCCAGGCCCCTACGCGCCCGACCCTCCTTTCCTCGACCCCTCTCGCTGCCGCACGCGCGAGCTAGGGCAAAACGGATCTCGCCGCAGAGCTCCGCCGACCGCCGCCGTTCGTCGCCGATTTCGCCGCCGTGAGCACTCCTCAGCCGCGCCGCTCCCCTCTCCTAGAACCTCCCCTCTGATGCGCAGCTTCTTGACATGGTTGGGTGACCAGGAGTCCACCGTAGGATCGCCACCGTCGACACCCGCCGCCGCCGGAGCACCGCCGTTCATCTCGTCGTCGCCGCCGCCACAGACCGCCCCGCCGCTGTCCGACACCAGCACCACCTCCGCCACTCGACGCCGCACCCGCCCGTACCTTCTCCTCCACCGGAGACTCGCCGGAGACGCCCCGCCGCCGACGCCCGAGCCGCCGCCGCCGCCGTTTGTTTGTCGTTTGGTGAGTCCACCCCGCCGGCCAATAGGCAACTACCACGTGGCAGTTCGCTACCGCTCCAGAACTGGAGTTTCAACAGGAGATGCCACAGTGCAAGCGATTTCTGTTGTTTCTCTTTTGTCTTTTCTAGTTTTTCCTCAAAACTTCAAATAGCTGTAGTTTCTATTCTGTAAATCCAATTTAGGTAATTCTTTTTCCTATGCACTCACAAAAATCATATCTTCATCCCAGTACCAAGTTTGCACATGTTTGCACAATTCAAATTTGAATTCGTTTGAATTTGAATTAAAACTTCCGGAGGCCATATCTTTTAAACCGTTTATCGGAATCGAGTGATTCTTTTTGCATTGTGACCGTAGTGCAATATAGGTGATCTGTACATGTTGTTTTGCTGCTGTTTTTGAGTTTTAAAATGATTTTCTTGCTGTTTGCTTTATTTTGGCTTTATTGGAGTTTCGGTGATTGAATTGTTGTATTGTGTGAAACGTGTAGATTGTCCGGAGTGCGACGCGAGCTATTGTCAGGAGTGTGACCTTTTGAACCAGAACCAAGGCAAGTTACATGTTGATCATCCTTTACCTATTGTTTTCCTATGCATTGTAGGTTATGACACACTATAAACTTATGCATTATAGGATTGTTATAAATTGAGCTATATTATTGAATTATCTCCCGTCTTTTGCAAATCGTGGTAGGTATAGTTTTGCTATGCTTGTAGACGGGGTTGGTTCCTGTATAAATTGAGCTTATGTGAGGATAATTAAAATTTGACAACTGAGTAGTAATTCAGGACTTAACTCACCTCTGGGCGGAAGTGGTATTGATGGGTGGTCTTAAGAACATCATGGTTTATACCCTCTGAATGTAAGTGGACGACCGCCCAGGCTCAATAAGATCAGACAGACTTAATGACTAGTAGCTTCCATGCGCGACCACTAGCTATATGGGCTCTGGCTTAGTTGAGTACGCCCAAGTATGCTAGCAGATGTAGATATGGATAGGTGTACCGGCTGCCGGGGGTGGAGGTGACTACTTCTGAAAGGCTTCGTCTCAATCTTCGGGTTGAGTCTAGTGGGTAAAGTGTGCAAAACTCTGCAGAGTAATAAAACTAATCATGATTAGCCGTGCCCCCGGTTATGGGTAATTTTGAGCGACTATGCCATTACAGTTGTTGGATGATCTTGACAGATGTGACACTTAATAATATTTGCGGGCAACTTAATAATTGGGTAGGTTGGAGTTGATTTTGCCAACTCAACCTTGTGCATTTAATTGTAGTATTAAAGGAACTAAATGAAAAATTGACTATTAGGTAGTTATGAGGACAAAATCAGCTTTCTGCAAAATAAACCCCCAAGCCTTCCTTTGTTGTTCTATGCATATACATGTAGGTCTGCTTTATTACTTCTCCTGTGTAACTTGCCAATACATTCAATGTATTGACCTATACGGCTGCAACGTCTCATGTTGCAGGATTTTCAGACGAGGAGTAAGGTACCGTTAGGGTTGCGAGTCTGCACTCAGCATCGCCAGTTGGGCTATGATGGGACTCATCGTTATTTTCTGCTACTTTCCGTTGTGTGATTGAATAATAGCTAGCCATGAGCTATGCAGATTGTTTTATTTTATATACTCTGGATCATACGTTGTAATAAATGATGCACTTGTATTCTGGTATTCATCTATACTGTGTGTGCTAGCGAGTTCGATCCAGGGACTAGCACGGTAAGCACAGAGACTCAAATCCTTCGAGGTTTGGTCGTTACAGATGGTATCAGAGCAGTGTGTTGACTGTAGGACGTGACCCTAGAAAATGGATTAGAAAAGCCATAGGAGTGAAAATTATTTTATAAACTAGTTATACTTCTTACTGTTTATTAGTTCATCCCCTCAAGTATCATGAACAGTTAAGTAGGAACTAGTGCTGAGACCACCATATATGCTTGTTTTATTTTGCACCGTTATCGTGTTAGCGTATCTGATTATGTCCACTTTTGTGGTATGAAGATACTAGATTGTTTGCTTGATTGTTAGCTTGCTTGTTAAGTTTTATCTCGTCAAATTATTTGACTATATATGCATCTATATATATATACTACTATATTATTGTGATTGTTTGTTTGTTTGTTTGTTTGTTTGTTTGTGTTATTCGTTGTTGTGTTTTATTGCCTTGATCATATATGCATATGGGTAGAATATATTTATATCTATAGCTTTGGCCCTATTATATCTAAAACTCTTTTATGCTTGCCCACCAGATGCCGCCGAGGCGTGAGAATAGGCGCAATGCCGCAGGAGGAGAGAACAATGGCAATGACATACCGCCATACATGCAGCAGTTGCTTCAGGGGCAGACACAGTTGATCCAGTTGCTTGTGCAGAACCAGAACAACCAGAACAACAACAACAACAACCCGCCACCCGTGGACATGCTTACCAGGTTCCTGAGGTTGAATCCTCAGAGGTTCTCCAGTTCCCCTGAACCTATTGTGGCTGATGATTGGCTCCGTGGAGTCAATAAGAACCTGGAGACAGTTGGATGCACAGATGTAGAGCGGGTGAGGTTTGCCGCACATTTGTTGGAGGGTCCTGCCGCAGCTTGGTGGGACAACTACTTGGTCTCTTATCCCATTGCTGGTATCACTTGGACTCAGTTTCAGACTGCTTTTCGTGCTGCACATGTGTCTACTGGTGCTATGAGTTTGAAAAAGAAGGAGTTTCGCAGTTTGCGTCAGGGAGGACGCAAAGTTAATGCGTATGTGGATGAATTTAATAATCTTGCACGCTATGCTCCTAATGATGTTAACACTGATGCAGCTAGACAGGAGAAATTCTTGGAGGGCCTAAATGATGAGTTGAGCCTTCAGTTGACAGTGGCCACATTTGATAATTGTCAGCAGTTGATTGATAAGGCTATTATGCTAGAGGGAAAGCATCAGGCCATAGAGAATCGCAAGAGGAAGTACAACAACAATAACAGGTATAATTCAGGACCACAACAGAAACCACGCACTTCATATCAGGGTAATGGAGGTAATGGGCATCATCATCATCATGGAGGTAATGGACATAATCATCATGGAGGGAATGGCCACAACCATAATGGCCATCATAATCACAACGGGCACAAGAGTAACAATGGCAATGTCAAAGGTAATGGTAATGGTAATGGTAATGGAGGGAGTAATAACCAGAACCACCAGAGTGTGCCTGTGCAGAGGGACATTAGCCAGGTTCAGTGCTATAAGTGTAGACAGATGGGTCACTACTCCAATGCTTGCCCAGAGAGCAAGAACGGTAATGGAAATTCTGGAGTCAGCAAGCCAAACCCCTTCCAAAAGGGTCATGTTAACCATGTTAATGTGGAGGAGGTTTATGATGAACCTGATGCCGTGATTGGTAAGTTCTTGATTAATTCGGTACCTGCACTTGTTCTTTTTGATTCTGGTGCATCGCATTCATTCATCTCACGGGTATTTGTGGATAAACATAAGTTGCCTACCGTAGCACTTAAGACACCTATTCTAGTAAGTTCTCCGGGGGCTGAGATGGCAGCAAGTTTGGGATGTTTTCAGATGCCTTTGTCCATTGGGAAGCATGTTTTTCCCACAGATTTAGTTATATTGAAGTCACAAGGTATTGATGTTATTTTGGGTATGGACTGGCTGACTAAATATAAAGGTCTTATTGATTGTGCCAGTCAGTCTATTACTCTCAGTGCACCAGGAGGTAAGAGGATCAGATATGTATGTAAGTATAAGCATAATCAGGTGCAAGTGAACTCTCTTAAGGGGGGTAGTCTGGAAGATGTACCAGTTGTGAGGGACTACCCAGATGTGTTTCCAGAGGAGTTGCCAGGTATGCCACCAGACAGAGATATTGAGTTTCTTATTGATTTAATACCAGGCACCGGACCTATTGCAAAGAGACCGTATAGAATGCCTCCTCAGGAGTTGGAGGAATTGAAGAAGCAGATAAGGGAATTGCAGGAACAAGGATTTATTCGCCCAAGTTCATCACCTTGGGGAGCTCCAGTTTTGTTTGTGGAGAAGAAAGATGGTACCTTGAGGATGTGTGTTGATTATCGTTCTCTAAATGAGGTAACCATTAAGAATAAGTATCCCTTGCCTATGATAAATGATTTGTTTGACCAGTTGGAGGGAGCTACTGTGTTTTCTAAGATTGATCTTCGTTCTGGTTATCATCAATTAAAGATTCGTGAGCAAGATATTCCAAAGACTGCTTTTACTACGAGGTATGGGTTGTATGAATATACTGTTATGTCATTTGGATTGACTAACGCTCCTGCATACTTCATGAATATGATGAACAAGGTGTTTATGGAGTACCTGGATAAATTTGTGGTTGTTTTCATTGATGATATATTGGTGTTCTCCAAGAATAAGCAAGAGCATGAGGAACATCTGCGCTTGGTGATGGAGAAGCTGAGGGAACATCAGTTGTATGCCAAGTTCAGCAAATGTGAATTTTGGCTGGATGAGGTAGCATTCCTTGGACATGTTGTGTCAGGTAATGGAGTTGCAGTTGATCCATCTAAGGTTGCTGCAGTTACAGAGTGGGAGGCACCCACAACAGTTGGGGAGATTCGCAGCTTTTTGGGCCTTGCAGGTTATTACAGGAGGTTTATTGAGAACTTTTCTAAAATTGCAAAGCCTATGACTGAATTGTTAAAGAAGGAGAAGAAGTTTGCTTGGACTGATGAATGTGAAGCCAGCTTTCAGGAATTGAAGCAGCGTTTGGTTACAGCACCAGTCTTGATTCTGCCTGATATACATAAGGACTTCCAGGTATATTGTGATGCTTCTCGTCAGGGACTTGGGAGTGTTTTGATGCAGGAAGGTAAAGTTGTTTCATATGCTTCACGTCAGCTTAAGAATCATGAGCATAATTATCCTACACATGATTTGGAGTTAGCCTCAGTTGTGCATGCATTGAAAACTTGGAGGCAGTATCTTATTGGTAATCATTGTGATATATTTACTGATCATAAGAGCTTGAAGTATATTTTTACTCAGAAGGATTTGAACCTCAGGCAGAGGAGATGGTTGGAGCTTATTAAGGATTATGATTTGAATGTGCAGTATCATCCTGGTAAGGCTAATGTTGTTGTTGATGCATTGAGTCGTAGGAGCCATGTTAATGCAGTTGATGTTAATGATATGCCACAAGAGTTATGTGATCAGTTCAGGGATCTCAGGTTGGAGATGGTTCCTAAGGGATATTTGGCAACACTTGAGGTAAAGCCTACTTTGCTTGACAGGATCAGGGAAGCTCAAAAGGATGATAAAGAGATCGCTGCAATAAAGGAGAATATGACTAAAGGTAAGGCAGAAGGTTTCCATGAGGATGAGCATGGGACCATATGGTTTGAGAAGCGTGTTTGTGTACCGCAAGATGCAGACATCAGGAAATTAATCCTTCAGGAGGCACATGATTCACCTTATTCTATTCACCCAGGTAATACTAAGATGTATTTGGACTTGAGGGAAAGATTTTGGTGGCCTAGCCTGAAGAGGGAGATTGCTGGATATATTGCTACATGTGATGTGTGCTAGAGAGTTAAAGCAGAACATCAGAGGCCAGCAGGTTTGTTACAACCATTGCCTATACCTGAGTGGAAATGGGATGAGATTGGTATGGATTTCATTACAGGTTTACCCAGGACTCGGTCAGGTTATGATTCTATTTGGGTAATTGTTGATCGTTTGACTAAGGTTGCTCACTTCATTCCGGTAAAGACCACTTATACCAGTGCTCAGCTAGCTAAAGTTTATATGTCTAAAATTGTTTGTCTGCATGGAGTTCCAAGGAAGGTAGTGTCTGATATAGGTACTCAGTTCACCTCTAAATTTTGGCGTCAGTTGCATGAATCCTTGGGCACCAGGCTGGAGTTCAGTACAGCTTTCCATCCATAGACTGATGGGCAGACAGAGAGGGTAAATCAGATTTTGGAGGATATGTTGAGAGCTTGTGTTTTGGACTATGGGTCCAGTTGGGATGATAATTTACCTTATGCAGAGTTCTCATATAATAACAGTTATCAGGCTAGTCTGAAGATGGCACCGTTTGAGGTATTGTATGGCAGGAAGTGCAGGACACCGTTGATGTGGGATGAGGTTGGAGAGCGACAGTTCTTTGGACCAGACTTGATTAGAGATGCTGAGGAGAAGGTCAAGCTGATTCGTGACAGGTTAAAGATAGCACAATCCAGACAGAAGAGTTATGCAGATGCAAAGCGCAAAGAGGTGACATATGAGGTAGGAGACCGTGCATATCTTCGAGTTTCGCCACTTCGTGGAATTAAGAGGTTTGGCATTAAGGGTAAGTTAGCACCACGTTTCGTGGGGCCTTACAGGATCTTGGAGCGTAGAGGAGAGGTAGCTTATCAGCTGGAGTTGCCAGAATCTTTGTCTGGAGTTCATAATGTGTTTCATGTATCTCAGTTGAAGAAGTGCCACGCAGAGATGATGGATGTTCCATTGAAGGACACAGTGCCACTTGATGCAATTCAGCTGGAGAGTGATTTGACATATGAGGAGAAACCTGTTAAGATTCTGGAGACAGCAGAGATGGTTACTCGCACCAAGACAATTAAGTTATGCAAGGTTCAGTGGGATCATCATACAGAGGAAGAAGCTACCTGGGAACGAGAGGAAGATCTCAGGCAGGAGCACCCACACCTATTTCCTAGCCAGCCCGAATCTCGAGGGCGAGATTCATCTTAAGGGGGGTAGGTTTGTAACATCCCAATTTTCCTAATTTGGATGTTAATAGATCATTCACTTGCATATCATATTTTTATTGCATTATTTGTCTTCTACAATATTCTTTTCATTATGCAACTAAAGGCAATTTAATTGGAGTGGAGATAACATGACTTCTCCCCTGTTTTTAAAAATGTTCATAATGACCAGAATAATGTTTCCAGTGGAGTTGATATGTTCTGGTAATTCTTACAATCTTGAAAATATTTTATTTGTGATTTTTTTTGCTGTTTGAGTGACCAAATGCATCAAAATCATTTTACAAAATTGCATTAGTGTTGGAACTAGTGTTCCAGTAGTTTATAGCTATAGAGCTATTTTTACTGTGTGCTTAAGTATTTTTATTTAGAATTTATATAGTCTAGTTTATTTTAATTATTTCTGTTTCTGCTGCTAGTTTTTTAAAAAAAAAAACAAAAGAGGCCAGCCAGCCAGCCAGCCGCGGCCAGCCAGCCAGCCAGCCACAGCTGCGGCCCACCGAGGCGCCGTCGTCCGCGGCCCACCCCACGCCGCTCGCTCGCGAAGCGGTACACCAACGCCGCACCACCCGACCGCACCTAACCCGACCCACCTCCCTCTCTCACCGACAGGTGGACCCCGCCCCTGTTCTTCTCCCCACCGAGCCGGACACCGCCGCGCCGCACCGCACGCCAGCGCGCACGCCGAGGCCGACTCGGGCCACCCTGGCGCAGCCGGAGCTGTCTAGCTCATAGCCAGGCCCCTACGCGCCCGACCCTCCTTTCCTCGACCCCTCTCGCTGCCGCACGCGCGAGCTAGGGCAAAACGGATCTCGCCGCAGAGCTCCACCGACCGCCGCCGTTCGTCGCCGATTTCGCCGCCGTGAGCACTCCTCAGCCGCGCCGCTCCCCTCTCCTAGAACCTCCCCTCTGATGCGCAGCTTCTTGACATGGTTGGGTGACCAGGAGTCCACCGGAGGATCGCCACCGTCGACACCCGCCGCCGCCGGAGCACCGCCGTTCATCTCGTCGTCGCCGCCGCCACAGACCGCCCCGCCGCTGTCCGACACTAGCACCACCTCCGCCACTCGACGCCGCACCCGCCCGTACCTTCTCCTCCACCGGAGACTCGCCGGAGACGCCCCGCCGCCGACGCCCGAGCCGCCGCCGCCGTTTGTTTGTCGTTTGGTGAGTCCACCCCGCCGGCCAATAGGCAACTACCACGTGGCAGTTCGCTACCGCTCCAGAACTGGAGTTTCAACAGGAGATGCCACAGTGCAGGCGATTTCTGTTGTTTCTCTTTTGTCTTTTCTAGTTTTTCCTCAAAACTTCAAATAGCTGTAGTTTCTATTCTGTAAATCCAATTTAGGTAATTCTTTTTCCTATGCACTCACAAAAATCATATCTTCATCCCAGTACCAAGTTTGCACATGTTTGCACAATTCAAATTTGAATTCGTTTGAATTTGAATTAAAACTTCCGGAGGCCATATCTTTTAAACCGTTTATCGGAATCGAGTGATTCTTTTTGCATTGTGACCGTAGTGCAATATAGGTGATCTGTACATGTTTTTTTGCTGCTGTTTTTGAGTTTTAAAATGATTTTCTTGCTGTTTGCTTTATTTTGTCTTTATTGGAGTTTCGGTGATTGAATTGTTGTATTGTGTGAAACGTGTAGATTGTCCGGAGTGCGACGCGAGCTATTGTCAGGAGTGTGACCTTTTGAACCAGAACCAAGGCAAGTTACATGTTGATCATCCTTTACCTATTGTTTTCCTATGCATTGTAGGTTATGACACACTATAAACTTATGCATTATAGGATTGTTATAAATTGAGCTATATTATTGAATTATCTCCCGTCTTTTGCAAATCGTGGTAGGTATAGTTTTGCTATGCTTGTAGACGGGGTTGGTTCCTGTATAAATTGAGCTTATGTGAGGATTATTAAAATTTAACAACTGAGTAGTAATTCAGGACTTAACTCACCTCTGGGCGGAAGTGGTATTGATGGGTGGTCTTAAGAACATCATGTTTTATACCCTCTGAATGTAAGTGGACGGCCGCCCAGGCTCAAAAAGATCAGACAGACTTAATGACTAGTAGCTTCCATGCGCGACCACTAGTTATATGGGCTCTGGCTTAGTTGAGTACGCCCAGGTATGCTAGCAGATGTAGATATGGATAGGTGTACCGGCTGCCGGGGGTGGAGGTGACTACTTCTGAAAGGCTTCGTCTCAATCTTCGGGTTGAGTCTAGTGGGTAAAGTGTGCAAAACTCTGCAGAGTAATAAAACTAATCATGATTAGCCGTGCCCCCGGTTATGGGTAATTTTGAGCGACTATGCCATTACAGTTGTTGGATGATCTTGACAGATGTGACACTTAATAATATTTGCGGGCAACTTAATAATTGGGTAGGTTGGAGTTGATTTTGCCAACTCAACCTTGTGCATTTAATTGTAGTATTAAAGGAACTAAATGAAAAATTGACTATTAGGTAGTTATGAGGACAAAATCAGCTTTCTGCAAAATAAACCCCCAAGCCTTCCTTTGTTGTTCTATGCATATACATGTAGGTCTGCTTTATTACTTCTCCTGTGTAACTTGCCAATACATTCAATGTATTGACCTATACGGCTGCAACGTCTCATGTTGCAAGATTTTCAGACGAGGAGTAAGGTACCGTTAGGGTTGCGAGTCTGCACTCAGCATCGCCAGTTGGGCTATGATGGGACTCATCGTTATTTTCTGCTACTTTCCGCTGTGTGATTGAATAATAGCTAGCCATGAGCTATGCAGATTGTTTTATTTTATATACTCTGGATCATACGTTGTAATAAATGATGCACTTGTATTCTGGTATTCATCTATACTGTGTGTGCTAGCGAGTTCGATCCAGGGACTAGCACGGTAAGCACAGAGACTCAAATCCTTCGAGGTTTGGTTGTTACATCCCCCAATGGTGCTGAGCTAACCACAGTTATTGGATAACCCTTGAAATAGTGCTTCAATTTCCGGTTTGCCATAAACACACCATACACCAGCTTCTGCCAATGTGGGTACCTCTGCTTGGACTCAATGAGTACTTCACTCACGTAATAAACCGGACGCTGAACCGGGTATTCCTTTCCTGCTTCCTTGCGTTCAACCACAATTGCCACACTAACTGCCCGTGTGTTGGCGGCAACATATAACAACAAAGGCTCATTATCAACAGGGGCAGCTAGGACTGGGGGCCTTGCCAGCTGTCGCTTCAAATCCTCAAACGCAGTATTTGCCTCATCACTCCATATAAACCAATCCGTCTTTCTCAGCATCTGATAAAGCGGAATCGCCTTCTCCCCCAAACGGCTAATAAACCGGCTCAATGCTGTGATCTGGCCAGTGATACGCTGCACATCATTAATGCAAACCGGCTTTGTTAAAGATGTGATTGCCTTGATTTTCTCCGGATTAGCTTCAATTCCTCTGTTTGACACCAAAAACCCAAGGAGCTTGCCTGCCGGAACACCAAAAGCACACTTCTCCGGATTAAGCATCATCTTATAGGCCCGAAGATTGTCAAAGGTCTCCTTGAGGTCCTCTATCAGTGTCTCTTCCTTCCTTGACTTCACCATAATATCATCCACATAGGCATGAACATTTCTTCCTATCTGCCCCTTAAGACAGTTCTGAACGCAATGCTGATAAGTTGCTTGGGCACTCTGGAGCCCAAAAGGCATAGATACATAGCAAAAAGCACCAAAAGGGGTTATGAAAGTTGTCTTCTCCTGGTCTTTAACTTCCATCTTGATCTGGTGATACCCTGAGTATGCATCCAAAAAACTTAGCCGCTCACATCCTGCTGTAGCATCGATAATCTGATCAATGCGAGGGAGAGCAAAAGGATCGGTTGGACAAGCTTTGTTGAGGTCTGTGTAGTCCACACACATTCTCCACTTTCCATTCTTCTTTAGCACCAGCACCGGATTAGCCAACCACTCTGGGTGAAAAACTTCCACTATAAACCCTGCAGCCAAAGGTCCGGCCACTTCCTCTCCTATGGCCTTGCGCCTCTCTTCGTTGAAGCGGCACAGGTACTGTTTAACCGGTTTAAACTTCGGATTAATATTAAGACTGTGCTCAGCGAGTTCCCTCGGTATACCTGGCATGTCAGAAGGTTTCCATGCAAAGATATCCCAGTTCTCATGGATGAACTCGATGAGCGCGCTTTCCTATTTGGGATCAAGGTTAGCGCTGATCGTGAACTGTTTGGATGAATCGCCTGGCATGAAATCAACTTGCTTGGTCTCCTCCGCCGATTTAAACTTCAATGCCGGATCATGCTCTGTAGTTGGCTTCTTCAATGGAGTCATGTCTGCCAGATCAACATTATCTTTATAAAACTTCAACTCTTCTGTGGCACATACTGCCTCCGCATAGGCAGCATCTCCCTCTTCACATTCCACTGCTATCTTGCGACTTCCGTGAACCGTGATCATGCCTTTGTGACCCGGCATTTTGAGCCGCAGATAAACATAACATGGCCTAGCCATAAACTTGGCATAAACCGTCCTCCCAAACAGAGCGTGATAAGGGCTCTGGATCTTGACGACTTCGAAAGTTATCATCTCTTACCTGGAATCATGCTCGTCTCCAAAGGTAACTTCCAAGTCAATTTTCCCAACCGGATAAGCTGACTTACCTGGAACCACCCCATGGAACACCGTGTTTGACTGCCTCAGCTTCTTATCCGTCAAGCCCATCCGACGGAAAGTCTCATAATACAAGATATTGATGCTGCTGCCACCGTCCATAAGAACTTTAGTGAATCTATAGCCTCCCACTTGTGGTGCTACCACCAAGGCCAAGTGGCCCGGATTATCCACCCGCATCGGGTGATCCTCCCTGCTCCATACAATGGGCTGCTCTGACCAGCGCAGGAATTGCGGCGTCGCCGGTTCAACCGCGTGGACTGCCCGCTTTAAAACCTTCTGATCTCGTTTACAAAGACTCGTGGTGAACCCATGATATTGCCCACTGCTCAACTCCTTCGGATTACTCTGATATCCGGATTGTGGCTGCTATTGCTGACGCTGCTGATTACCCTGGTTATTGTGATTACCTTGGCCCTGCTGTTGGCTGCCTTGGTTATTGTAACCACCCTGACCATGCGGCGGATTACTCTGGTTATTATAACCACTTTGACCATATTGATTATTGGCCCGGCCATGATAACCATTGCCATTGCCCCGATATCCTGATCCGGAGCTGTTTCCCTGATGACCCGGACCATAGAACCCTGAGCCTGGACCACCATTCGGAGGCCTGTCATTAGAATTGAAGCGGCCCGCTATGGCTTCCATCAAGGGCCTGCATTCTCCTATAGTGTGTTTTGCTGGTCGTCCTCTTGTGCTATGTTTCGGACAAGGCTGATTTAACTCCTGGTCCCAACTAACATTTCCTCCGCCGGTTTGTGGGGTGGTTTCCCCCTATTGCGCTGAAAACCCTCTTGAACTTGGGTATTGGCCACGAAATCAGAGCCACCCTCCGCATTTCGCTTGCCCAAGAAGCTTGTTGTAGCCGGGTTACCCTGCACCGGTTTACCGGGTTTGTTAACTTTCACTGCTTTGTCTCCTTCTGCTTCTGGGTACTTAGTGTTGTCCGAGTCCCCATACTTCACCAGAGCACTCATGAGAGTTCCCATATCGTTACAATCCCGTTTAAGCCGTCCCAGTTTTAGCTTTAGAGACTCAAACCGGCAATTGTTCTCTAAAGTCACTATTGACGTACTGGGATTGATACTATTTGAAGAATGCAAGATCTCCGATACTCGACGCACCCATGCACTTGTAGATTCCTGCTCTCCTTGCACACATGCTGCTAGATCCACCACTGACATCGGCTGCTTGCATGTATCCTTGAAATTTTTGATAAACTGGCGACGTAGCTCTCCCCATGACCCGATGGAATTTGGGGGTAAACCCTTTAGCCAGGTCCGGGCTGTACCTTCAAGCATCATAGTAAAGTATTTTGCACAAGCCGCTTCATCTACATCCAGCATCTCCATGGCCATCTCGTAACTCTCAACCCAAGCTTCAGGAGCCAAATCTGCGGTGTAATTAGGCACCTTACGTGGTCCTTTGAAATCCTTGGGCAGCTTCACGCTCCGTAAAGCGGGGATAAGACACTGTACCCCAAAAGAACTCGTTGTGACTTCTGTCTCCGCCGTGGTCGTGTGAACCGGCATCGTCTGACGGATTTCCTCCCGGGCTACCGACCTAACCCGGTTTACATCCTGAGCTTGTGCAGCTGCGCCTGCCGGATTATCCTGTCTGTGCCGATGCCGCCTGCGTTCACTACTAGACACTTCTGGTTCCTCCCAATGCCTAGTGTAACTCCGGCTGTGACGTGGTGTTGAATGTAACCTCTCCCTGCTATGAGAATATGCTTGCTGTTGTATCAACGCCGTGTTGAGTAGATCCTTGACCCTGCGTGCCTCCAAAGCCACCGGAGACGTCCCCTCAATGGGTAAAGCGGCCAAGCGTGAAGCAGCTGCAACGATATTGTCCAAAGGATTCGAGTAATGACCCGGAGGGGTAGGAACGTGAGGTGTAGATGTGATCCGTCGATCTTGCTCTGCAGTAGGCTGATGAACCGGCTCGTCCCTCGCTGGGGGTGCCCTCCGGTTTAAAGCTGGATCATTGCTAGTTCCTTCCCCTGGCATCCCAAACAGATCCGTCGCTTCATAAACCGGCGGTATATGGGATTGGTACTTCCGACTTCTTACTCCCTGTGTAGAGGCCTGTTCCATCCTTAGGTGAAAAGCCTGATCATTCAATTCCGCTTGCCTTATCGCTATCATAACCTTCTCTGCCTTCGAGTCATCCCTTGCTTGATCAATCCGGCCCTTTAGCTGAAGGAGCTCTGCATCATGCTGCGCCTTGTCTGCTGGAGCTACCTCTGCCACAGCTTTGGCCGTAAACTCCTCGACTAAGGTGGATAGAACGTCAGTAGGTGAGAGGGCCGGGCCGCTCCCCCCTACACCATCTTCTGCTGTCGCCCCGTTCACCGTGGGCTGTGAACCGGCCATAAAGACAGCCACCCGGTTTGGCGGGTCAAAGGGGTCCGGAATACTGTTCCCGTCGGACTCACCCTCAGACTGGCCGTCCTGCAACTGATACAGAGATTCAGTTTCTCCGGATGAGGATCCGTCGTTGGAGTAGACAACTGTTTCACCGCCGGATTCCGATCCGTCCTCGGTTTGGACCCCGTGAACTGCTCCAACGAAAACGTGCTTCATGGCGGGCTGAATCCGGGCCGATCTCGCATGCTGAGCCGGCTCGATGATGTTGGAGAAGATGTCCGGCTCAGGTCCCGGTTCGCCGATCTTGCCGATGAAGACATGGATGCCACCGAAGGGAACCCGGTACCCGTATTCGATTGAATCGGCCTCCGGTCCACAGCCCGCGTTGTCGATGTAGATCCGGCCGCGGCGACTCTTGGTCATCCGGCCGGCAACATAGCCCTTGAGCCCTTCAAAGCTGCCCTTCAAGAACTCGAAACCATTGTGCGGAGGCCCCACGGTGGGCGCCAACTGTCGTGGAATTAACACGGCAGATGTCCAGTTTAACGGACTTGATGATGGAACCATCGCACAGGTTAGCTTGAAGGGGTTAAAAGCACACAAAGAACACAGAGGGTTTATACTAGTTCGGCCCCTTCGATGAAGGTAAAAGCCTACGTCTAGTTTGGTTTGGTATTGCTTGGGCGTGGATGAACAGGGAGCAGTTTGCTTGCCTGTCTCGATGGGTTGTTTCTTGCTTGTCCCTGAACCGTCGCCGGGTCGTCCCTTTATATAGAGGTGACGCCTGGTCCGGTTTACAGAGTCCCGAGGCCGGCTCATACTCGTGTCCGCCTAGGTCTCTGCTCTTTCTTCCTTATCTCTCAAGTTACATCATCAGACGGTTTACAAACCGTAACCCTATACATGGGCCCTAAAACCTCATGGGCCGTAGCCTTTACTAAATATTACAACCATACAAACATATTATAATAAACTGGTTTACACTAGCCGGTTCATACCTGCTAGTAATATCCCTGGCAGCGCCTGGGCCCCACTGGCCTCTTCTGACGCCCCCCTTTGGCATATATTTACACTACGTCCCGAAACCCTCGAGGACGGAACCCTTTTTCACGATCTCATCTCTGTTCCGCCGCCGCCGCGCTTCCATGATCGGGAGCACCAGGAGAACTCTTCCCGGCACCCTGCCGGAGGGGAGGATCACCACTGGGAGCCTCTCCACCACCATGGACGCCTCCCGGATGAGTTGTGAGTAGTCTCCCTTGGACCATGGGTCCATGACCAGTAGCTATGTGATGTTCTCCTCCCCTCTTTGTTCTTCACCGATTAGACCTCGTGAGCTGCCCTACATGATCGAGGCACATACGTAATCCTTATGCTGTTGCTATGATGAGTTTGCTGGGATCCGATGGATTATGAGATTATGTTCAGATTGTGTGTGAGTAATATATTTGATTTACCTCTTTTATATTTATGTTCTTGAGTAATTCTTGCATGTTCTCCGTTGCTGTTTATTGCTTTGACCAAGTAGTAGGTAGTAACTCCAAGAGGGAACGTTATGCTTGATTGTGGGTTCATGCCCCTCGATGACTAGCTTGAGTGACAGAAACATGAGTCAAGGGGATGTGCTGTTGCCACAAGGGGGAAAACAACGGTGCTTGTACTTGCGGGTGCAAGGATTGTTTACTTTACGCAAAGTTCTTTTAATGCAGTTGTCTGTTGCTTTGAGTTTACACTATGGGTGGGACTCGCTACTTAATACCAACGAGATGTTCTGGATAGATATCTCAAGGTGGATGATTAGTAGTAGATGCAGATGGATTTCGGTCTACTTGCCTTGGCGTACCGCCCATGCTTTTGAGCCTCTACCTTTCTTGCAGCATAGTTAGCATTGGTTTGCGCACATAATCCCGTCAATTGCCCAGCTGTAATTCGTTTACCTCGCTTAGCTGTTTTATCGTCTTTTGGGAGAGAGACATCACTAGTGAACATCATGGGACCCCGGTCCATATTACCATCACTGATCACATCCGCTATTTACTTTCTGTTCTTACTTACTAGTTGCAGTCATACCTATCACTATTATCTCTTGCGTTTGATCCTTTGTAAACGACAAGGCCGGAGGGATTGACAACCTCTCTGTACTCGTTGGGAGCAAAGTTATTTGTATTTGTGTGCAGGTCCTGTCAATCGCTAAGTTGCGCCGCTAGCAGTTGACACCTTCTTGTTGACCCTCGAAGTCTCAGGGAATTCGATCCTTGGTATCTTTGCCAAGGGAAAACTACCGCTACACTGCATCTCAAACCTTCCACTTGGGGTAACCAACGAGGGGCGCGAAGCCATCAGGCGCCGGCGCGAACGTTTTGGCGCGTCAGCGAGACGAAGGCTGGTCGTCCTCATCGTCTCGGTTTTCCTGCGAGGAAATCATTGCCAAGGCTGCCGCCGGTCAGCCTGCCCATTGATTCACGGGCGACGCCGCCCCGCCTTCCGCCACGTGTTCGCACGTGGCCGCCCCCGAGCCGCTATAAAAGGCGCCCCTAACCGCGCCGGTGAGGCACCAATCCATCGGCAGTCCTCCCCCTCCTCGCCGCCGCACTTCCTCCCCTCTCTCCGCCGTTCGAGCCTCTCTTCCCCCCCGATAACCATGAGCGCGAGGTACCCCAGCGACGCGGCAGCGGCCAATGGTTTAAGCCGCCGCTTGCTGAATGAGTGGGAGGCCAACCTCCTCCACGAGGCCAACTACCCCGCGCCGCCCGACGTACGCGCTCCGGCGCGATGAAGGCTCAGCGCCGGCGGGGTCACAGTCCCCCGTCTGCCCGTCCCCGGGACGCCCTATTTCCACGCCGAGATCGAGCGTGCGCGGGCGTCCCTGACGATCGCGGAGAGGGTGCTCCCGGAGTACGCCGCCGACAACCACGCGGCGTTGATACGTCCAAAATGCATCACTATTTTATATCGTAATTTATCCTTATTCATTGATATATTTCACATTACGATGATGTTCTTATGTTGTTTTGGCCTATTTTACACAGTTTGCAACTTTCCGGTGCCGAAGCAGCAGACGCAGGATTCAGCGGTAAAAAGTGGACGCTGAGTTGCTGAAGAAGAATACCTCCAAATTACCTGAAAATCAACGGAGGGTATTTTCCAGACGGATCACGAAGGCACGCAAAAGGGCAACCAGAGGGGGGCCACATGGCGTCCAGGCGCCCTGGGGGGCGGCCCCACCCCTGGCCGCGCCGGGGGGGGGGG
>LR738710.1:658428606-658607730 GCA_902687465.1 Secale cereale
GGGGGGGGGGGGGGGGCGCCTGGAGCCCCTGGCCCACCTCCGGCTGCCCCCTTTCGCCTATATACTCCTCGTTATCCGAAAACCCTAAAAAATAGAGTTTTGACGGAGTTCCGCCGCCGCTTCGTGGCGGAAACCTACAGAGAAGAAAATGCCATCTCCGGCGGGCAGATTCCGCCGGGGAGATCACCTCCCGGAAGGGGAGATCATCGCCATCGTCATCACCATCGTCACGGGCATCATCGAGATCATCATCAACATCATCCCCAACATCAGCAACATCTCCATCTTCATCCAAATCTCATCTCACAATTGCAACTTGTGTTGTAACCCGTACTATCTATCCTCTCTACTCCATCGGTGTTGATTACTACTTTGTGGTGAATGCTATTGAGTTTTGTTGGAGAAATACATTATGTCTAGATTGTTTATCATCCATTTATCTCCACTGATCATGATCTCTTTTATGTCTTGTGAGTAGTTACCTTAGTTCTTGAGGACATGGGAAAAATCTTGTTGTTAGTAGTCATATGCTGTTGAAGTAATATGTGTTGTGTGATACTTAAGTTGTGTTGTCATTCTACTAGTGGTTTTGTGTGAGTCGAACACTCAACACTTCGCCTTACTAAGGACCTAGGGGAATACATTGTGTACAAAGAATGCTTACGGTGGGTTGCCGGAGTGGCAGAAACCGGAACCCCAGTTCGCACGCTTTTGCACAAGAGAACGATGGATCATCGATCGTATTGCTATGGTTAGGCTTTTGCCTTAAATACTATCTTGTATTTGCGGATGCTTGCAAGGTGTTTAATCATAAGAGTGCACTCATCTTAGTCTAGAGAGTGTACTAGCATAGATCCACCCACTCAACACTTATCAACACATAACATAGTACCGATACGGAATATGGCGAAAGCACATGACTACCTCTCCCGTGTGTCCTCAAGAACGCTTTAGCCTTTATAAGTTCAGTTGCTAGGCCTCTCCTTTGCTCAGAAAGGATTGGGCCACTTGTTACTCTTCAGTGCCTTTTACTTTGTTCGCTTTTACTTTCCTGTTGCTTATATCAAGAAAACCTCTAAAAAGTTATCTTTCAGCGCTTGCAGTAATTCCTTGCTCAGAATCGCTTATCAATACCTTCTGCTCCTCGTTGGGTTCGACACTCTTACTTATTGAAAACGCTGCAATAGATCCCTTACGGTTGTGGGTCATCAGGCGTGGGCGATGTACTTCGAACGCCAGCAGGAGGAGCGGCTCGCCTCCACCAACAACGCGCAGATGCCACGCGGCCGCAACAACAGCGAGGGCCGCTGCCTGTGGTGGGGCGTCCCTGGCCGCACGCTCAGCGGCGTCCTCGCGCACGTCGAGGGCGGCAACGACCTGCGGCTCGAGTGAAGCAGCGCGCCGGGGCGGAGGAGGAGAAGCATCGGCTGTAGTTTAGGGTTTTTTCGTCCCTTTTATTCGTGTAAAAAACGTCTAAGTTTCGCCGAAATATGTCATGCTTGTTCAAATATGGCAGTGTTTGCTGAAATTTTGCCGAACAGTGGGGACGTCTGGGGCCCGACCTGAGGGCGACGGCTGGGGACGTGCTCACCCCCACGCCAAAAATAGCGCCGGCTCGCCCCCAAGCGGCGGTTTTCGGCGCGTCTTGGGGGCGCAACGGCTGGAGATGCTCTAACTGCACTAGCTGGCCGTGTGGGGCTCATAGAACTTCCTCAGGTGGGCTTGATGCCTAATAGCTTTTGACCTAAAAACCTTTATTTTTCTTATTTTTTTAGCTCCGTAATATTTTTTTTCCTATTGTCGATGTGTCGGAGACAATGAAAACGGATAAAGGACAACAATTTATTATTGTCGTAACAAAAATTAATATTTTCAAAGGTAAGTCGCCTACTTAGCACTGCAACATGTGGAGAACCTGTTTACGAAGGTATGTACACGTTTAAAGAACATGGCGAGGGATACTTCTACCTGACATGGATGGCCGCATGATCTTAGGGATTGGCCCTCCTATAGTTTAGGCGTCATACAGTCTTTTCATGATTACTTGTATTCCGTTTTTTTTTTCTAAGTTTGAACTTGATTTGGCTGTGTGCATCTTAATTATCAAAGGCCAGATGTAATACTTAAACCTTTTAATTAATAAAGCATCCTTTATCGAAAAATAGAGGCCAATAATATTACTTAGAATCACTGATGATAACATCTTCAAAATTGGCCAGAGAGGGCGATACATAGTAGATGTTGGCACACTTTCTCAGTTGAAATGTAATTTCTGCCAATAGTTACTTCCACTTTTGTCGCGTGTAATATGGCACAACAAGTTATTCCATGAGCTTCTCTTACTCATGCATAAGGGTACAATGCAACACGTATGAACATCTACGTCTTGGATCTATATATGTGTAGCCTTGGAGCATACATGTGGAATAGCCTTGAGTAGTAGGTCAGACCTTCTACGGACAGTGAACCCGAATTTCTCATACATATCCAGTGACACTGAGTTGGCATCTTCAGAAAGCATCCAATCAAAGTGATAGAGAAAGTTTACCAAGGTAATCTCCAAAATTGATGATGCGAATGCTATTCCAGGGCATTGTCGTCGCCCACCTCCGAAAGGAGTGAATTCAAAACTTGTCCCGTTATAATCCACATTGTTGTTCTCAAATCTCTCTGGTTTAAATTCTTCTGGATTGCTCCAATACCGAGGGTCCCGGGAAATTGCAAAGACATTGATGTATATATTTGTATCTTTAAGGATGTCATAACCCATAATTTTGCAGTCCTCTCTAGTCTTGCGGGGGAGTAAAGCGGCAGGTGGATGCAATCTAAGAACCTCCTTGATGACCATCTGTATGTGGTGGAGCTCTGAAAGATCATTATTGCTAATGATTGCTCGGCCTTGACCTAGTACCTCTCTAACCTCTAATTGTGCCTTAGCCATAACTTCAGGATGACTTATGAGTTCTGACATGGCCCACTCCAAAGCGGTTCCTGTAGTCTCTGAAGCAGCTGCAAACATGTCCTAAAAATAATAATGTTGTAACATACATGTATAATTAAATACTACATAAATTATCAAAACAAACTTCATATGAAATATTATTTAAAACAGTACGTAGTATGCAATTATTTCCTCTGGTGTTGATAAAATATCAACAGTTGGCAAGTCAAAGCCCGAAGTCACAGGAAAAACAAACATATACTCCGATAACCTTTTTTGTGAGAAACCTAGCTATGATGTTAACTGTCTACTACAATAAGTTGTGCCCGACTCCGGCGAGGGAGGGGCAATGACGGTGGCGCGCTTTCAGCTCACTTCAGTGCTTCTAGTCGCCGCTAGTTGATCTACGGATATGAATGTAATTTTTATTATTTGTAATGTTCGTTGTACTGGTATGATTAAAGATGAATAGCTCAAAAGTTTCTTAGAAAAACTTGCAAGTAGATCAAAGCGATTAGAAAATGACTGATAGGAAAATACTCACCAACAAGACAGTGTTTATAATCTCTGTGGTTAGAGGGTACGCCGAGTCCTCCTCCTGCAGCCTGAGCAGTACATCCAGCAGGTCCTCATCGTCGGTGCTGCACGCGCCATGACCGGCTGCTCGCGCCACCTTGCGCTCGTCAAGGATCTCGGTGATGATGTGCTCAATGAGGTCCCGGATCCTCTTTATGCGGCGCTCGCCATTGCTGAGCCCCCGCGCCAGTCGAGACGACGGGAAGAGGTCGACTAGGCAGAAGCCCCCCATCAGGTCCATGATCTGGTCCATCGCATGGAGGAACTCCTCCTGCCGTGCGAACTTGCCGCCGAACGCCGCCCGCGCCACCACATTGTTGCCAAGCGCCGCAAACATCTCGCTGAGGTTGGCGGCGGCGCCCGCAGCCGTGGTCGTGTTGATGGAGCGGAGGAGGCTGCCCACCTCCTCGGCCCTGATGCACTCCATGCGCTTCACCTGCTTGGAGCTGAGGAGCTCCACGATGCAGACCTTGCGCATCTGGCGCCAGTGGTCGCCGTAGGGGGCGAAGATGATGCCCTTGCCGCCGAAGCCAATGATCTCCTGCAGCTGGGTGGTCTGGCGGTTCGCGAAGGCGACGTCGTTGGTCTTCATTACCTCCGCCACCGCCTCGGCGCTGGAGACCACCACCGTGGGGACCTCGCCTAGCTTGAGGAGCATCAGTGGCCCATGCCGGCGACACAGATCAGTGATGGTGCGGTGAGGGAGTGTGCTGAGGACGTGGTGGAGGCTGCCGATGACCGGGAGAGTCCATGGCCCGGGAGGCAGGTGCTTCCTGGGCTTGCTCTTGCCGCCGGAGAACCAAAGGGCCAGTAACGTGGACAGGACTATGAAACATAAGGTCAACCAACCATTCATGGCAGGCTGAGTGCGTGATGCAAAATATGACAAGCATACATACGGATATATATAGCCAGCAGCCGGGGTAGAACATGAGCGGTAGCCGCCGGCCTTAGCCGCCGCCCAGGATGAACATGAGCGGAAGCCGCCGGCCTTAGTCCCTGTCACGCTCCCTTGGATGACTATGCGCCTCACTTGGTCAGGAATCTAGGGTTGCCTGATGGATCACGTTATCACAGAAATTGGCATCACGGGAGAACAGTGAAGAAAACAACAAACACATCACACTGAGATTTATGACACATTGACCAAGATACCAGCCGACCACGTGCATTGCCAAAAATGATGGGCATCTACTATATCTATTGATCAGTTATATAATAAAATCTAACTCTCTCACACTTAGACTCCTTCATCCTTAATTTTTTTTTAAGTCTTCCATGGATTTTCATTTTTGTCTCTAAGGGTGAGGGAGTTAGATGTGAGATAATACCTCACATCTAGATGTGAAATAGCAAACCTGAATAAAATATACTAAAGCACAATACACATTAAAAATAGAGAAATAGGCTAGAGATTTTCACAAGATCACACCTTTGCCAATTGCCATCACACAAAAATATGTTTCTGTTGACATCAGATTTTGGCATGGTCAAAAACACAATTAAGATGGCCTCAAATGAAAAAGTGCTCAAAGGAAGATTGTTATGTATCGTCGAAAGGAGAAACTTTGATATTTGGGCCATAGCCATCCGATCTCATCTCTAAGGCCAAAGTTATGTTTGAAGTACTCAGATTTTGTATTCAGAACAATATTTGGCTGATTACGCCCAAAGACCGCATCGTATGGAAAAATGATCTACACGGATTGTCTTCGTCTCGTTGAAACGATCGATTTTGATATAAAAATCGTTCCAATCTGAGTTCGTATGCAAAAGTTAGAGCCATCATAATACAGGGCAAAAAAATGACACGCCCGACGAGACACCCTGAATCTTGGTTAGAGCCACTGATTCTTCGTCTAATGGGTAGCGTGAATAATAATCTGTTTTGCGCGAGCGATTTGACCCTCAAGATGATCTCTGATAAAAAACGTTCAACATGAAAGTTGTTCGTCTCGACGAAACGATCAAGATTGCTTTTGGACTCGTTTCCATCCGAGATCGTTTACCACCACAAAAAAGACCCGCAAGGTGCAGCCAGTTCAAACCGAACAGTTTTGAAAAGTTCGAACAAAACCTATCCGAATTTTAACTAGGGTTTTGGACGTGAACCCAAGCCTTTTCCTTTCACGGGAAGTCCATCCGCCTCTTATATACCTAAGGGGTGACGGCCGATTGAACAATACACAATCGATCAATTCATCTATCACTTTTTATCTTTTATCTATTCTCCTTAACCCTATTTCTTCTTCTTCTCGTTCTTCGTTTGCAAGGCGGCGAACCTCGAGGCCCTAGGGGCGGCCAGGCCGACCTAGGGCAGCCCATAGCCGCCGTGCGTCCAGACAGGATCCCTCCCGGGCGCGTGGGGTTTCGGGTCTACAAAAGTGCCCGCCGGATTGCTTGCGTACCGCGCTTCCGGACGGGTCTCCTTCGACGTGAGCTGCGATGCATCACCCTCAGCGTTGGAGGTTGTGACGCCCTCGATTTGGCCGTACACTAATTATACACGCAAATGTGTACAACCAAGATCAAGGACTCATTGGAAGATATCACAACACAACTCTAGACACAAATTAAAATAATACAAACTTTATATTACAAGCCAGGGGCCTCGAGGGCTCGAATACATAAGCTCGAATACACAAGAATCAATGGAAGCAATAATATCTGAGTACAAACATAAGTTAAACAAGTTTGCCTTAAGAAGGCTATCACAAATGTAACAACGATCGAAAAGGCAAGGCCTCCTGCCTGGGACCTCCTAACTACTCCTCGAAGCCGAACTCCACATAGAAACATCCTCGGGTTCCTTTGGCTCCTGGACTCCATCAATCTGGTTGCATCATCCGAGAAAAGAGGAAAAGGGGGGAAAAGGGGGAGCAAAGCAACCGTGAGTACTCATCCAAAGTACTCGCAAGCAAGGATCTACACTACATATGCAATGATATCCGTGTAAAGGGGGGTTATATTTGTGCGCTAAACTGCAGTATACTAGAATAAGAGGGGGATAGCTAATCCTATCGAAAACTACGCTTCTGGCAGCCTCTATCTTGCAGCAGAAAATGAGAGTAGCTGGAAAGTAAAAGTATCCTCGCTTCTCGCATCCTCCGTCTTGCAGTAGCAGAATAGAATAGATGGTAAGTTCACCAAGTAACATCGTATAGCATAATCCTACCCGGTGATCCTCCCCTCGTCGCCGTGTGGGAAAACGATCACCGGGCTGTATCTGGCACTGGTAAGGGTGTGTTTTATCAAGTATCTGGTTCTAGTTGTCATGAGGTCGAAGTACAACTCCGGGTCGTCCTTTTACCGAGGGACACTGCTATTCGAATAGATTAACTTCCCTGCAGGGGTGCAACACATTACCTAGCACGCTCAATCCCATTTGGCCGGACACACTTTACTGCGTCATGCCCGGCCTCGGAAGATCAACATGTCGCAGCCATACCTAAGCACAACAGAGAGGTCAGCACGCCGGTTTAAGTCCTCGGTACGAAGGGGTCCGGGCCCATCGCCCATTGCACACATGCGCGTTGCGTGGGCGGACGGTAGGCAGACCTAGCCTCTCCTAATACCAGAGCAGGCGTTCCAGTCCAATCCGGCGCGCGCCGCTCAGTCGCTAATGTCAAGAAGGCTTCGGCTGATACCACGACGTCGAGCCCATAACTATTCCCGCGTAGCTAGTTAGTGCGTATAGGACAGTGGCCAGACTCAGATCAAATATCCAAACTCGTTAAGCGTGTTATTATGAAATAACCGTGGACAACGACCAGGGCCGGGCCACCTCTCTCCTCGGTGGATCAACCTGCCTTGTCGCTCCGCCACAAAGAATCACTCGGGGGCCGTCGGGAACCCAGGCCCACCACTACCTGGATGGAGCGACCTGTCCTTTCAGCCCCCAATCCGTGAATCACTTGCGAGTACTCTACGAGCCGACCCGACTTTAGTCACATCATGTATCATGTAAAGCATGTATATAGTATATACCCGTGATCACCACCCAAAGTGATCACGGGCCGATAGTATAGCATGGCAGACGAACAAGAATGTAGGGCCCCTGATGGAATACTAGCATCCTATACTAAGGATTAAGATAACATGTAAAGGTATCAACAGTTGTAGCAACAATGACAGGCTATGCAACAGAATAGGAGCTATCGAATCATCAACAGTAGCAAACCTAATTCAAGAATAAGAGCGAAGAGAATGGGCGATATCTGATGATCAAGGGGGGGGGGGCTTGCCTGGTTGCTCTGGCAAGGAGGGGGTCGCCGTCGATGTAGTCGATCACGGGGTATCGGCAGCAGTCTCGGGGTCTACCGGAAAGAAGTAACGGAGGGGGAACACAATAAATAACAGAGCAATCAAAGCATCACAAAGCATAACATGGCAATACGCGGTGCTACGTGTGACCTAACGCGGTGCTAAGTGATACCGAAAAAGGCTTTCGCCCCGCTTTATATATAAAGCATAGACCAACAGTGCCTAGTACAACCGCACTCACCCACCACAAATGCACACACACACCCAAGGCAGGATACATAGGCGTTGAGCGCAGCAACACACTCCTTAGTACTACACGAGCCGCCGGGGGCTTCAACCGTGAACACCGCGAAGAAGTGAAGCCGCATATGATGAACCGTGGGCTCCAAGGCGGTGCCTTCAGGAAAGATAGGGCACTGGAGAGCTGCCACCGCTCGATCCGAGGATCAGAGTTTCCCCTGGAGCAACACGACGGGCAATGATAGCCACAACGACGCCTTCAAGAAGGGAGCGATTTCGCCGTCGCCAGTCTGTACGAAGATATAGTAGGTTTCACTCCGGCCAACACTCACCACCACCGAACGCCACAACCCGTCTACCACGCCGCCCACACGACCGTGGTAGCTGGGCAGCACCGAGGAACGAGCTCTGCCCATGAGCACTGTGCCACCACCACCAGGGCCACCGCCTCGAAATCCAAGACCTTGACACCTATTCCCCCGAGCCCCATCGATACCCCAACCGCAGAGACGGGCGGAAAGGATCCGCCTTTCACAACCCTGACCGGTACCAACACCGAGACCCAATAGGCCGACCACAACAAGCCTCCATCGAGCCGTCCTGCTACACCAGACGCGAGACGAGCGCGGTCCTGCCGCCGGGCGCGAGAAGCGTCGGTCCTGCTGCCGGGCGCGAGACGAGCGCAGTCCTGCTGCCGGGCGCGAGACGGGCCGGTCCTGCTGCCGGGCGTGAGACCAGCTCGGTCCTACGACACCGGGTGCGAGACGGTCGATGGACCGCAACCGGGAGAAGGCCAGCCCTCCGGTGAGAGAAGCGAACGGGCGCCGAGGAGAGGGGTCGAAGGTCGATACAGGCAGCCTACAGACGAGCCGACGCCAGGACAATCTGGCCGCTGCCGCAATCAACCTGCGACCACCACGACAGCCATCGGGCACACACCCGCGCAGCCACCGCCACTGCGCCACCACCTCGACCAGCCGAGGGGGCCTCAGTCAGGGCCCCCGCCCGCAGCCCTAGCTGTCGCGGCCCACGCCGCCGAGAGGCCAGATCCGGAAGAGCCGCCGCGGCCGTCGTCTCCAACCTCCGGCCTGCACCACCACCACCAACTGCCACAGAGCCACCACCACATGTCGCGGCCACGACAGAGGTGGTCACCCGCAGCCCGCGCCGCCTGATACTGGCGAGGATGGAAAACATCTGGGAATGCATTCCCGGTGTTTCACGTTTTCGGACAGATGGACCGGAGGGGGACGGTTGTAGGTTCTCTATGCTATGGATGTGTGGTGGACGAACGGACTGCGTACTAGGATTCATCTCGTCGTTCTGAGCAACTTTCATATATAAAACCTTTTCATGAGAGTTACAGATTATTTTATATGATTTTTCAAAGTTTAAACATCATTATGGAATTATTATTAATTCGAAATTAAAGATTAAAACGCTATGGGTACCCAGCCCTGTGTACACAGAATGTACACAGAGGCTGACAGTGGGGCCCGGTGGGACCCAGTTGACCCGTCAAAGTTTGACTGGTCAACAGGGGGTGGGGCCCCCCGTCATACACTGTTTAGCTAATTACAGATTAGTTAGGTGAACTAATTAATTAGTGTAACTAAAACAACTTAATTAAGTTAATTAATTAATTAATTTTATATTTTTATTTTTCATTTTTCATTACTCTTTAAAAGAAAAAGAGAGAGCTAGGCGCTCGGGCCCGCTTGCAGTGGCCCAAGGCCAGCCCAGCGGGCGAGCGGGCAAAGCGGGGCGGGCGTAGCGGGCGCGGGCGTCGACGCCCGACTGGGCGTACACCCAGACCGATAGAAGGGGGGGCGGGGGGCGGGGCGCCGGCCACGGGCGTGGTGAGGCCGGCCGTCGGAGGCGGCGGTGGCTAAGCCATGGCGGATCTATCGTTGTCCTTTCGATAAGTAAGAGTGTCGAACCCAACGAGGAGCAGAAGGAAATAATAGGCAGTTTTCAGTGAGGTATTTTCTGCAAGCACTAAAATTATAGGTAACAGATAGTTTTGTGATAAGGTAATTGGTAGCAAGTGACAAAAGGTTAAAGTAAATAAGGTGCAGCAAGGTGGCCCAATTCTTTTTGTAGCAAAGGACAAGCCTGGACAAACTCTTATATAAAGGAAAGTGCTCCCGAGGACACATGGGAATTATCGTCAAGCTAGTTTTCATCACGATCATCTAATTCGCGTTCGGTACTTTGATAATTTAGTATGTGGGTGGACCGGTGCTTGGGTGTTGCCCTTACTTGGACAAGCCTCCCAGTTATGATTAACCTCTAATGCAAGCATCCACAACTACAAAAGAAGTATTAAGGTAAACCTAACCATAGCCTGAAACATATGGATCGAAATCAGCCCCTTACGAAGCAACGCATAACTAGGGTCTATGCTTCTGTCACTCTAGCAACCCATCATCTACTTATTACTTCCCAATGCCTTCCTCTAGGCCCAAATAATGGTGAAGTGTCATGTAGTCGACGTTCACATGACACCACTAGAGGAGAGACAACATACATCTCATCAAAATATCGAACGAAGACCAAATTCACATGACTACTAATAGCAAGACTTCTCCCATGTCCTCGGAACAAAAGTAACTACTCACAAGAAATAATATTGTTCATGATCAGAGGGATATTAATATGCCTAATGGATCTGAACATACGATCTTCCACCAAATAAACCAACTAGCATCAACTACAAGGAGTAATCAACACTACTAGCAACCCACAGGCACCAATCTGAGGTTTGGGTACAAAGATTGGATACAAGAGATGAACTAGGGTCTGAGAGGAGATGGTGCTGGTGAAGATGTTGATGAAGATAGCCCTCCCCAAGATGGGAGAGTTGTTGGTGATGACGGCGGTGGCGATTTCCCCCTCCCGGAGGGAAGTATCCCCACCAGAACAGCTTTGCCGGAGCCCTAGATTGATTTTCGCCTCGGTTCCGCCTCGAGACGGCGGCGTCTGGTCCCGAAAGCCTCCTTATGATTTTTTCCACGTGAAAACACTTCATATAGGAGAAGATGGGCACCGGGGGCCTGCCGGCTGGCCCACGAGGCAGGAGGGCGCGCCCTGGGAAGGGGGGCGCGCCCCCCACCCTCGAGGCCAGCTGGTGGCCCCTCTCGTGGGTTTCTTTCGCCATATATTTTTTATATTTTCCGAAATGATGTTCTATGGAGTTTCACGGCTTTTTGAGTTGTGCAGAATAGGTTTCCAGAGGTTGCTCCTTTTCCAGCCCAGAATTCCAGCTGCCGGCATTCTCCCTCTTCATGTAAACCTTGCAAAATAAGAGAGAAAAGGCATAAGTATTGTGACAAAACATGTATGAACAACCCATAATGCAGTAAATATGAACTTATAAGCATGATGCAAAATGGACGTATCAACTCCCCCAAGCTTAGACCTCGCTTGTCCTCAAGCAAAAGCCGATATCGAAGAATATGTCCACATATTTAGAGATAGAGGTGTCGATAAAAACGGCCTCCTTTTATAGGGAAAAGGGGTTGCCACAGTGGCACACATGAGGTGGAAAGGGTACAGTGATGCGAGGTTATCCCTCGCATTACAGGACAAGGCACATTTAATGCGCTTAGCTTAGGTGTCCTTGCTTTATCGGGGACGAGGAGAGACGTCCGTCTTGTCCGTCGCTGCTCCTCCTTGTGTTGACACGCGCCCTGGCCAGCGGTGTCTGGGGTGCCATGTAGGCAGGCAGGCAGCTGAGGTGGCGCAAAGGCGGGTCTCCACGAGGATCTGCATGTCGCCATGCAGGTGCCTGCCCAGCTGGTTGGGTCGACAGTTGCATGGGACGGTGGAAGCGTAGTTGGCGCGGGCCTGATGGTAGGCCCGTGGACGTCCTCGGCAAGGGCCTTGCCGGGGGCCCCGACAAGGGTCTTGCCGCGGCGCCTGCTGTCATCCCCGGCAAGGTGCTTGCCGGAGGTCTTGTGGTTTTCCTTGGCTGGGATCCCGCCAAGGGTCGTCGTACTCTTAGTGTGTGTATCTATTCTTGAATGTCTTCACAAAGATCTTCATGCCATCACGGGGATATCTCCCGAATCCTTGCCCCATGGGGGTAGTGGACTCAAGGGTGATTCGCTCCGTCGGCGTGGGGCGAGCTGCCGCGGCAAGGGTCTTGCCGGGGCTGCCAGAGCTGGCTCTCGGCAAGGATCTTGCCGGGGAAAACCGCTTCGTCCCTTTGCTCTTTGTGGTCTTGTTCTTGGCGTTGCTCCAGTCTCCATCAAGCTTCGGTCTTACCCCCGGCTCACCTCCCTTGCCATGGTTGGTGTGGTGGTGCCTGTGGCTCAGAATGCCCATGCACAATCATAGGGGTACAAAAAGTGTACCCCTCTTTTCGTACACCGATAGGAGCCCCCGGGTCTGGGACACACATAAGCGCGACACGTTGTTGGGCTAGGCCCAGAACGGTGTGTGGGCAGGTGGGGCGGTTTTCACCGTGGTAAGATTTTCCACGCGCTGCGCCTCCCACGACTCGCGCGCATGGAGCGGGGTGGAGGGGCGTGGGTGACGTGGGCGGCATGCGTGGGGCAGTTTCCGCAGGCATGCGTCACGTCGCAGTAAATGCGAAAGGAGGGGGCTCGCGTTTTCCCCCATAAAAAGGAATAACCGCGAGCGCGCTGCTCACTTCCTCCATTTTCCTTGCGCCTCTTCCAATCTCAGAGCTGTTGTTCTCTCCCTTCCTTCCTTCCGAAGCCTCCGCCGTCATCTGTCGCCGCTGCTTCGCCATCTCCCTCCCTTAGCCCTCCCACTCAGCTGCCATGGCGTCCAAACCCGCCAAGGGCAAAGGGGTGGCCAAGGGCGCCGGGCCTGTGGGGCCGCCGGAGGGCGCATTTACGAGGGACCGGATGAAGGCCGCTTTCTTCATCCCGTCGTCGGTCGACGTCTTCGAGCTCCGGGCTGCCTTCAAACCCCTTTGGGGGGTGGAGACGGGGGGGGGATAACTTGGGTCATCCGGCGACGCGCGTCGTTCCGGCCGCTTGCACCCAACCTGGCCCAAACCGATACCCCTTCTTTGTCGACTACTTTTCTTGTGGGTTGTGTCCCCCCTTCTCCGATTTCTTCTATGATGTCATGCACACCTTCGGCTTCCGCCTCTTGGATTTCACTCCGAATGCGGTGGCGTGCATGGCTTTCTTCGCGCACCTTTGCGAGGGCTTCATCGGGGTGCAGCCCAACACGGCGCTCTTCCGCCACTATTTCACCCCTCGAATCCAGCCGGGAGGTGCTGTCTCTGGGTGCATCACCTGGATTCCAAGATCCAAGGGAGCGTACCCGGAGGGCGCCGTGAAGGAGAGGTGGGATGAATGGCGCGGCCGGTGGTGCTGGATCGAAGAAGGCGAGCCGCCAACATTCTGGAGGGTCCGATGGGTGCCGCCGGTCCGTGGCAGCGACTGGGGCGACGTCGACGCCGCCGACGGGAGGCTTACCGTCGCCATCACCAGGATCAACCGGCTCGCCCAGGCCGGGCTCACCCTTGAGATGATCGGGGCGGATTTCATCCGCCGTCGGATCGCCCCGCTGCACAACAAGGGGAGCCCAGCCTGGCTCTTAAGGAACCCGGCTGACGTCATGCGGCTCCGCCCTGGCCTCGACCACAACCTCACAGTGATGGGCCACGCCCATTTCTGCCAGCGGCTCTTCCAGCTTGACGTGGGCCGTGACGACGAGGTCGAACGGACCGTCAAGGCCGCGAAGGCTGCCGCAAAGGCCGGTAAGGCCATCAAGGGGTAGCTCTTCAAGTTGCCAGCGGGGGTGGTCCCACTGTGCAACAATTCACGCCAGTCCGAGATCGTTGCCATGATGCCGGAATGCAACGCGCACAGCCCCGTCCCGAGCTGGCAGGAGCCAGCGGATGATGTCGTGCAGCAATTCTTCGATACTTTGGTCGAGGTGTGCGTCAAGCCTGATGCCGAGCGATGGCTTGTCAGGGACACCACCCAGGAGGAGCTGGACTACATCGCCGCCAGGGCGAGGGAGGCGCAGCTTGTCATGGAGGCCGGCAGCACCGGGGGTGTGGAAGACAAGGACACCACGGCTGCGGAGGAAGAGGAGTTTGCCCAGTGGGCGGCGGCCGCCGGAGAGGCTAGCAACACCGGCACCGGAGCTCCGCTGGTTGAAGACGCGGCCGATGAGTCGTCGTCGGAGGAGGACGCGGCGGCCAGCCCGGTGCCAGCTAGGGGAAGAGGGCGAGTCCTGCGGCGGGCCTGTTCCGACGAGCCGGTTCGGCCCGGCAAGACTGCGCAGCCTCAATTGGCCCTGGAGGGGTCCGGGCGCCACACGAGGGCCATGGCGGCGAAGAGGTCGACGAAAGCCACCGAGAAGAAGAAGGCGGCAGTCCTTTCTCCATCTAGGCGCGCACAAACTCCGCCCCCTTCTTCGCCTCCCCCGGCAGACGTCGACTCGGATGGTGACGCGGAGTTCCCCTTCGACCTCGGGCCACTCAGCCCGAAGAGGAAGAGGAAAGCGGCGGAGGAGGAGGAGGAGATGGGCGACGAGTAAGTATCCCATTCCTTACCGCCATTTCCATCCTCTTGAACCATGCCACTTGATCTTGATCCGTTCTTGCTTCTTCAGGGACGCAGAAACGTTGGCCTAGAGGGTAAAGAGGACCAAAGCTTCGGCAAGCAGCCAGCCCCTGGCTGGGGCTTCAGGGACACCATTGGTGGTGTTGAGCAGCCCAGACGGCAGCCCCCGGCACAGCCCCCAACGTAAGTTCATCATCCTCTTCTTCGCTCGACATGTAGTAAGTGTTTGATGCTATGGTGCTGACTTTGCCAGTTTTGTAGGACGGGAGCAGCAGCAGGAGGAGCCGCAGGGGGCCACACCCAACGCATCACCCGCATCGACCACGCCGCCGCGAGGGGCGTCTCCGGCAAGGGCACCAAGCATGGAGCCCACGCGCATGGAGGAAGAGGGGAACTTGGGCGCTGGTGGCTCTGCAACGACGCCGGACGCCGGCAGGGAGGGGACTTCTGCTTCTCAGCCCGGCACTGGTGAGTCGCCTGTCTTCTGTCTTTGCTTTTCCCTTATCCTTTTTCTTGGCTTCATCATCCCTATCATTGCCCAGGCCCTTCTCCAACAGAAGTGGAGGACGTGGACGTCGTCATTAAGGAAGTTGTTGAGGAGGCCGCGGCGGAGGCCGACAAGATTGCCGCCGAGGAGGCCGCCAGGGACACTGCCGGGGCTGCCGCGGATAAGGCCACCGAGGACGCCGCCAGAGGCGCCGCCGAGGGTGCCGGCGGTGGGCCTGCCGGGGAGACCGGCAAGGCCACAGCCGAGGAAGAGGCGATTGATGATCAGCCTTCTTCCTCTGCGACCTCGGGCCCCGGCAGGTATCTGAAGGTGGGGGACAACCTCTTCGTCCATCTCGCCGGGGCGTCAAGCTCCCGAGCGCCCACCGGAGGGGAAGTCTTTGATGGCGAGGTGCTCGCCGCCACCGGGCTCGAGGTCGTCGATGAACCGGGCATCGGTGGCGATGGCTCTCCAGAAGGGCAGCTCTTTCGGGCCATGGGGGCCAATTTCCGGAAGCTCCAGGCGCTCTACCGCGCCCGTCTGGACAAGGTTAAGTCCAGGACGGCATCGGTAGACGAGGCGGAGGTGGACTTCCAGGCGCGCGTTGCTGAGGCGCAAACCTGGTTCCACCAGTCCCGCGAGGAGCAGAGGGCCTTCCAGGAAGAATTGGCTAAGCGTAATGCGGAGCTTATCATGAAGATGGCCGACATCGAGAAGGCCCAGGAAGAGGCAGCGAACTTGGCTGCCGCGGCGGAGGCCGCCTGGAACCAGCATCAAGCCGCCCTCGATTCCCAGGAAGAAGACCTCTCCGCGCGTGAGGCGAGGCTTGCCGCAACTCTCCGCGGCAAGGATGAGGAGCTCGAGGTCCTTGTCGAGCGGCGGACTCGCGAGCTGGGGCAGAGGCACAAGGAGGCGCTCGATGCCTAGGCTCTGGTCTTCGCCGACAAGGTGAAGGAGCTGGAGGTAGAGCGGGACAGGCTGAGGGAGCAGGCCCTCAAGCTGTCTGACGAGAAGAACAGGCTCAACTGTGCCTTGACGGAGGCGCAAGGAGCGGTCGTCAGCAGGGCTGGGGAGCTCTCCAAGGCACAAGACTGCATCAGAGATCTCAAGCTGAGGCTGGAGAATCTCGAGAAGATGTTGGCGGAGAGCTCGGCTCGGGAGGAGGCCTTGGCCAAGAGCCTGGAGGAGGAGAAGCAGCTGCGGGCGGACGAGGGCGCCTCCCACCAAGAATATGTGGCGGGGGAGAATAGGTGGATCAGCCGGCTGGAGGACATCGCCGGCAGGGTTACCTCATAGTTGACCCTCATGGGTATGCCAAACGTGAGGTACGCCCCTAAATGGAGCGGGTCCATCAACGCCAAGATGACCCTGTTCTTCGAGGGCGTCCTCGGTGCTTTGGCCGATCATCACTCCAACAGAACGGCCACGCTCGCCAGGGAGGCCCGGGGGCTTTGCCGGGGGGTCATGACCAAGGTCCTAACCAAGATGGTGTTCTGGAACCCCGCCCTCGATTTCGAAGCCGCGATGGACAGCTTGTCAGAGGATGCTGACCTCGCGGTGCTCAAGGAGCGCATCAAGCCCGTCATCAGCCGCATTGACGAAATCAAGAGGGTAGAGGGCCAGCGCCGGGATTAGGTATCCCGTTCTTCTCCGCCGCTGCGGGTTCATGACCAAGACAAATTTTATCTTTAGTTAGAACCGCAATGATGACATGATGTAATATAACTTTGAAATATCTTTAGAATCATGCATGTTATTTTCCTGTTTGCTGTCTCTTTGTGTGTCCACCCTACGTTAACTGGGTAGGCTTGCCGGCGCGAAATACCCAAAGCGACGTCTTGGGGACGAGTCCCCATTGGCGTGCCGGGCGAGCGTGCTGCCTGGTTCGCCACCTTGCTGCTCTTAATGCAGCCGCTCGAACTGTCGAGTTTGACTCGAGTCAGAGTCGAGAGCCTTGCCAATTGCGGAAGGCTAACCTACCGTTTCCAAAGCAGCCGTTTGAACTGTTGAGCGGATTCGAAACAGAGCAAAGGCGTTGCCGATCGGGAAGGGCCCCATTTGCGTGCAGGTTTCTTTTTGCACAAAGAACGACAACTCCTAGGACAATAACTTTAAATAATAGGGTATAAATATCCAAGGTTCGATGTAACTTAGCTTCTATTTTTAGTCGCTCGAGCGCAGATCTTCCGGCCTCCTTCCTTCTCAAAGGGCCACGAAGACGAGAGAGCGTCGGGCCAACTACTAGAGCCGATTCTCACAACTGCGCCCCCTACCTGGCGCGCCAAAGATGTCGGTGTATTTGTATCGACACATATGGGATCACAAGAATCCCTACTACGGTTGCGGGGCGCGGGGTTGAGAGAAGAGCGGATCTAACAGTTAGCACACGGTTCCTTGACCCAGGTTCGGGCCGCAAGGATGTGTAAAACCCTACTCCTGCTTTGGTGGATTATATGTTTGTGTTCTTCAGCTAGCGTGGAGCTCCAAAGCCGAGTCGCGAGGAGTTCTAAAGAGCCGAATCCTTCTCCTGGTCGCTTCGGGTTTCCTTTTGTAGGGAAAAGGGGTTGCCACAGTGGCACACGGGAGGTGGAAAGAGTACAGTGATGCGAGGTTATCCCTCGCATTACAGGACAAGGCACATTTAATGTGCTTAGCTTAGGTGTCCTTGCTTTATCGGGGACGAGGAGAGACGTCTGTCTTGTCTGTCGCTGCTCCTCCTTGTGTTGACACGCGCCCTGGCCAGTGGTGCCTAGGGTGCCATGTAGGCAGGCAGGCAACTGAGGTGGCGCAAAGGCGGGTTTCCACGAGGATCTGCATGTCGCCATGCAGGTGCCTGCCCAGCTGGTTGGGCCGGTAGTTGCATGGGGCGGTGGAAGCGTAGTTGGCGCGGGCCTGATGGTTGGCCCGTGGACGTCCTCGGCAAGGGCCTTGCCGGGGGCCCCGGCAAGGGTCTTGCCGCGGCGCCTGCTGTCATCCCCGGCAAGGTGCTTGCCGGAGGTCTTGTGGTTTTCCTTGGTTGGGATCCCGCCAAGGGTCATCGTCCTCTTAGTGTGTGTATCTGTTCTTGAATGTCTTCACAAAGATCTGCATGCCATCACGGGGATATCTCCCGAATCCTTGCCCCGTGGGGGTAGTGGACTCAAGGGTGATTCGCTCCGTCGGCGTGGGGTGAGCTGTCGCGGCAAGGGTCTTGCCGGGGCTGCTAGAGCTGGCTCCCGGCAAGGATCTTGCCGGGGAAAACCGCTTCGTCCCTTTGCTCTTTGTGGTCTTGTTCTTGGCGTTGCTCCAGTCTCCATCAAGCTTCGGTCTTACCCCCGGCTCACCTCCCTTGGCATGCTTGGTGTGGTGGTGCCCGTGGCTCAGACTGCCCGTGCACAGTCATAGGGGTACAAAAAGTGTACCCCTCTTTTTGTACACCGACATTTTATTACTTCCTATTAAAATCAACGATGACCAAAACTATGTTTCTCACCTCCCAACAACTTTTATTCATCATACTCCTGTATGTGAAGTCATTACTTACCATAAGATCGATATGATCTCTTTGATACTCTTTATGTTTTCTTTCTTTTTATCATGACCCAAGTGAGGAAATCAAGCCCTTGACTCAACACTAATCTTTATTATATAGCTCACGGACTCGATTACAAAGGATAAAGCTCACAAAGCAAAAAGCTCACAACTAGATCATGCTAACTTTATTCTAATAGATCAAGATACTACCAAAAGGATCGAACTAAGTAAAACGGTAAAGATAGGAGTGATGGTGATACGATACCGGGGTCACTCCCCCAAGCTTGGCAGTTGCCAAGGGGAGTGCCCATACCCATATGATTATGTCTCCTTCTTCGGGGGTGGTGATGATGGAGTTGTTGATGATGTAGGCTTGGTGTTCATCTTCCAAGGCATGGGCTCACCATCGTAGAAGGATGATCGAGTCTCCGGGATACTCAAATCTGCAGGCAAACTCATGTTCTTGAATCTATATTCATACTCACTGTTTTGGTTCTGCAGGTCATAGATCTGGGCTTGGAGGTGATCGATCTTCTCTTGAAGATTGGAGATGGCTTCCCCAAAGATCCTTGAGTCCGTCTTGAGGTTGTTGGCAAGCTCCGAGATCATCATGTGGTTGGCGTTGAGTCCTCGTTCCACCATACCTTTGCTCTTGAAAACTTGTTGCTCCATTGCTTCAAGTCTTGTCTCCATGCTTCTGGTCCTCCTCGGCCCCTCAACATCACGGATATGCAGCACCCCCTCATGCAACTCCATGGTTTTGGGGTGGTGCAGCACCTCCGCAAGGTAGGGGTTGATGACCTTCTCGAAGAACTTGTCCTTGGGGGTGTTGGAGGACGCCATGATGATCTAGATCTGTCAAAAACATCAGCTCGAAACGAAAACAGAGGATTTCTGCGTGATACAAAGGTCAAAACTTTCGGGAGTATATACAATGATTTTTTGCCGAACAAAAGGAGTAACCCACAAGAAAACGGAGTCCAAGGGAGACACGGGGTGTCCTCGAGGCAGGGGCGCGCCCTCCACCCTTGAGGCGCCTCGTGTCTCTTCCGGACTGCGGTTTATTTTTCTATTTTTTTAAATATTCCAAAACAGAGAAAAATTGCCTTTAGAACTGTTTTGGAGTCGGTTTACTTACCGTATCACATACCTCTTCCTTTTCGGAGGCTGAATCGTTCTGGAAAGTGTCCCTTATGTATTCCTCTGGGGTTATGGTTTCAATAACATTAGTTTCAACATTTATAGGATTGCCTGAGATATAATGTTTGATCCTTTGACCATTCACCACCTTCGGATTTGTGCCTTCGAAGTTGTTGATTTTTATGGCACCGGAACGATAGACCTCCTCGATAATGTAAGGTCCTTCCCACTTGGAGAGAAGTTTTCCTGCAAAAAAATCTTAAAGGAGAGTTGAATAGCAAGACATAATCACCTACGTTAAACTCACGCTTTTGTATCCTTTTGTCATGCCATCTTTTAACTTTTTCTTTAAACAGTTTGGCGTTCTCATAGGCCTGGGTTCTCCACTCATCGAGACAGCTAATGTCAAATAACCTCTTCTCACCGGCAAGTTTGAAATCATAGTTTAGCTCTTTAACAGACCAATATGCCTTATGTTCTAGCTCAAGAGGTAAGTGACATGCTTTTCCATATACCATCTTATATGGAGACATACCCATAGGATTTTTGTATGCAGTTCTATAGGCCCATAATGCATCATCTAGTTTCTTGGACCAATTCTTCCTAGACCTATTAATTGTCTTTTGCAAGATTAGTTTCAACTCCCTATTACTTAATTCAACTTGACCACTAGTCTGTGGGTGATAGGGTGATGCAATTCTATGGTTGACATCATACTTTGCAAGCATTTTACGGAAAGCACCATGAATAAAGTGTGAACCACCATCAGTCATTACATACCTAGGGACTCCAAACCTCGGAAATATAACTTCTTTAAGCATCTTAATAGAGGTGTTATGATCAGCACTACTAGTTGGAATAGCTTCTACCCACTTAGTAACATAATCAACAACAACTAAAATATGTGTGTACCCATTAGAGGCAGGAAAAGGTCCCATATAATCGAAGCCCCAAACATCAAATGGTTCAATAACAAGTGAATAATTCATAGGCATTTCTTGACATCTACTAATATTACCAATTCTTTGGCATTCATCAGAAGATAAGACAAACTTACGGGCATCCTTGAAGAGAGTAGGCCAATAAAAACCGGATTGCAATACCTTATGTGCAGTTCTATCTCCCGCATGATGTCCTCCATAGGCTTCGGAGTGGCACTTGCATAGGATCTGTTCATGTTCATGCTCAGGTACACAACGTCTAATAATACCATCTACTCCTTCTTTATAAAGATGTGTGTCATCCCAGAAGTAATGCCTTAAATCATAGAAGAACTTTTTCTTTTGCTGATATGTGAAGCTAGGAGGTATAAACTTAGCAACAATGTAATTAGCATAATCTGCATACCATGGAGAAGTACGAGAAGTACTTATGACAGACAGTTGTTCGTCAGGAAAGCTATCATCAATAGGTTGTGGGTCATCAAGTATATTCTCTAACCTAGACAAGTTATCTGCAACGGGGTTCTCAGCTCCCTTTCTATCAATAATATGCAAGTCAAATTCTTGCAGCAAGAGAACCCATCTAATAAGTCTAGGTTTGGCATCTTTCTTTTCCATAAGGTATTTGATAGCACCATGATCAGTGTGAATAGTTAGTTTAGAATCAACGATATAGGGTCTAAACTTATCACAAGCAAACACAACTGCTAAAAATTATTTCTCAGTGGTAGCATAATTTCTTTGGGCACTATCTAGAGTTTTACTAGCATACTGGATAACATTCAATTTCTTATCAACTATTTGCCCTAAAACAGCTCCTACAGCATAATCACTAGCATCGCACATAATCTCAAAGGGTAAATTCCAGTCAGGAGGCTGGACAATAGGTGCAGAGATCAATGCTTTCTTAAGTATTTCAAATGCTTCTAGACAATCATCATCAAATACAAAAGGAATATATTTTTGTAAGAGATTAGTCCGAGGCCTGGAGATTTTGGAGAAGTCATTTATGAACCTCCTATAAAACCCGGCATGACCAAGGAAACTTCGTATACCTTTGATGTCCTTAGGGCATGGCATCTTTTCAATAGCATCAACTTTAGCTTTGTCAACTTCAATACCTCTTTCAGAAATTTTATGTCCCAAGACAATGCCTTCATTAACCATAAAGTGGCACTTCTCCCAATTCAAGACCAGATTAATGTCTTCACATCTCTGAAAAACTCGATCAAGGTTGCTTAAGCAATCATGAAAAGAAGTTCCGTAAATGGAGAAATCATCCATGAAAACCTCAACAATCTTTTCACAAAAATCAGAGAATATAGCCATCATGCATATTTGAAAGGTAGAAGGTGCATTACATAAAGCAAAAGGCATACGTCTATAAGAAAAGGTACCGAAAGGACAAGTAAAAGTGGTCTTTTCTTGATCCCCTTTTGACACAGGTATTTGAGAGAAACCAGAATAACCGTCTAGAAAGCAGAAATGAGTATGTTTGGATAACCTTTATAGCATTTGATCAATAAATGGCAAGGGGTAATGATCTTTTTTAGTAGCTTTATTTAACTTACAGAAATCAATTACCATCCTATAACCTGTAACAATTCTTTGCGAGATCAATTCATCTTTATCATTAGGGACAACAGTCATACCTCCTTTCTTAGGAACACAATGGACATGACTTACCCACTGACTATCAGCAACTGGATAGATAATACCTGCCTCTAGAAGCTTTAGTATTTCCTTCCTTACCACTTCTTTCATCTTAGGATTTAACCGTCACTGATGATCAATAACTGGTTTAGCATTTTCTTCCCATTTTATCTTGTGTTGGCATATAGTGGGACTAATGCCCTTAAGATCATCCAGAGTATATCCAATAGCAGCACGATGCTTCTTCAGAGTTTTCAATATTTTTTCTTCTTCCTGATCGGAAAGGTTAGCACTAATAATAACAGGATATATCTTCTTTTCATCAAGATAAACATACTTAAGATTATCAGGTAAAGGTTTAAGTTCAAACACGGGATCACCCTTGGGTGGAGGAGGATCCCCTAGGATTTCAACAGGCAAGTTGTTTTTGAATACGGGTCCCTGTGTAAGGAATATTTCATCTATCTCCCTTCTCTCATTCATATGCATATCATTTTCTTGGTCTAGCAAGTATTGTTCTAAAGGATCATTAGGTGGCACGGCAATAGAAGCAAGACCAATAATTTCATCTTTACTGGGTGGTGCCTTTTCAAGGGGTTGTCTACGAAATTTAGCAAAGTTAAAATCATGAGACGTATCCACTAATCCAACAGTAACAATATCTTTCACGCAGTCTATCTTGGCATTAACGGTATCCAAGAAGGGTCTACCAAATATAATGGGGCATAATGCATCTTGTGGGGAACTAAGAACAAGAAAATCAGCAGGGTATTTAACCTTCCCACACAAGACTTCAATATCCCTAAGAATCCCAACTGGTGAAATAGTATCTCTATTAGCGAGCTTAATAGTAACATCAATCCCTTCTAACTCAACAGGTGCAATATCATGCATAATTTCGTTATATAAATCAAGAGGGATAATACTCGCACTAGCAACTACGTCGCATAAACCATGATAGCAATGATCTCCTATCTTGACAGAGATAACAGGCAAGCCTACATCAGGTTTATGTTTATTCCTAGCATTGGGTTTCGCTATTCTAGCAGATTCTTCTTGGAGGTAAATAACATATCCATCTAAATCTTCTACCAAGAGATCTTTAACCATAGCAACACTAGGTTCAACTTTAATTTGCTCAGAGGGTGTAGGTGTTCTAGTATTACTCTTACGAACTATAGTCGAAGCTTGAGCATGATCCTTTATCCTAACGGGGAAAAGTGGTTTCTCAATATAAGCGGTAGGTATAACAGGATCAACATTATAAGTGATGGTATTTTCTTCAACTTTAATAGGTTCAACTACTTTTACTTCAATAGGGGGATGGTATTCAAACCACTTCTCCTTGGGGAGATCAACATGAGTAGCAAAGGATTCACAGAAAGAAGCTACTATCTCAGAGTCAAGTCCATATTTAGTGCTAAACTCACGGAAAACATCGGTATCCATAAAAGCTTTAACACAATCAAACTTAGGGGTCATACCTGACTCCTTACCTTCGTCGAGATCCCAATCTTCAGAGTTTCATTTAATTCTTTCCAATAAATCCCATTTGAAGTCAGTAGTCTTCATCATATAAGAACCAGAGCAAGAAGTATCAAGCATGGAGCAATTATTATGAGAAAGCCGAGCATAAAATTTTTGAATGATCATTTCTCTTGAGAGCTCATGATTGGGGCATGAATATAACATTGAATTAAGCCTCCCCCAAGCTTGAGCGATGCTTTCTCCTTCGCGAGGCCAGAAATTATAAATATAATTACGATCACGATGAACCTGGTGCATAGGGTAGAACTTCTGATGAAATTCCAACTTCAGACAATTATAGTTCCATGATCCCATATCATCGCATAGCCTAAACCATGACAATGCATCTACCTTCAAAGATAAAGGGAAGACCTTCTTCTTGATAACATCCTCGGGCAAACCTGAAAGCTTAAACAATCCACAAACTTTATCCACATAGATTAGATGTAAATCGGGATGCAGTGTTCCGTCTCCTGTAAAGGGATTTTCAAGCACTTTCTCTATCATACCCGAATGAATCTCAAAGCAAACATTTTCAATAGGTGTAGTAGGTTGAGGAGCAACTCTTTGCTCTTCTGCTCGGGGTGAAGATACCCCGAACAAATCCCTCAAAGGATTTTGAGCCATAGTAACAAGTGACAATAAATTTCAGCACACTGTATAAATTTTTCCTTACCAAAAGAAATTCACTCACCGGCAACGGCGCCAGAAAAGAGTCTTGATGACCCACACGTGTAGGGGATCTATCGTAGTCCTTTTGATAAGTAAGAGTGTTGAACCCAACGAGGAGTAGAAGGAAATGATAGGCAGTTTTCAGTGAGGTATTTTCTGCAAGCACTGAAATTATAGGTAACAGATAGTTTTGTGATAAGGTAATTGGTAGCAAGTGACAAAAGGTTAAAGTAAATAAGGTGCAGCAAGCTGGCCCAATCCTTTTTGTAGCAAAGGACAAGCCTGGACAAACTCTTATATAAAGGAAAGCGTTCCCAAGGACACATGGGAATTATCGTCAAGCTAGTTTTCATCACAATCATCTGATTCGCGTTCGGTACTTTGATAATTTGGCATGTGGGTGGACCGGTGCTTGGGTGCTGCCCTTACTTTGACAAGCCTCCCACTTATGATTAAGCTCTAATGCAAGCATCCCCAACTACAAAAGAAGTATTAAGGTAAACCTAACCATAGCCTGAAACATATGGATCCAAATCAGCCCCTTACGAAGCAACACATAAACTAGGGTTTAAGCTTCTGTCACTCTAGCAACCCATCATCTACTTATTACTTCCCAATGCCTTCCTCTAGGCCCAAATAATGGTGAAGTGTCATGTAGTCGACGTTCACATGACACCACTAGAGGAGAGACAACATACATCTCATCAAAATATCGAACGAAGACCAAATTCACATAACTACTAATAGCAAGACTTCTCCCATGTCCTCAGGAACAAAAGTAACTACTCACAAGACATAATATTGTTCATGATCAGAGGGATATTAATATGCGTAATGGATCTGAACATATGATCTTCCACCAAATAAACCAACTAGCATCAACTACAAGGAGTAATCAACACTACTAGCAACCCACAAGCACCAATCTGAGGTTTGGGTACAAAGATTGGATACAAGAGATGAACTAGGGTTTGAGAGGAGATGGTGCTGGTGAAGATGTTGATGAAGATAGCCCTCCCCAAGATGGGAGAGGTGTTGGTGATGACGGCCGTGACGATTTCCCCCTCCCAGAGGGAAGTATCCCCGGGAGAACAGCTCTGCCGGAGCCCTAGATTGGTTTCCGCCTCGGTTCCGCCTCGAGACGGCGGCGTCTGGTCCCGAAAGCCTCCTTATGATTTTTTCCACGTGAAAACACTTCATATAGGAGAAGATGGGCACCGGGGGCCGGCCGGCTGGCCCACGAGGCAGGGGGGCGCCCCCCACCCTCGAGGCCAGCCAGTGGCCCCTCTCGTGGGTTTCTTTCGCATATATTTTTTATATTTTCCAAAACGATGTTCTGTGGAGTTTCAGGGCTTTTGGAGTTGTATAGAACAGGTTTCCAGAGTTTGCTCCTTTTCTAGCCCAGAATTCCAGCTGCCGGCATTCTCCCTCTTCATGTAAACCTTGTAAAATAAGAGATAAAAGGCATAAGTATTGTGACAAAACATGTATGAACAGCCCATAATGCAATAAATATCAACTTATAAGCATGATGCAAAATGGACGTATCAGTGCCGAACACCGTCGGCGGGCATAGGCGGCAGCAGCAGCTAAGCGGCAGTTCGCGGCCAGGGGCGCACCGCGGATAGGAGCACGCATGGGGCGAGGCCAAGCGCAGACGGGCAGGCGCGGAGGTGCATGGGCATGTGCAAGGGCGTGACTAGGAGCACGGACGGCCAACTCCGGCCATGGCGACTGGTCCTCGTGGGGCGACGCATACGGTGACAATTTGATGGGGAAAAGCAAGGGAATTGGGAGAGGAGCTCAATGTGAGCTCAATGGCGAGGTCGGGGACGCCAGAGGTGGACCGGAGCCGCGGCAACGACGACGAACGTCGACGATGTACGTGACGGAGATGAGCTCGATGGCGAGCGTACGGGCTGTCCCAGCTCGATTTAGAGCATGTAGGCGAAGGAGATGACGATGGCGAAGCTCCTGGACGCCATGACGCAGCTCGGGGTAGCCGATGGCTGCGAGATCGAGGAGGGCGTGGTGAGGGCAGTGCGGGCTGCGAGCTTGGGAATGAGAGGAAGAGCGAGTGAGAGGAGGTGTGGGGACTAGGGTTCGCCCGTGAAGTCGAGGATGCTCTTATCCTCGAGGGGAGTCACAGATGGGCAACACGGGGCCAAGGCACGGCCATGGCATCCGGATGGCTGCCACGCCATGCCCCTGCCTCCCCTCTATACAGAGGTAGGGGAAAGGTCGGCATGGGCCGGGCCTTATTTTACTGTACCAGTAGGCTTTATGTGTACAGTATGTGCTAGGCCTAGTTAGTGCATAGTGCCCTTTTTCATTCCTTTTTTTATATTTTCTATTTTAGTTCTATAAAAATTTACCACTAGCACCTAAATTAGTAATTGTAATTATATTACTGCCACATTAATTCTTATTCCTAAATAAAATAGTTTATCATTTTATAATTTATAATATGCATTTAATTAATCATTTTAGCCACTGTTTCAATTATTTAGTGCATTTAAACATGTTATAAAAATGTGATTTCTTCACAATAATTACTTGTAAAATATTTGCTACATTTAGACCATTTTAGTTTTGACTTTTGAAAACTTTAATTACTTAACTTCATTTTAAATTTGAATCTTTTATCGATTTGAATCAACGCAAGATTAACAACAGCAACGGTGGTGACATGGCATCACTAGCAGGGGATTACTGTAGCTTGATTACCCGGGCGTCACAATTCTCCTCCACTACAAGAAATCTCGTCCCGAGATTTAGGAGCGGGAGTATGGGGGAAGGGGGAAGGGATTTGGTTACGAAATTCTAACGAGTCTTCTCGGTCTTGGTTGCTCTTCTCGAAGAGTTCGGTCCAATACGATGATGTCTTCATCCCTCTACTTCGGTCATCATGATGAAGTCGTTATCCTTTCTTCGGGAACTCCAGCGTACTTACGCAAAGGATAAGGGTTATTTTTGTAAGAGCGGGCCTCTACAAGGTTTCTTATCTAGTAGATAACGTCATTTAAGGTGGCGGAAGGTAACTCTCAATTTGTAACTTAAGAAAATATCGAGAGCAAACTGAGAAGGTACCATTAGAAGTTTCGAGTGGGCAGGCAATCGTTCGGTGCCTGAAACAGGGCGTGAAAGGGGTTCATAGCAACGGGAATAGGTATCGTGTCTGATACCGGAATTGATGATCTCATCGGAAGGTGGCTTGTGAATTACATACGAGGCCAGGCGTGAGGAATAACCTTGGGAACATAGGGTGTACAGGAGAGTCGGTTTTCGATCCAATGGAATTGTGGGTTATGGGCCCACCATGTGGGTTAAAAGTAGGAAGGACGGTGACGTCTTGCACGATCATGTAAGCAAGGCATGTCAGAGGATAGTCTGTCGGTTATGTCAGTAACATCATCAGTACCAAGGGCGAGGGACGAAGAGAACCATATTCCTGCTCGTGGCACGAGGTGGACCAATAGGCAAAGTTCTCGTCCATCGGCGGTTATTGAAATGTCATCAACAGTAGAAACATGGTCTCGCTGATAGAGTTGCACACCGTGGTGTTTACATGAGCTGAAAATTATTACTACTTAGATTATATGTAGATCACAAGAAAGGTTAAACAATCAAACGGAAAGGAAAAATGTATTTAAACACAGGTAATGGGAGTAACCTCCCTAACGATAAGCAGGGCATGATATACGTGACTGGAGATCAAAGGCATGACCATTTGGATAAAATGGTTAATAAGAATCATGATATGTACCCATACACGGTGTTTGTATAACTGATCAAGAAACACTTAGCATTGTGCTTTCAATGTTCGGGTTCATGTATGTGTACCACCGTCGTGCTTCGAGATAGCATCGACATGGTCAGCGGGTAAAGGTCAGACTTTGGAAACACAAAAGGATCCAGACGGAACTGCTAGAACAGCTCGTACAATTTTATCATGGAAAAGATGAGGAGGTGGCCGATGGAATCAACATCAACTCATCGTGATTTCCATAAACATGGATTTCCACATTTAAGTGAACAAGATGAAAATATTGGACATACCGAAGTGTAAAATGAAGTATGTTTGAGGAGAACATCCGCGAGTAAACATTGATCGAAACATGCACCTGGAAAGATGAACTAGGTAGCATGATCAATGTTAGAGTGTTGATTTGATAATCAAAAGACCTAGAATGAAACTATCGACCATTCGCTTCAAAGCAAAAGGATCGCCAGAAGTTTTTGGAATTCATACATCACAGTTCAATTGTCGGTATTCCGGTTAGAAGCAACACGGGGACCAAGATATGAACGGGGATGGCGAGAAGTATTACTATACCGAGAATTTCTAACAGGTGGAGCTACCCCCACAACATTCTCGACATAAAAGACAGTAATACTTGAAGGCAGAACACAACACTAGCTGGAGAGAAAGTTGTATTCATAATGTGGACAAGTTTGCGATGAAAGGAAGTCAATGGTGTCGTGGATGATAATAAAAATCATCGATGACAAGGGTATTTCTCATCATGAACACAGTTGACATCTCAGAAGAAGTCAAAGTGTTGAAGGTGATCTGACACATTTGCCGGGAGGTTTCAAGATGATGCAATCAAACCACAATGACAACAAGCAAGGGAATGACGAAGTGGCAAGTTTAGGATCAATATATAAGATGCAAGCTTGGAACCAAAGTTGCCTTTCAAGACAAGCAACATGATGTTGAAAGCTCGACGTAAGTCATGCTCACACACTGAAGAATTTGCGCACCAGAGAAGGACGAGGTAGCACAGTCAAAGATAGCAAGACCAGGATGCATCCGGTAGTCTAGGAATGACAAGATTGAGTTCAGAATTTCCCAGTAAAAATACTAGGTGTATTTGATTTGTAGTGCGGAATAATTTCACTAGTCGGTGTCCTCGGTTGACAACAACCCAGAACCCATAGAGTGATTACGACAAGGAAAGACATTACTTCAACAAAGTTTGTAAGATGTGGTGCAATGGCAAGACAGCTTCGAGATACCAGGGGGTAATACTCGAAAGTAGAACATGATAGACGTAGAACCGGGTCATTGACCTATGACAGTAGATACTTCAACCTTGCCAAAATAGACGAGGCACTGGAATGAATTCCCATCAGATATATTAGATCAGGACAGCATGGTCGGAACCTTCATTGCAAAGAATCAATTCAAGAATACCAAAAGAATCATACAGTTCGATAATCATTTTGCAATAAGCTTCTGAGACGGTCTACATCATTTTCATGGGCATGAACACAAAGTTCAAGGTCGACTCCCCCTTCTTTAATGCATATCATTTCATTCACTGTTGCACCCCGGCTCAGAGCGACTGGTTTACCCCACATTGCCAGCCCAGAGACCATGTCTTCTGGCAACACACAACATCTTGGTACAGAAAGCAACCGCTTTATTGATACTAACGGATCAAAGTTTACATTACAACAGGTAGCGAGGCCAAGCGGCACACACGGTGCGGCTGAACAATATGTATATTGTTTAGTGAACATAAATGGCCTCGGTCATAACATCTACGCGGCAGCGGAACGACTTCGTAGCGGAACTCCATATCACAGGGACACCGATGTGGACACGATCTAGACTCGGACGAGACTCCTTTCCAGCGAGACTTTTCTGAAATCTTGCATGACACGCCAGGTCAGTACATTGAATGTACTTGCAAGCTTACAGCGAACGTAAACATAATGACAAACAATATCATGATCATTATTCAATTATTAAAATGCAACAACATACATAACGTATGAATATAACCAACATGTTGTGCTCATGCCTTTGTGAAAATTGTCCCTCGGACTGACTTACCAACGGTGATCTTTCTTAACATACTAACTTGTCTACCTAAATACAGATTATCTCGTGATCTTCCGGCGATCACAACCCTGACCAACACTTGGTCTTAAACATCTCGGTGGCCTTTCCACCATCTCTGGTAGTGCAAAGTTCATGACTTAGTGAGCAAAATTTTATTAAATGTTGACCCATGGTGTGCCCTACTTTCAAGCGTGTCCGTGACCGTGGACTCGGCTATTGATAGATTAATTACACTCTGCAGAGGTAGTGCACTGTACCCACACCACGGAACCCATGGCCTCGCTCTCCCATTCGTGTGGACCAACGACATTCCAACGAAACCCCTCCACTGCCATGACACTCTCTCGGCCACTCCGACTCGTTTCCCACCGGAATAGTCCTGGATGGCCCCGTGCCTACCAAAGGCACAATGACCACCGTCGTGGCCAAACATAAACTATCCCAAACGGAGACACGATACCATAATCTCAACAACAGACACACAAGGTTATGTCTGCTTACCGGGCCAGGGTACCGCACGCCCATAACCTTCCCTAGTTGGAGGTACCGACCAGAGGCATGGCAACGAACCGAATAAAGGCCTTCCCATAAAGGAAAATATGGTTGCACTGGGAAAAACTCAATTCAGTGGCACCATGAACCAGTCAACGATATATTCAAGTTGAGTTATTAGTAGGTTCAACTTAAAAATAGCCGGTGTCATAAAATGCCATGCAAATGCAACACAAAACATACATCATCATAATGAACTGGGTCAGCTCTACCACACTAAGCATAAGCATCAACAACTTCTAATACTCCTCTGGTTAGGATTTAATCTTAATTAAAACAGAATCTTTTCTAGCAAAATTTAATCATATTTCTTATGCAAGAAAATAACTCCAAATAATTATTTATATCCATAACCATATTAGTTCTTCATAACCCAAACTTTCTTCTAGTTACAATAATAACTTAATCGACTTCCACCTTTCTGTAAACTAAATGTGACAACTAAAACAAGCAACCAACAGAATAATAAACTAATAAAAGTGATTTATATGCATGGATTAAATCATTCATTCAAGATGGAAAATCGCAAATATTGAAATGGCACCATGAAAATGTTGTTGTGGCTTGCCTTAGTGCAAATGAGGTTCACAAGCCTCCTGGTGATCCTCAAGAAAAGCTTCCTCTTCTGAAAAGATTTAAAAGCACAAAAAGAAAACATCAAGAACCCTTCTGAAATTCACCAGAAAATCTACACAGCACAGAAAAATCTCATTTTTGGTGTGCTGCAAGATTTCTTTACAAAGAACACAATGCAAAAAGAATCAATTCATTTGGACTTATGGTTAAAAAGTTATTGATGTTTGAAGTTCTCTGGAATATATATAAATTTGAATTTAAATAAACAAACTGGGGAGGGGGTGACGTCGAAGGCGTACAGCCTCGGGGTGCCACCACTCGTACTGCTTCGCGCGTGTACAGAGTGGCTGACTAGCAGGCCCCGCTAGTCAGGTGAGGGAAGAGGGAGAGAGAAACAGGGCGGCCGCGGCTTGCCCGGAGCGCATTGCTAGGCTTCTCGCCCCTTGTTGGTTACCCCAAGTGGAAGGTCTGAGATGTAGTGTTGCGGAAGTTTTTCCCTTGGCAAAGATACCAAGGATCGAATCCCCAGAGACTCCAAGGTTCAACAAGAAGGTGTCAACTGCTACGGCGCCAGATATTAGCAATCAACATGGACCTGCACACAGATACAAATAACTTTGCTCCCAACGAGTACAGAGAGGTTGTCAATCCCTCCGGCCTTGTAGTTCACAAAGGATTAAACGCAAGTGATAGTAGTGATAGATATAATTGCAGTAGTAAATAAAAGCGAAAAGTAAATAGTGGATGTGATCAATGATGGTAATATGGACCGGAGTCTCATGATGTTCACTAGTGATGTCTCTCTCCCAAAAGACGATAAAACAGCTATGTGAGGTAAACAAATTACAGCTGGGCAATTGACAGGACCATGTGCGCAAACCAATGCTGACTACATTGCAAGGAAGGTTGAGGTTCAAAGCATGGGCGGTACGCCAAAGTAAGTAGACCGAAATCCATCAATATCTACTACTAATCATCCACCTTGAGATATCTATCCAGAACATCTCGCTGGTATTAAGTTGCAAGTCCCACCCATAGTGTAAACTCAATGCAACAGACAACTGCATTAAAAGAACTTTGCGTAAAGTAAACAATCCTTGCACCCGCGGGCACAAGCACCGTTGTTTTCCCCCTTGTGGCAACAGCACATCCCCTAGACTCATGTTTCTGTCACTCAAACTAGTCATCGAGGGGCATGAACCCACAATCAAGCATAACGTTCCCTCTTGGAGTCACTACCTATTACTTGGCCAAAGTAATAAATAACAACGGAGAACATGCAAGAATTACTTACGAACATAAATATAAAAGAGGTAGATCAAATATATTACTCAAGCACAATCTGAACATAATCTCATAATCCATCGGATCCCAGCAAACTCATCATAGCAACAACATAAGGATTACATATGTGCCTCGATCATGTAGGGCAGCTCACGAGGACTAATTAGTGAAGCACAAGAACGGGAGGAGAACGTCACATAGCTACTGGTCATGGACTCATGGTCCAAGGGAGACTACTCACAACTCATCCGGGAGGCGTCCATGGTGGTGGAGAGGCTCCCGATGGTGATCCTCGCCTCCGGCAGGGTGCCGGGAAGAGTTCTCCTGGTGCTCCCGATCTAGGAAGCGGCGGCGGCGGCGGAACAGAGATGAGATCGCGAAAAGAGTTCCTCCTCGAGGGTTTCGGGAGACGCTTTAAATATATGCCAAAGGGGGGCATCGGAGGAGCCTCGGGGGGCCCAGGCGCCCCCCCGGCGCAGCCCAGGGGGGGCGCGCCGCCAGGGCGCCTGGAGCCCTGGTGCCCCCCCCCCCCCGGCTATCCTTCGGGCGCACGGTAGTTTCTAGAACACTGATTTTTTATATAATTTTTCTGGATTTTTCCTGGCAGTTCTCGTAACGTGAAAACCTGAAATACAAAAACAGCCGAAAACAGAAACTAGCACTGGGGTGCACTGAGTTAATAGGTTAGTCCAAATATGATCAAAAGTGTATGGAAGTGTATAAATATCATAGCAATATCACCCAAAAGAGGCATGGAGCAAGCAGAAATTATAGATACGTTTTGGACGTATCAACATCCCCAAGCTTAATTCCTGCTCGTCCTCGAGTAGGTAAATGATAACAAGAATAATTTCTGTGGTGACATGCTATTAACCATATAGGACTTTTTCATAGTCATATGACAAAAGCTTACTGAGACAATGAATTTATAGTAATTAAGTTGCCTCATGAGAAAATCACAAAGGACTGAAAGTTTTACAATATGATATTGAAACATCAAATAGATTTGCAATGAACATGATGTGCAAATATGATAAAGTGATATCTAGCTTGCCCCCTTTAGTGAAGCAAAACATAAATGCAGGGGCACCTCCAAGGTTTAAGTGATGACTAGATACAATGATTTCAGAATAAACGATATCACAATCATGCAAAAGACAATGCTACTTTGGGACAATGCACATTACACTCAGAATGACAATCATGCTCTCAGTAGTTGGTGCTTTTAAAAGAAGGTGGAGACTCTCGAACCATGGCTTTTGTTGGCAAGGTTGAAAACCCGTAGTCGGAAACAAAGACAAAACATGTACCAGAGCCCTTGGCTTTAAAACAGAGGTAATAATTTATTTTAGATCATGCATGTTTCGTCAACGAATGCTAGCAGACAACTCAATCACTTTTCGAGATGGACAAGTTTCGAGGAACGGCTCCCGAATGAGGACGATCACATCCTCTTAATCTCCTTTGTTTATCACTGCCAAAGTTTTCTGATTTCTCATGAACAAAGCGTGAAGGAGGGTTTGTTTGTTATATTATCTTTTTGAGCCGGGCGCACTCAATGCCAGTTCCTTCTCGTATTATGGGTTTGCACATTATACATGCAATCCCGGGGTGAAGCTTGTCCAACTTAAAAAGGTCATGAATTAACCACTACTTCCTCATGAACTTACAACAGAGGCACAAAATAAGAATGCTTTTTCTTTGAATAATTTCGAGATGGCACATGCAAGTCTCCGTTAGGAATGGCAGGTAAATACCATGTAGGAAGGTATGGTGGACTCATATGGCATAACTGGATTAAAGGATGTGGATGCACAAGCAGTCAGTCCGCTTAGTACAGGCGAAGGTTAGCAAAAGACTGGGAGCGACCAACTAAGAGAGCAATGACGGTCATAATCATGCAGAGCGACAAAGCAACATTGAATCAGGCATGTTAGTTATATCGCTACTCAGAAACAAAGGATCATCAAGGCTTGACAGACTTTCTTTACAGTCTTAAATATGCGTGAGCATACGCCAAGTCAATCAAAATAAATTCTCGAAGGAAGATATTACTAAACCATACCACATCATAGGCAAACAAATCATGTTGGTACTCCAATAACACATTGGGAACCCCCCAGTTATTTGAGACTAACCATAAGAAAACATGAACTACTAAGCGCCATCATGCACGTAGCATCTTTATCATAGACATATCAACCAATGCAACGGAAGCAAACTCTCTTAATAAGGTGAGCATGGTAATTAAAGAGAGTTCAAGCAACCAACTAAACAAAAGCTCTTGAAAAGATAAGCATGAAAGCTAAGAGCTGAACATGATAGTAGCTATTAAAAGACAAAGAACACACACAGCAAGGATAGACATGAAAATTCTATGTTATGTTCTAGGTAGAAGTGGAGCGTGTTTCTCTCCCACATAAAGAAAGCTGAGTTCTGACTCGTTATGAAAAACTAAAGAAAACTAAAAGCAAGACGCTCCAAGCATAGCACATAACACATGAAGTGATTAAAATATAGTGGAACGAAAGACGAACTGATAATGTTGATGGAGAAGGGGATGCACGGGGGCATCCCCAAGCTTGGATGCTTGAGTCTCCTTGAATATTTCTTGGGGGTGCATGGGAGCATCCCCAAGCTTGAGCGCTTGACACTCCTGAATCTTTTTATCATCTTCCCTCGCACACTTGAAAACTCCCTTCATACATAACTCATCATAATCTGATTAGCGAGGTTAGTACCCATAATAAAATAATTATACCTTGCTGGAAATAAAGATATTCTTGAAGGTCTACTGTTTCTCAAGATTGCCAAAAGGTTTTTGCAAAGAAAAAGCAAGCTCTTGGTTTGCAAAATGAAGGAAAGGCAAAACAGGACAGAATCTGTGAAAAACAGAACAGCAGGTAGTAATTGATTTGTTCGGGGCACTTCTGCAACTCTAATCAAAAAACTCAGAACAGACGCACGAAAGACAATTATATAGAGCACGCTGTCGAAACAATTCAGACCAAAAAGATGATCTGGTGATTTTATACGAATTTTTCTATCCAAGGACAGAATCTGTTTCCTGGACAGCACCTCACAACTTTTGAACTTTCTAGCAATCAGAAGCTACACTTGGCATAAAATTGAAAAGCAAAGATACAATGATGATGCTACAGTAGTAACAACATCAAGACACAACAAAAGCAAAATAAAAATTTATTCATGTGGGCTGCCTCCCAAAAGCGCTTTCTTTTATGCCTTTAAGCTAGGCATAATGCATATAGATCAAGTTTTATCAAGAGTAAAAGAATAGCTAGCCCGTACAACGGACTCAAAAGGTAAATTGATCTTATTTCGAGGGAAGTGTTCCATCCCTTTCTTGAGAGGAAACTGAAATTTTATATTCCCCTCTTTCATGTCAATGATAGCACCAACGGTGCGTAAAAAGGGACGTTCCAAAATAATTGGACAAGAAGGATCACATTCAATATCCATAATAGTAAAATCAACGGGAACATAATTATCATTGACAACGATAAGAACATCGTCGATCCTCCCCAAAGGTTTCTTTATAGAAGAATCAATGAGACGGACACCAAAAGAACAAGAATCATAAGGTTTCAATTTAAGCATATCATATATTCTTTTGGGCATAACAGAGGTACTAGCTCCAACATCACATAATGCATAGCAAGAGAAGTCATTCAATTTAATTTTTATCATAGGATCCCAACCATCTTCTAGCTTTCTAGGTATGGAGGCTTCTACTCTAAGTTTCTCCTCCCTAGCTTTGATGAGAGCATTAGTGATATGCTCTGTGAAGGCAAGGTTAAGCGTGCTAGTGCGGGGATCTCTAGACATCTTGTGAAGGAAATCAATAACTTCGGTAAGAGTGCAACTATCAAAATCAAGGTCACTAGCATCAAGTAAAGTGGTAGTGGTGTCCTTTAGGTTCACATGTTTGCTAGTTTCTATAGTCATAGCATCACCATCAATAGGTCCAATGGGACCAGGAGTACATTGGGTGCTAAGAGTTTGGATATCCTCAACAACTTGGATAGTAGCAACAGTGTGGTGGGTAGGAAGGCTCTTAATTCTATCCTCTTCCTCCCTTTCTCTAGCCCATCTTTCTTTAAGTTTAGCCATCATCCTAATATTTTCATTAATTTGCACTTGAGTAGCATTAATAGGAGTGACCTTCCTCTCCTCAAGAGAAGAAGTTTTAATTTTAAGCAATTCTATCTCATTGGCTAAATGGTCTACCTTCAAAGAGAGATCATCTAGTTTATGTAGTTTTTCTTCTACACTCTTATTAAAGGCGTTTTGGGTATTGATAAAATCTTTAAGCATAATCTCTAGTTCAGTAGTGGAGTTCTTGGTGCTAGGATAAGCATTGTTGTTCCCATAAGAATTAGAGGGGAACGGTCTAGGATTGCTACCAAAATTACTCCTATAAGCATTGTTATTAAAATTGTTTCTAGAGATAAAGTTCACATCTACTTGTTCTTGAGCAATCAAAGAATTTAAAGGAACATCACGAGGATCAACAGAGGATTGCTTCGAAAGTAGAGACATGATCAAGTCAACTTTTTCATTAAGGGAGGAAATTTACTCGATAGAGTTTACCTTCCTACCTTTTGGAGCGCGTTCGGTGTGCCATTGGGAATAGTTGGTCATCATCTCATCGAGAAGCTTCGTGGCAGCACCAAGTGTAGTTGACATAAAGGTTCCTCCCGCGGCCGAATCTAACAAGTTCCGCGAGGTAAAGTTCAAGCCTGCCTAAAAAGTTTGGATAACCATCCAAGTAGTCAAACCATGAGTAGGGCAGTTCTTGATAAGAGATTTCATACGTTCCCAAGCTTGGGCAACGTGTTCATTATCCAATTGTTTAAAATTCATTATGTTACTTCTCAGTTGGATAATTTTAGCAGGTGGATAGTATTTTCCAATAAAAGCATCTTTGCACTTGTCCCATGAATCTATGCTATTTCTAGGCAAAGACTGAAACCAAATTTTAGCTCCTCCTCTCAAGGAGAAAGGAAAAAGCTTAAGCTTAACAATATTACCATCTATTTCTTGGTACTTTTGCATATCACAAAGTTCAACAAAGTTGTTCAAGTGTAAAGCAGCATCATCTCCAGCACCGGAGAATTGATCTTTCATAACTAGATTCAGTAAAGCAGGTTTAATTTCATATGAAGGTGCTGAAGTGGCAGGTGTAGTGATAGGTGTGCTGATAAAGTCATCGTTGTTGTGACTAGTGAAGTCACACAACTTGGTGTTCTCGGTGGAACCCATAGTAGCAAGCAAGCAAGATAACTATTTTTGTGATTTTCAATAAAAGATACTAAAGCAGGAACTGAAAGGTAAACTAACAAGACTAAAAGCAAAGGTAAAAGATAGCATGCAACTCCCCTATCTTGAAGAATGGAGTCCCCGGCAACGGCGCCAGAAAAACTCTTGCTAGGCTTCTCGCCCCTCGTTGGTTACCCCAAGTGGAAGGTGTGAGATGTAGTGTTGCGGAAGTTTTTCCCTTGGCAAAGATACCAAGGATCGAATCCCCAGAGACTCCTAGGTTCAACAAGAAGGTGTCAACTGCTACGGCGCCAGATATTAGCAATCAACGTGGACCTGCACACAGATACAAATAACTTTGCTCCCAACGAGTACAGAGAGGTTGTCAATCCCTCCGGCCTTGTAGTTCACAAAGGATTAAACGCAAGTGATAGTAGTGATAGATATAATTGCAGTAGTAAATAAAAGCAAAAGGTAAATAGCGGATGTGATCAATGATGGTAATATGGACCGGAGTCTCATGATGTTCACTAGTGATGTCTCTCTCCCAAAAGACGATAAAATAGCTATGTGAGGTAAACGAATTACAGCTGGGCAATTGACAGGACCATGTGCGCAAACCAATGCTGACTACATTGCAAGAAAGGTTGAGGTTCAAAGCATGGGCGGTACGCCAAAGTAAGTAGACCTAAATCCATCAATATCTACTACTAATCATCCACCTTGAGATATCTATCCAGAACATCTCGCTGGTATTAAGTTGCGAGTCCCACCCATAGTGTAAACTCAATGCAACAGACAACTGCATTAAAAGAACTTTGCGTAAAGTAAACAATCCTTGCACCCGCGGGCACAAGCACCATTGTTTTCCCCCTTGTGGCAACAGCACATCCCCTAGACTCATGTTTATGTCACTCAAACTAGTCATCGAGGGGCATGAACCCACAATCAAGCATAATGTTCCCTCTTGGAGTCACTACTTATTACTTGACCAAAGCAATAAATAACAACGGAGAACATGCAAGAATTACTTACGAACATAAATATAAAAGAGGTAGATCAAATATATTACTCAAGCACAATCTGAACATAATCTCATAATCCATCGGATCCCAGCAAACTCATCATAGCAACAGCATAAGGATTACATATGTGCCTCGATCATGTAGGGCAGCTCACGAGGACTAATTAGTGAAGCACAAGAACGGGAGGAGAACATCACATAGCTACTGGTCATGGACTCATGGTCCAAGGGAGACTACTCACAACTCATCCGGGAGGCGTCCATGGTGGTGGAGAGGCTCCCGATGGTGATCCTCCCCTCCGGCAGGGTGCCGGGAAGAGTTCTCCTGGTGCTCCCGATCTTGGAAGCGGCGGCGGCGGCGGAACAGAGATGAGATCGCGAAAAGAGTTCCTCCCTCGATGGTTTCGGGAGACGCTTTAAATATATGCCAAAGGGGGGCATCGGAGGAGCCTCGGGGGGCCCAGGCGCCCCCCTGGCGCGGCCCAGGGGGGGCGCCGCCAGGGCGCCTGGAGCCCTGGTGGCCCCCCCCCCGGCTGTCCTTCGGGCGCACGGTAGTTTCTGGAACGCTGATTTTTTATATAGTTTTTCTGGATTTTTCCTGGCAGTTCTCGTAACGTGAAAACCTGAAATACAAAAACAGCCGAAAACAGAAACTGGCACTGGGGTGCACTGAGTTAATAGGTTAGTCCAAATATGATCAAAAGTGTATGGAAGTGTATAAATATCATAGCAATATCACCCAAAAGAGGCATGGAGCAAGCAGAAATTATAGATACGTTTTGGACGTATCACGCATGCCGGCGACGAGGACTCCTTGGCCTAAACGAGAGGGAGGGATCTAAAGAGGGGATGGAGGCGCACCTGCCCGTACCTGTAGCGTAGCTAGGGGTGGTCGGACGGCGTCGGAATCGATCTCGCAAGCGGAGGCAGAGCGGGATGGTCGCCGGAGACGAAGACGACGACGAGCAGCGGCGACTCCAGAGGCTCCAACTAGGTGGAAAACCGCCACCAGAGAGTGGCGGAGGCTCTGGCAGGGTTGCCCCGGCCTGAGAGGGGTTGGAGCTACCAGACGACCCGAGGGGATCGCCGGCGAGCTCAAGCTCGGGGACGGTGCTCTGCGGCCTGCCAGGCCGGGCTACGGTTTCCTACGTAGTTGTGGGGTGTGTGGGAGTGGAGTGTGGTGCTTGAGAACGCTAGGAGGGGCTACATTTATAGGCGGGCTGAGAGGGGGAAATCGGGCTCCGCCGGCGACACCTGGACACTGCGCCCGGCGACGAACGGCGTCAGTGAGAGGGGGAGAAGGCGACATAGCTCACGCGAGACCTGTGGGCGAACGGAGACGAGCACAGGATCAAGGGGAAGGCGATGAGCACAGTTCGCACCGCACTGTTACTTTGGCCGGACCGCGCCCATGCTCGCTGCGGTGAGCTCTGGCGTCGGTGAGTGCCAGGAGGAGCAGAAGGAGTCGGGACGAGGATGGTGGCGAGGTTTGGCAAGCTCTGGAAGGCGGGGAAGCAAGCACGCGCGAAACAGAGCGCTCAGCAGCACTCAGAGCGCGTCGACTAGCAGGCTGGCATGGTGTACACGCGTGGTCACCGCATGAACTCTGCCCCCAGGCTGACTTGCGTCCAGAGATCATGTCTGGCTTGTTGTTCGTGGTAGTTTTGAAGGTTACCACAATTTGGTTTGGACCCAGACGTAGCAGAATAGATTTCACCAGCATGGTAAGGTTCTGGACAGTAACTTTGAGAGTTTACTGAGGTCAACTAGCTGGGAGTTGGGAGCTGAGCTTTGGAGGCTAGCCATAAGTTACTAAGGTGAAGATGCACAAGAAATTTCAGCTACAATGGAGCAAGTAAAATGGTAGTTGCTGTAGAAACTACCATTTCTGTCCCGAACAGAAAATATTTTCTGTAGCAAAAATATTCCAAAAAGTAGTGCAATATTTTTGCTCAGAAAGGTGTCCTAGGGTTCAAAGAATATCTGTGAATTTTCTCAGATTTTTGTGGGCAAGAAAAGTTGGGGTTGCTTTGGAGCACAATGAGCTGCCTAGGGTTTTTGAGGGGAAAATGAATATTTTTCATTAAAGAAAAATATTCCAATTATTGTTTTAGGATGAACCAGAGAGGAAATGATGTTTAGTGATGGCAATGAGGCACTTGGGTGAAAGCCAAGGGTACCCAAGTGTTTAAGTCCATATGAAAAGATTCAAAAATCCAAGTTTCAAACTCAATCCAAATGAAACTCAGGCAAATAAAAGAGGGCAAAAATCAGGCTGTCACAAACCTCCCCCACTTAGTATGAATCTTGTCCTCGAGATTCGGTTGCTTAGGAAATCCATTCTGGATAATGTGTCTTCAGGAATTCTTCCCGTTCCCAGGTTGATTCTGACTCAATGTGATGCTCCCACTGGACTTTATAAAACTTCCTCACTTTACTGTGAGTGACTCTTTCGATTAGATCCAAAATTTTGAATGGCTCTTTTCATACGTTAAATCCTTTGCCAACTCTATTTTTGTCATGGCAGTCCTTTTATCAGGCGGTGATATGCATCGCCTCAACTGTGAGAAATGAAACACGTTGTGCGCGTCGGACAATTCTGAGGGTAGTTCCAACTGATAAGCAACAGTGCCCACTCGAGAAATAACTGGAAATGGGCCAATAAACCTAGGTGCCAATTTTCCACGAGTCTGGAATCTTTTGACTCCTTTCATAGGAGTGACTCGGAGGTATACGTGTTCTCCGGGCTCAAAACTGATTTGTCGGTGTTTTGCATCATAATAACTCTTCTGTCGAGATTTGGCCAATTGCAATCTGTCTCTGATCTCCTTAACTTGTTTCTCAGCTTCCATTATGAGATCCGTTCCGAAGATACATCTATCTACAGTTTGAGTCCAATTTAAAGGAGTGCGGCACTTATGGCCATACAAAGCCTCGTACGGTGACATCTTTAGACTGGTTTGGAAGCTGTTGTTGTAAGAGAACTCGTCATAAGGCAGACAATCTTCCCACTTAGACCCTTGGGCCAAAATGCAGGCTCGCAGCATATCTTCGAGTATTTGGTTTACCCGCTCTGTCTGTCCATCAGTTTGAGGATGATAAGCGGTAATGTATTTCAGCGCTGTCCCCAAGGCTTGATGGAGACGTGACCAAAAAGCGGAGGTAAAGAGTGAACCTCGGTCGGAAGTGATGGTTCGAGGTACTCCATGCAGACTGACTATTCTGGATACATACAGTTGTGCAAGTTGATCTGCTCGATATGTGGTTCTAACCGGAATAAAGTGAGCTACATTGGTTAAGGTGTCCACGATGACCCATATTGCATCATTGCCTCGCTGAGTCTTGGGTAGTCCAGTGATGAAATCCATGCAGACGTCATCCCATTTCCATTGCGAAACTGGCAGCGGTTGGAGAAGTCCGGCTGGCTTCTGATGTTCTGCCTTCACCTTGTTGCATATGTCGCAACAGGCCACAAAATAGGCAATGTCTTTCTTCATTCCATCCCACCAGAATATTTGCCGAAGGTCTTCATACATTTTCGTACCCCCAAGGTGAATAGAGTATGAGGATTCGTGTGCTTCTGGCAGGATTTTCTCTTTTAAGTCTGATTGATTGGGTACACAAATCCTTCCACGGAATCGGAGAGCACCAAAGTGATCCTTTGAGAAATCAGAGGTACGTCCTGCTACCATATTCTTGGCATACCTCTGCAGGACAGGGTCATCTGGCTGGGCCTTGCGGATCTCTTCCTCAAGTGTGGGGGTATCTTCCAAAATATTAGCGAGACCAGCATAAACGATGATCAGATGGAGTTGAGCACTCTCCTCTTGAAGTTTAGGGGGCAAGGATTTTAATATGACATTTAGGATGACCGGCTTTCGACTGAGTGCATCGGCAACCACGTTGGCTTTACCTGGGTGGTAATTTATTCCAAGATCATAATCCTTAACCAACTCAAGCCATCTTCGCTGACAGAGATTTAAATCTAGCTGAGTAAATATATACTTGAGACTTTTGAGATCGGTAAAAATTTGGCACCTCTTCCCGGTGAGGTAGTGCCTCCATATTTCTAGAGCATGAACCACCGCGGCTAATTCGAGATCATGAGTAGGGTAATTTACTTCGTGTGGTCGCAGTTGTCGTGATGCATATGCTACTACCTTGACGTCTTGGATAAGTACGCAACCAAGTCCTTGTCTAGAGGCGTCACAATACACATCAAAACTACGGTAGATGTCTGGAAGAGTCAATACAGGTGCGGTCGTTAGTCGTATCTTTAGCTCACTGAAAAATTTCTCACAGTCTTCAGTCCAGTCAAACTTCTTATCCTTTTAGAGCAGCTCTGTCATGGGTTTAGCAATCTTGGAGAACCCTTCAATGAAATGATGGTAATATCCGGCCAGTCCAAGAAAACTCCAGCTTTGTGATATTGTTGTTGGTGGCAACCAATCGAGCACATCCTTTACTTTTCTTGGGTCCACGGCTATACCCTCGGTGGATAGTACATGCCCAAGAAATCCAACCTGCTTGAGCCAAAACTCACATTTACTGAATTTGGCGTATAGCTGATGGTCGCGGAGTCGTTGTAGCACTGCTCGGAGGTGTTCTCTGTGATCCACTTTGCTTTTAGAGTATATCAGTATGTCATCAATAAAGACTACCACGAACTTATCGAGGAAGTCCATGAATACTTTGTTCATCATATGCATGAAGAAAGCAGGGGCATTGGTGAGACCAAAGGACATAACTATATATTCATAAAGACCGTATCGAGTGGTGAATGCGGTCTTAGGAACATCTTCCTTTTTAATCTTGAGCTGAGGGTATCCTGTCCATAAATCAATCTTGGAGAAGACCTTGGCCCCACTGAGCTGATCAAACAAGTCAACAATTCTTGGCAGCGGATATTTATTTTTGATGGTGACATCATTCAGCTGACGGTAATCCACACACATGCGGAGGCTGCAATCCTTCGTGCTTACGAAGAGAGAAGGTGATCCCCATGGTGAAGAGCTGGGGTGGATATATCCTTTCTGGAGCATTTCATCGACTTGTTTCTTTAGCTCCACTAATTCTGATGAGGGCATCCGGTAATACTTCTTGTATAATCGTGCGGTTCCGGGTACAAGATCTATTGCGAACTCAACCTCTCAATCTGGTGGCATGCCTGGCAGTTCTTCTGGAAATACATCAGGAAACTCACTTGCGGAGAGGTGATGAACGTGCCCGGCGATGTTTTGCTGGTTCGGGTATGACCCCATAAAGTTGACTTGTGGCCTGAATAGGGCATTCGCCTTGCTGTTCTTGGGGCACTGTCTGGCATAATGTCCGTTTTGCCCACAACTGAAACAAGAATTGTTGCACTGACGCTCCCCGTGCACTGGGCTGGTCACGACATTCTTGACTTGGGTAGTGGCCTTGTTAACATTCTATTGCCAATTGGGCTTGTATTCTACCTGAGTCTGCTGCCAGGTTCAAGCCTTTTGCACTGGTTGCCCTTCCTTCCTTGGTTCAAACTTGCGCTTGTGCTCATTATTAGCAGGCATGTTGTCTAGCACGAGCTTGTGCTCCCTTTCTGCAATGAAAGCTTTGTTCACCAAGGTTTGGAAGTCTGGAAAATCGAGCATGTTGAGGGTGCACCGGAGTTGCGAGTTTAATCCCCCAAGAAATTTGTCCATCTTCCTTTCTTCAGTGGCCACGTCGTAAAGGGAGTAACGGGCCAGATGATAGAATTTTTGCAAATATTCTCCCACAAACAGATTTCCTTGGGTGAGTAAAAGAAATTCGCGCTGCTTGGTCTTCATAATTCCAGTAGGGATATAATATTTTCGGAATTGATCCTTCAATTTTGACCAGGTGAGTTCTTCATTAACAGGCCACATGGCTTTTGCATTTTCCCATGATATGGCAGCAGCGCCTTCAAGATAATGAGTTGCATATGGAACTTTATCATCTTCTGCAGTACGGGAAATCTCAAGCTTCCTTTCAATGGTCCGCAATCAATCGTCGTCATCCAAGGGGTCAATAACCTGACTGAAACTGGGAGGCTGGGTTCTCTGAAAATCTGATAGCTTGGAGTGATGACCGTTCTGATTTCCATTCTGTCCAACCATAGCTTGAACACTTCTTAATATCTCAAGCAGATCATTACTTCTCCTTTTGTGACGCCCGAGACCGACGTTCCAGAAGATTCCCGAAGATTCCAGATGTTCCGGGTTCTCCCGTGTGTTTCAGTGGTGCTTGTGTTTTATTCTTGCATCGCATCATGTCATATTCATTTTTGCATCTCAACCAAATAAATTGTGTGGGCCTTCGGTCCATTTAAATCGAGGGAAGAAGGTCTTCTCTTTATAACATATAAAAGCCTCCTAATAATTATGGAGCTATATTAATAAATATTCCATTCTTGGAATTAAGCATAACACACTTGCATATTTCCCCATGCTTTTCCTACTTCGAGTTCCCTTCAAAAACCTTGCCAATATTTTTTTTCCCTTGTTTCGAGGTTCCTCCAAAAATTCGAACATTTTTGGACACTTCTATATTCAAGTCTTAGTTCAAACCTATTTGAATTAAATTCAAATATGTTTGAATTATTTTTTTCATTCATGCCATTTCTATTTTTCTCAGACCGTGCTCATTTTCATGAGCCCGAGAAAAATATTAACCCCTTTTGCAACTTTGACCCTAACCCTCCTTTTTTTTCCTTTCGTCCTTCTCTTTTATTTTTCTCTTCTGCTAAAAGGTTCAGCAGCAGTAAGTAGAGCAGCCTAGGCCCAACACCTCCTTCTCCCTAGGCCCAGGCCTCTTGGGCCTCCAACCACAGCCAACCAGCCTCCAGCCCGCTCCCCACCGAACCCTAGCCTCTTTCCCTCGACCGCATCCCTCAGTCCCTCCGTTCCTTCTACCGCCGCCACCCCTCGAACCCATCCTCATCGAGCCCTCCTCTCTTCCCCTTGACCGCATCGACCCGCTCCCTCCTCCCTCGATTCCCCATCTCCTTCGATGCCTGGCTCCCTCCCCGCGCCAGGTTCGCCTCCAGGAGCCCGGCCGGCTAGAGCGCCCCGCCTCGCCGCCACCTCGAGCAGATCTCCGGCGCGCCAACCCGAGCCCCAGCGCCGTGGCCTCCCGTCCCCGCGGCCTCGCCTCCTTCGTGCCATGGCCCCGAGCGCCTTCTCCTCTCTCCAGCAAGATGCCCGCGGCTCCTTCGTCCTCCAGGGCGCCCTCCATCTCCAGCATCGGCGGCCCCGAGCGCCCGCCCTGCCTCCATGCGCGAAGGCCGCGCCTCCTCGGCAAGGCGGCGCCGCGCCCCAGCGACGCCCCAGCGCCGTCTCCCGCAGCGCCGGCCCTGTCCCTCCGCGGCTCCCTCCTTCTGCTCCGTCCTCCGCGCGCCAAGGCAGCACCTCCACCGCGCCCGTCTTCGACTCGTGCAGCCCCTCCGGTCGATCTCCTCGCCAAGCCCGTCCTCGTCTCACCACAGCAACCAGCAGCGCCGCACCCCCGCAGCCTTTTCCTGTTTTTTTTGTTGTTGCTGTTTTTGTGTATCTCAAGTAACCATGAAACAGCAAGTTTATCTTCTTTTGGACCCGAACGTCTACCGTCGCCCCGTGTACCTCTACGGCTACGAGCTTCGTGTACGACTACATGAACGAGTACACGGCGACCCGACCAAGTACCTCGACAACATGTACAACTACGACTCAAGGCAATACCGGCAAGACCGAACGGAACGAGTACATCTACCGATGCCAAGTACCTCGACCAAGTACCACGACGACCGAACGGCTACGATGACGAGTACATCTACGAACGTGAACAACTACCGTCGCCGTGTACCACTACCGTCGCCGAGACCCTCAAGTACCTCTACGACACGTGTACCACGACCCGCGAGAACAACTACTTCCTCTTCGGAAACGTGAACCACTACTTCCACTACGTCCCTCTACGATCTCGAACCGCCCCGAAACGCACGCTTCAAAGGTATAACGAGACGACCCCGTGGATGACCCGTGAGATGCTTGTTGTGGTTGTATGAAATGTCTCCCGTGTGTGCTCCGTGCCCGTTTCGTCCCTTTTGTCGTGTTCCTCGGTTGCCTCGTCGCCGACCCGTGGGAACCCGGTGACGGGATCGCCCCACCTTTCATCTCGTTTGACTCGCTCACGCCATCTTTCCTTTTGCACCGGTCTCTCGATGAGTTACCGGAACCGATATGTTGTGTTGCATCATTCTCGGTTCGTTGCCGTGGCACCCTTTCGTTCCACCACGGTGACAAATGCGTCTTATCATCTTCTTGTTAATCTTTAATAAAATTTGCATAAACTTGATCATGTCATCCGCATCATTTTAACAACACTAAAATGTTTAATTGTTGTTGCTTTATAATTACTAAACATGCTCATGGGGATTTTCCGGATATGTTGTTGTTATTCTCCGGCCCCATTTAAAATGCCTAAATAGTGTAGTTTCTTTATGCTTCACCTCTTGCCATGTTAACAACATTTAATCTTGTCTTGATAATAAATGAGAGTCAACTAAATAAATAAATGTGGTGTTTCGTCAATATGCAACTCGTTGCATATTGAGCTCCACTTAACTTGTAGAGTTGTTTGTGCACCTTGCCATGCCATGCATATTAAACCGGACATGCATCATACTTGGATGTGCATCGTATGCCATGTTTATGCTTGTGTGTTTACCGTGTTGTTTGCTTCTTTCAAGTTGCTTCTCTTGATAGCTTCGGTTTCGTTCCGGAGTTGTGAGGATTCGCTCGACTGTTGCTCCGTCTACTTCATGGATCCGTTCTTCTCCCTTGTGGAATCCCAGGCAAGATGATCATACCCTTGGATACCTTTACTACCATTGCCATGCTTAGTTGTCTCGATGCTGTCGTTACATGTCGCGCTACCCATCTTTTATGTCAGCCTCTCCTTGTTGCCATGAAACCTCTAACATTTGAAACCTTCCTAGCAAAACCACTGTTTGGCTATGTTACCCGCTTGCTCAGCCCCGCTTGCTCAGCCTCTCTTATAGCGTTGTTAGATGCAGGTGAAGATGAAGTTCGTTCCAGGAGGGAACTTGTTGTTGGTTATATCACAATATCTATAATTATTATTAACACACCTATATACTGGGCATGGGTGGAAGGCTTGGCCTTTTGCTCGGTGTTTTGTTCCACTCATGCCACCTTAGGCGCCGATAAACCGGCATTATGTTCCTTGATTTTGCGTTCCTTACACGAAGGGTGGATGGGGACCCCTTGACAGTTCGACTTTGAATAAAACTCCTCCAGCAAGGCCCAACATTGGTTTTAATTTGCCTCATAATAACAACTTAATTAAATAATTAAATTTGCATAGGGGGTCGCGTCCCCGAGGATTCTTAATTCTACATAGCAGGGGGGGCCAGTGTTGATGGTGTTGGTCCCAAACTAGAGTCACTTGCGGTACCACCCAGTTATCTGGGGTCTTCGGTACTGTACGTAGCGCTCATCCGGACGTGGCCTGAGACGAGATGCGCGCGGCTACTATTAGGGTGTCGGCACGCCGGGAGGTCTTGCTGGACTTGTTTTACCATTGTCGAAATGACTTGTGCTACCGGGATGCCGAGCCTGATCGGTTTCCCTAAGATAAGGGGTGATGATATTATATTTATCACTTCAGCTAATCGTGAGAGCTTGTGATGGGCTAAGTTGGGACACCCCTGCAGGGTTATGATCTTTCGAAAGCCATGCCCGCGGTTATGTGGCAGATTGGAATTTGTTAATGTCCGGTTGTAGAAAACTTGACAGATGATCCGAAGAAAAACACACAACTGTGTGAGTAACCGTGACTGTCTCTTTTCACTATGAGAAGAGAACACGGTGGGGTTATGTTTGACTGTATGTAGTTAGGATCTTTAGCAATCACCTCTTTTGCGACCGTTTGCGTAGATGCTCTTCTCATTCTGGTACTCGTAAGTTAGCCACCATATATTGCTTAGCCGCTGCTGCAACCTCACCACCTTACCTCTTCCTACCCACAAAGCTTTGCTAGTCTTGTTACCCATGGTTATGGGATTGCTGAGTCCTCGTGGCTCACAGATACTACAACACCAGATGCAGGTTCGGCCGAGTTGATGCAGGAGCTGGTTCAAGTTCTTCACTTTGAGCTCGATGAAGTTTGTGGCCGTTTGCTTGTGATGTTTCGACGATCAGTAGTGGTTTCTACTAGGATTCGATCCTGACCTGTGGCTTTATGTTGTTTTGGTATCTTTCTTTGGATCTTCTCCCGTAGTCGGGTTGTGATGTTTTGATTGATGTCTTGCTTATGTAATGTATTGTGTGAAGTGGCGAGTGTAAGCCAACTATCTCCTTTTGCAATTTAATCCCTCTTTTACATGAGTCGTGCAAAGATACCAAACTTGAGATCATTCTAGGATGGGCTTATATCTTTAAGTCGTGCCTCGACACGTAGGAGATATAGTCCCATCCTGGGCATTACAAGTTGGTATTCAGAGCCTTCTCCGACCTAGAAGCCCCCACTTATTGATCGAATCGTTGACGGTTGAGTCTAGGCACACACTGAAAATGTTTTGAGTCCTATATTTATATCGGAGAGTAGGATTTCTTTTGCTCCTCTTCTCTTTCACTCTGGTGAGGACTCCTGACGATTACTCTTGCCTCTTCTACTTTAAAAAATTGCACCAAATTTTTTTTTAGGATCTCGCGAGTATTGTTTGGATTGTTTCGATGTCTTTGTGACGAGAACATTGTTCTCGATGCCTCCTGTCATTAGGGGTTGTGGCAGTGTCCCGGGGAGTTGAGCTCCGAGGTGTTGTCGTCACAAATCCATCGCGGCAGTACTAGAATACTTAAGACGGCCGACATCGAAAACTCTCCTATGCGGTTAGTGGCAAGATAACCCCGACATCACCCAGTACTGGGGAGGTAGCTCGAGAGTATTGCCATAGCTTGTATAGTGGATGCTTTTCGAAGGTCCGAGGTACACAGTTTCCGAGAAAGACTGGTTATGTGTTGAAGGATGGATACACCTGGATGTAGGTTTAGAGTTGATTGCGCGGTGCTTCCCGTGTATCCCCTACACCTGATTGCATAACTGGGAACTTTCGGAAATCTATAGGTGGGTTCATCCAGTAGTTCTAGGCTTTCTTCCAACGGATGCACGATATGAAGTTCGGGGTTCTACATTGAGTGAAGTGGTTTTATGGACTTGTTCCGATCGGGAGTTGCATCTTAAAGGGTCCTTGGCTATGCTGATCCGGGGATGACAAAACTCTTTTGTAACACGTTCCATGAGCTTTCAGCACGAATATGTCGGACAAAGCTTCTATCTTGTATTTGTTCTATCTGCTCCTTGTTCCTTTTTATTTATCTTTTGTTCTCCAAGTGGCTTCTCGTCAAGCTGATGTACCTGCGGAATTCATTCGTTCAATTCTCTGTTCGGATGATATTGTGAAGATCATGTTGCATATCTATCCTTTGTTCTTGTTTTGATTCTGGTATTCGAGTTGCTTCGATGTCAAATGTTGATTCCATACCTTTCCTAATCGGTGTTCTCATATTTCTATGGGAGTGCTAGTCCCTCTTAATCATCGAGATCTTCATGTTAATCCTTTTCAACCGGTGTGCCTTCTCTTCAAGTTATTCCATACGGACGCCACTGAGAAATCTGTGGATTTGTCTGTTTCATTCATCCCAAGTTGTCTTTGTTTACCCACCCTCCCACCCTTCTTCTTCTCGGAGCAAGAAATTCTCAGATGAAGTATCCATTTTATTCATGTGATATTTCTTCATTCATTTCCTTCAATGTTCTTATCCGGTGATTTATCGTGAAGATGCTCAAGAGCTTCAAGTTCATCATTCTTTTGTTCTCTAATTCTTCCGGTGGATGCAATTCAAGATTTCGGTGTTGATCTTATCCTTTTCCTCATTTCATAATGCTTTCTTATTCCGGTGCACCAATTAATCATTCTCCTCTTGTTTATTCATATCCGGAGTGTTGAAGATATCTCAGAAGATTCATAATTCCATTCTTAATCCGTTCAAGCTATTTTGAGATTGCTATCTTATTCAAGCCATTTAATTTAACCGGTGTAATATCTCTTCAGCAATCTTTTTCAACGGTGATTTTCTTTGAGTGGGCCCTAACCCACAGGTCTTTTCCCAGGATCTTACCTGACTCTTCTAATTTTCTGGAGTTATACTCAAATTCTTTTCAAAGTGTGACGTAAGAATGATTTCCATCAGTCACATGCCTTCTCCAAGATCGCTTTCAAATTCTTCTCACCATTGGTTCAACCTTTTTAATTCTTCATTCCGGAGTGCTCAACAATTCTTATGGCATTTCTCGTCTTCATTATCAACATTTGAAGACCGGAGAAGAGTTTCTCTTAAATTTTGAACCGTTCTATTCGGATTGTGGTTCTAGCTTCATGCCATCCTCATAATTGTTTTCGATTGTGGGAATTGTTTTCATGCCCCTTCAGAGCATTTCATGAATTCTTTTCTTTGTGATCCTCCGAAGGCCATCATTTCAGAAGATTTCTTCGTTCTCAGTTTTCAACCTCGTCCTCCAAATATTCTTCATTGATGTCTCTTCGTTCGTCTCCATGTTCTTACGGTGGTTCTTTCATGTTTTCTCTTCCTTTGTTATCGTTTTAATTCATTTGTTCTTTTCATAATCCTACCGGTGCCTTGTTGAAGTTTTACCCAAGTTTGTGCGAGATCTCTCTTAATTCTTTCCAACGAGAATAAGTAGTATGCCAAATCCTTGGTTGTCATCAATTTAAATTAGTGAAGGATAGGCATGACATAATTCTTGTTCTTGTTCCTTCGGGTGATTTAATTCTTTTGCCTGGAGCTTGTTCATCATATCATATTCTTGGTCCTAAGTTGTCCATCTTGTTTTCCGGAGCTCCAAGTTATTTCAATTATATCATTTCAAAGCTCCATCTAATTCATCGCGGGCCTTGAATCTTATTCTTTTCATCTTTCGCTTCTCATGCTTTCATTACCTGAGTTCTTCATGGTGCTTCATCAAGATTTATCATCCTTGAAGTCTTCATCAAGATTCTTGTTGGAGCTCAAGCATTCTTCATCATGCTTTCCAATTGCAATCCTTTCTACCTTATCTTTGAGATGGTGTTATGTCATTCTTGACAATTCCTTCATGTTTTATGATTCACGAGTTATCAAGAATGAGATATTTAAAACCATCATTTTCCTTGTTCAACAGAGCTTTCCATCCCTTCAATCTATTCGTTGGAGTAATCTTGGGTTGTATTTCACCTAAAAGCTTTCCCTAAGGAATGTTGTTATTATGGTGCTTATAAATGTCCCAAGTTCTTCATTTATCCTCTCCGTGAAATAACTCTTTCGTCTCCTGGTTGATCTTAATCCTATCAATTGTTTTCGTCAGTGGCTGGTTGTCACCTCTTAATTTTGAGATGTTTTCCATAAGCCCACAACGAACTTATTCTTTTCGTTGTTGAATTCCAACAACTCTGTTCAACCCTTCTCCGTAAGGAGGATTTTCTAATTCATTCGTGGGAGAAGTTGTCATCTTCTTCTTCGATCTTTTCTTTCCAACGATCTTGCATCTATTCTTTCGTTCCGGAGGCCTTGTGATATTGCTCTCTTTAACCATCAGCTCGTTTTATCAAGATCATATTCTCTCTTGCTTGTCTATTTAACCGGAGTGTTGTATTCTTCATTCAGTTCCGTCTTTTATCAAGTTTTGCCTATCTTTCAATCGGAGTGCTGTCTGAATCGTTCTTACCCTTGTGCCATTCTTTTAATTGTTTCGGAGACAATATGTTGTTGTTTTCATCAAGTATCACTCAATCTCCTCAAGTTCTTGTTAATTCCTTCCAATTTCAGACGGAGTGCTGTCCAAATTCTGTCATTCTTATTCCTTGGCTATACAGTTGCAGTTTCATATTCTTTTGGTTCGTAAGCTCTCGTCTAATGTCTTTCAACCGACAAGGTTCCCATAATGCTCCTTGTTACTCTTTTTCTAACGGAGTTTTCATATTCGTTCATCTCTGTTGTATTCTTCTTTCAAGATTGTTAAACCACTCAAGGTTTATTGGTTTCACTCGTCTGTCAAAGAAGCAACTTTGTTTTACCTCTTCCTCTTCCGTTTTTACCCGGTGATATCTCTAGGATCTCGGGTCGAGATCCTCTGTTAGTGTGGGAGAGTTGTGACGCCCGAGACCGACGTTCCCGAAGATTCCAGATGTTTCGGGTTCTCCCGTGTGTTTCAGTGGTGCTTGTGTTTTATTCTTGCATCGCATCATGTCATCATGCATCATGTCATATTCATTTTTGCATCTCAACCAAATAAATTGTGTGGGCCTTCGGTCCATTTAAATCGAGGGAAGAAGGTCTTCTCTTTATAACATATAAAAGCCTCCTAATAATTATGGAGCTATATTAATAAATATTCCATTCTTGGAATTAAGCATAACACACTTGCATATTTCCCCATGCTTTTCCTACTTCGAGTTCCCTTCAAAAACCTTGCCAATATTTTTTTCCCTTGTTTCGAGGTTCCTCCAAAAATTCGAACATTTTTGGACACTTCTATATTCAAGTCTTAGTTCAAACCTATTTGAATTAAATTCAAATATGTTTGAATTATTTTTTTCGTTCATGCCATTTCTATTTTTCTCGGACCGTGCTCATTTTCATGAGCCCGAGAAAAATATTAACCCTTTTGCAACTTTGACCCTAACCCTCCTTTTTTTTCCTTTCGTCCTTCTCTTTTATTTTTCTCTTCTGCTAAAAGGTTCAGCAGCAGTAAGTAGAGCAGCCTAGGCCCAACACCTCCTTCTCCCTAGGCCCAGGCCTCTTGGGCCTCCAACCACAGCCAACCAGCCTCCAGCCCGCTCCCCACCGAACCCTAGCCTCTTTCCCTCGACCGCATCCCTCAGTCCCTCCGTTCCTTCTACCGCCGCCACCCCTCGAACCCATCCTCATCGAGCCCTCGCTCTCTTCCCCTCGACCGCATCGACCCGCTCCCTCCTCCCTCGATTCCCCATCTCCTTCGATGCCTGGCTCCCTCCCCACGCCAGGTTCGCCTCCAGGAGCCCGGCCGGCTAGAGCGCCCCGCCTCGCCGCCACCTCGAGCAGATCTCCGGCGCGCCAACCCGAGCCCTAGCGCCGTGGCCTCCCGTCCCCGCGGCCTCGCCTCCTTCGTGCCATGGCCCCGAGCGCCTTCTCCTCTCTCCAGCAAGATGCCCGCGGCTCCTTCGTCCTCCAGGGCGCCCTCCATCTCCAGCATCGGCGGCCCCGAGCGCCCGCCCTGCCTCCATGCGCGAAGGCCGCGCCTCCTCGGCAAGGCGGCGCCGCGCCCCAGCGACGCCCCAGCGCCGTCTCCCGCAGCGCCAGCCCTGTCCCTCCGCGGCTCCCTCCTTCTGCTTCGTCCTCCGCGCGCCAAGGCAGCACCTCCACCGCGCCCGTCTTCGACTCGTGCAGCCCCTCCGGTCGATCTCCTCGCCAAGCCCGTCCTCGTCTCACCACAGCAACCAGCAGCGCCGCACCCCCGCAGCCTTTTCCTGTTTTTTTTGTTGTTGCTGTTTTTGTGTATCTCAAGTAACCATGAAACAGCAAGTTTATCTTCTTTTGGACCCGAACGTCTACCGTCGCCCCGTGTACCTCTACGGCTACGAGCTTCGTGTATGACTACATGAACGAGTACACGGCGACCCGACCAAGTACCTCGACAACATGTACAACTACGACTCGAGGCGAGACCGGCAAGACCGAACGGAACGAGTACATCTACCGATGCCAAGTACCTCGACCAAGTACCACGACGACCGAACGGCTACGATGACGAGTACATCTACGAACGTGAACAACTACCGTCGCCGTGTACCACTACCGTCGCCGAGACCCTCAAGTACCTCTACGACACGTGTACCACGACCCGCGAGAACAACTACTTCCTCTTCGGAAACGTGAACCACTACTTCCACTACGTCCCTCTACGATCTCGAACCGCCCCGAAACGCACGCTTCAAAGGTATAACGAGACGACCCCATGGATGACCCGTGAGATGCTTGTTGTGGTTGTATGAAATGTCTCCCGTGTGTGCTCCGTGCCCGTTTCGTCCCTTTTGTCGTGTTCCTCGGTTGCCTCGTCGTCGACCCGTGGGAACCCGGTGACGGGATCGCCCCTCCTTTCATCTCGTTTGACTCGCTCACGCCATCTTTCCTTTTGCACCGGTCTCTCGATGAGTTACCGGAACCGATATGTTGTGTTGCATCATTTTCGGTTCGTTGCCGTGGCACCCTTTCGTTCCACCACGGTGACAAATGCTTCTTATCATCTTCTTGTTAATCTTTAATAAAACTTGCATAAACTTGATCATGTCATCCGCATCATTTTAACAACACTAAAATGTTTAATTGTTGTTGCTTTATAATTACTAAACATGCTCATGGGGATTTTCCGGATATGTTGTTGTTATTCTCCGGCCCCATTTAAAATGCCTAAATAGTGTAGTTTCTTTATGCTTCACCTCTTGCCATGTTAACAACATTTAATCTTGTCTTGATAATAAATGAGAGTCAACTAAATTAATAAATGTGGTGTTTCGTCAATATGCAACTCGTTGCATATTGAGCTCCACTTAACTTGTAGAGTTGTTTGTGCACCTTGCCATGCCATGCATATTAAACCGGACATGCATCATACTTGGATGTGCATCGTATGCCATGTTTATGCTTGTGTGTTTACCGTGTTGTTTGCTTCTTTCCGGTTGCTTCTCATGATAGCTTCGGTTTCGTTCCGGAGTTGTGAGGATTCGCTCGACTGTTGCTCCGTCTACTTCATGGATCCGTTCTTCTCCCTTGTGGAATCCCAGGCAAGATGATCATACCCTTGGATACCTTTACTACCATTGCCATGCTTAGTTGTCTCGATGTTGTCGTTACATGTCGCGCTACCCATCTTTTATGTCAGCCTCTCCTTGTTGCCATGAAACCTCTAACATTTGAAACTTTCCTAGCAAAACCACTGTTTGGCTATGTTACCCGCTTGCTCAGCCCCGCTTGCTCAGCCTCTCTTATAGCGTTGTTAGATGCAGGTGAAGATGAAGTTCGTTCCAAGAGGGAACTTGTTGTTGGTTATATCACAATATCTATAATTATTATTAACACACCTATATACTGGGCATGGGTGGAAGGCTTGGCCTTTTGCTCGGTGTTTTGTTCCACTCATGCCACCTTAGGCGCCGATAAACCGGCATTATGTTCCTTGATTTTGCGTTCCTTACACGATGGGTGGATGGGGACCCCTTGACAGTTCGACTTTGAATAAAACTCCTCCAGCAAGGCCCAACATTGGTTTTAATTTGCCTCATAATAACAACTTAATTAAATAATTAAATTTGCATAGGGGGTCGCGTCCCCGAGGATTCTTAATTCTACATAGCAGGGGGGGCCAGTGCTGATGGTGTTGGTCCCAAACTAGAGTCACTTGCGGTACAACCCAGTTATCTGGGGTCTTCGGTACTGTACGTAGCGCTCATCCGGACGTGGCCTGAGACGAGATGCGCGCGGCTACTATCAGGGTGTCGGCACGCCGGGAGGTCTTGCTGGACTTGTTTTACCATTGTCGAAATGACTTGTGCTACCGGGATGCCGAGCCTGATCGGTTTTCCCTAAGATAAGGGGTGATGATATTATATTTATCACTTCAGCTAATCGTGAGAGCTTGTGATGGGCTAAGTTGCGACACCCCTGCAGGGTTATGATCTTTCGAAAGCCGTGCCCGCGGTTATGTGGCAGATTGGAATTTGTTAATGTTCGGTTGTAGAAAACTTGACAGATGATCCGAAGAAAAACACACAACTGTGTGAGTAACCGTGACTGTCTCTTTTCACTTTGAGAAGAGAACACGGTGGGGTTATGTTTGACCGTATGTAGTTAGGATCTTTAGCGATCACCTCTTTTGCGACCGTTTGCGTAGATGCTCTTCTCATTCTGGTACTCGTAAGTTAGCCACCATATATTGCTTAGCCGCTGCTGCAACCTCACCACCTTACCTCTTCCTACCCACAAAGCTTTGCTAGTCTTGTTACCCATGGTTATGGGATTGCTGAGTCCTTGTGGCTCACAGATACTACAACACCAGATGCAGGTTCAGCCGAGTTGATGCAGGAGCTGGTTCAAGTTCTTCACTTGGAGCTCGATGAAGTTTGTGGCCGTTTGCTTGTGATGTTTCGACGATCAGTAGTGGTTTCTACTAGGATTCGATCCTGACCTGTGGCTTTATGTTGTTTTGGTATCTTTCTTTGGATCTTCGCCCGTAGTCGGGTTGTGATGTTTTGATTGATGTCTTGCTTATGTAATGTATTGTGTGAAGTGGCAAGTGTAAGCCAACTATCTCCTTTTGCAATTTAATCCCTCTTTTACATGAGTTGTGCAAAGATACCAAACTTGAGATCATTCTAGGATGGGCTTATATCTTTAAGTCGTGCCTCGACACGTAGGAGATATAGTCCCATCCTAGGCATTACACCTTTCCTCAAACATACGTAGAATTTGCTCGGTGGTAGGCGGATTTGGCGGTCGAGGCGGTGGTGGTATGTACGGCTCGGGAGAGTGTCCTGCCTGCCGGGCGGAACGACGAATAGGAACATCCTCGTGAGCGTTGCTACTGTTGCCTCCACGCGTCATCCTATTATGGATTTTTCCCAAGACAATGCAACCGAGATGAGAAACATCCAAAAGTACATTGGGGAAAAGCCAGCAACAAATCCGGAGAGAAAACAAAATTATGAAGAAAAGACAGCGGATAGAAGAAATACAGTTCCAGCATAATTATACATAGACTCATACATGAAAGGTAATTAACATGCCTGGTTCCACTACGCTCATACTGGAAACGAAACATCATGACTCGTACGACTACATACATACATCATCCTGACAGCTGTGAATACTCAGAAGCTCTACTGCTCCGCTGGTGTTGCGGGGTCCTCTCCTGAAGCGGACTCAGATCCAGAATTGACGAGGTCAACTGAAACCTCCGGGTTAATGGTAACATGACGGCGCTGCCTCGGGGGCTCTCCTTCCGGGGCAGGAGTAGGGTGAATCATAGGAGCTACAGGAGTAGTGGGAAGAGAAACCCACTCAGCAAGAGCACTGAGAGGATTTATGGTTGAGGCACCCGAGCTACTCGGAGGAGTAACCGATGAAATAGGGGAACCAGAACTGGATGGAATGTAAGGGGTAAATCCCATGGATGCGGGAGTAGTGACAAACCTAGTAGTGGCTAAAGCAATACGAGTGTTAGTCAACTCTCGAGCCAGCTCGTGGATCAGGAGATAGCTAGTAGTAATATAACGGGAAAGGTGGCTAGCAACATTATCAGACTCCGGATCAATAGTAGGGAAACGAACACGACCGTTGTCATGCAGAGAAGGATAGTATTGGAAACCTGGGTGAATCTGCATTTGGACCTCACTGTAACGGAGCTTGACAAGGATCTTGAATGCAGCAAATTGGACGGCCTGGGAAGCGGTAGAAGCGTAACCGCTCCGAGAGGTACGAGTGTAAGTGCTAGAGTTGGAACTGGTGCACAGAGTAACCACTGCCTGATACTCATATACTGAGCCTGCTAGACTCTCCCGGTACACACGATAGACTGGGTCGTCTCCAAGAGGGTATAGCCGATCCCATATGCTACGAAGGAGGTGCGGTGACGTGTACGTCATCAGCTGCAACTGGCATGGATACGGCACCGGAGCCATCTACACTCACAACCATTAGTATGTTAGCATAAAAATAAAGGAAGTATATGTAAAGCAAAAACCAGCTACACATGCTACCGGCACTCAACTTAGACTCGTATCTAGCGTTTAGTTAACACATCATAGTCTAGCGTGGCCTATAGTCAGTGCGGCTCTGATACCAAGCGTTGTGGCACCCCGGCTCAGAGCGACAGGTTTACCCTGCATTTCCAGCCCAGAAACCATGTCTTCTGGCAACACACAACATCTTGGTACAGAAAACAACCGCTTTATTGATAATAACGGATCAAAGTTTACATTACAACAGGTAGCGAGGCCAAGCGGCACACACGGTGCGGCTGAACAATATGTACATTATTTAGTGAACACAAATGGCCTCGGTCACAACATCTATGCGGCAGCGGAACGACTTCGTAGCGGAACTCCATAACACAGGGACACCAATGTGGATACGATCTAGACTCTGACGGCACTCCTTTCCAGCGAGACTTTCCTTAAATCTGGCATGACACCCCGGGTCAGTACATTGAATGTACTTGCAAGCTTACAGCAAACATAAACATAATGACAAACAATATCATGATCATTATTCAATTATTAAAATGCAACAACATACATATGTATGAATATAACCAACATGTTGTGCTCATGCCTTTGTGAAAACAATCCCTCGGACTGACTTACCAACGGTGATCTTTCTTAACATACTAACTTGTCTACCTCAATACAGATTATCTCGTGATCTTTCCGGCGATCACAACCCTGACCAACACTTGGTCTTAAACATCTCGGTGGCCTTTCCACCATCTCTGATAGTGCAAAGTTCATGACTTAGTGAGCAAAATTTTATTAAATGTTGACCCATGGTGTGACCTACTTTCTGAAGGAAATATGCCCTAGAGGCAATAATAAAGTTATTATTTATTTCCTTATATCATGATAAATTTTTATTATTCTTGCTAGAATTGTATTAACCCGAAACTTAGTACATGTGTGAATACATAGACAAAACAGAGTGTCCCTAGTATACCTCTACTAGACTAGCTCATTGATCAAAGATGGTTATGTTTCCTAGCCATAGACATGAGTTGTCATTTGATCAGCGGGATCACATCATTAGGAGAATGATGTGATGGACAAGACCCATCCGTTAGCTTAGCACTACGATCGTTTAGTTTTACTGCTATTGCTTTCTTCATGACTTATACATGTTCCTATGACTATGAGATTATGCATCTCCCGAATACCGGAGGAACACCTTGTGTGCTATCAAACGTCACAACGTAACTGGGTGATTATAAAGATGCTCTACAGGTGTCTCCAAAAGTGTTCGTGGTGTTGGCATAGATCAAGAATAGGATTTGTCACTCCGAGTGTCGGAGAGGTATCTCTGGGCCCTCTAGGTAATGCTCATCATAATAAGCCTTGCTAGCAAATGACTAATGAGTTAGTCACGAGATGATGTATTACGGAACAAGTAAAGAGACTTGCCGGTAACGTGATTGAACTAGGTATAGAGATACCGACGATCGAATCTCGGGCAAGTAACATACCGATGACAAAAGGAACAACGTATGTTGTTATGCGGTTTGACCGATAAAGATCTTCGTAGAATCTATAGGAACCAATATGAGCATCCAGGTTCCGCTATTGGTTATTTACCGGAGATGAGTCTCGGTCATGTCTACATAGTTCTCGAACCCGTAGGGTCCGCACGCTTAACGTTTGATGACGATCGGTATTATGAGTTTATGAGTTTTGATGTACCGAAGGTAGTTCGGAGTCCCGAATGAGATCACGGACACAACGAGGAGTCTCGGAATGTACGAGATGTAAAGATTGATATATTGGACGACTATATTCGGACACCGGAAGTGTTCCGTAAAGTTTCGGAATTTACCGGAGTACCGGGGGGGTTACCGGAACCCCCGGGGAAGCTATGGGCCTTAATGGGCCATAGGAGAAAGAGAGAAGGAGGGCCATGGCTGGGCCGCGCGCCCCCCACCCCTTGGTACGAATTGGACAAGGAAGGAGGGGGTCCCCTTTCCTTCTCCCTCTCCCTCTCCTTCCTTCCCCACTTCTCCCTTTTGGTAGTTCCTACTAGGAATAGGATTGCAATCCTATTCCTAGTAGGATTGCTCCTCCTTGGTGCGCCAATAGGGGCCGGCCGGCCTCCCCCCTTGCTCCTTTATATACGGAGGCAGGGGGCACCCAAAGACACACAAGTTGAATTGTTTTAGCCGTGTGCGGTGCCCCCCTCCACAGAAACACACCTCGGTCATATCGTTGCAGTGCTTAGGCGAAGCCCTGCGTCGGTAGATACATCATATCCGTCAACACACCGCCGTGCTGACGAAACTCTCCCGTGAATCTCAACTGGATCAAGAGCTCGCGGGACGTCATCAAGCTGAACGTGTGCTGAACGCGGAGGTGCCGTACGTTCGGTGCTTGATCGGTTGGATCGCGAAAAAGTTCGACTACATCAACCGCGTCACTTGACGCTTCCGCTCCCGGTCTACGAGGGTACGTAGACACACTCTCCCCCTCATTGCTATGCATCTAGTAGATAGATCTTGCGTGATCGTAGGAAAATTTTGAAAATACTACGTTCCCCAACAGTGGCATCATGAGCCAGGTCTATGCGTAGATGATATGCACGAGTAGAACACAATGAGTTGTGGGCGATACTAGTCATACTGCTTACCAGCATGTCATACTTTGCTTCGGCGGTATTGTGAAATGAAGCGGCCCGGACCAACATTACGCGTACGCTTACGCGAGACTGGTTTCACCGTTATGAGCACTCGTTGCTTAAAGGTGACTGGCGGGTGTCTGTCTCTCTCACTTTAGCTAAATCGAGTGTGGCTACGCCCGGTCCTTGTGAAGGTTAAAACTACACATACTTGACGAAACAACGTTGTGGTTTTGTATGCGTAGGTAAGAACGGTTCTTGCTAAGCCCGTAGCAGCCACGTAAAACTTGCAACAACAAAGTAGAGGACGTCTAACTTGTTTTTGCAGGGCATGTTGTGATGTGATATGGTCAAGACATGATGAGTTATACGGTTTTGTATGAGATTCATGTTTTGTAATGTAATCGGCAACTGGCAGGAGCCATATGGTTGTCGCTTTATTGTATGAAATGCAATCTCCATGTAATTGCTTTACTTTATCACTAAGCGGTAGCGATAGTCGTAAAAACAATAGTTGGCGAGACAACAACGATGCTACGATGGAGATCAAGGTGTCGCGCCGGTGACGAAGGTGATCATGACGGTGCTTTGGAGATGGAGATCAAAAGCACAAGATGATGATGGCCATATCATGTCACATATTTTGATTGCATGAGATGTTTATCTTATTATGCTTATTATTTTGCTTAGTACGGCGGTAGCATTATAAGATGAGCCCTTACAAAATTTCAAGGTACAAGTGTTCTCCCTGAGTATGCACCGTTGCGAAAGTTCTTCGTGCTGAGACACCACGTGATGATCGGGTGTGATAGGCTCTACGTTCACATACAACGGGTGCAAGCCAGTTTTGCACACTCAGAATACTCGGGTTAAACTTGACTAGCCTAGCATATCCAGATATGGCCTCGGAACATTGGAGACCGACAGGTCGAGCGTGAATCATATACTAGATATGATCAACATAAGATGTTCACCATTGAAACTACTCCATCTCACGTGATGATCGGACATGGTTTAGTTGATTTGGATCGCGTGATCATTTAGATGACCAGAGGGATGTCTATCTATGTGGGAGTTCTTTAAGTAATATGATTAATTGAACTTTAATTTATCATGAACTTAGTCCTGGTAGTATTAGCATATTTGTGTTGTAGATCAATAGCTTGCGATATAGCTCCCTGTTTATTTTATATGTTCCTAGAGAAATATAAGTTGAAAGATGTTAGGTAGAAATGATGCGGACTAGGTCCGTGATCTGAGGATTATCCTCATTGCTGCATAGAAGTATAATGTCCTTGGTGCACCGCTAGGTGACAGACCTATTGCAGGAGCAGATGCAAATGTTATGAACGTTTTGACAAAAGCTCAGTATGATGACTACTTGATAGTTTAGTGCACCATGCTTTACGACTTATAACCGGGACTTCAAAAACATTTTGAACGCCACGGAGCATATGAGATGTTCCAAGAGTTTAAATTAGTATTTCATACTCAAGCCCGTTTCGAGAGGTATAAGACCTCTGACAGTACTTTGCCAAAAAGATGGAGGAGAATAGCTCAACCAGTGAGCATGTGCTCAGATTGTCTGGGTACTACAATTGCTTGAATCAAGTGGGAGTAAATATTCCAGATAAGATAGTAATTGACAAAGTTCTCTAGACACTATCACCAAGTTAGTAGAACTTCGTGATGAACTATAATATGCAAGGGATGACAAAAGTAATTCCCGAGCTCTTTGCGATACTGAAATCGGCGAAGGTAGAAATCAAGAAAGAGCATCAAGTGTTGATGGTTAACAAAACCACTTGTTTCAAGTAAAGGGCAAAGGGATAGAAGGGGAACTTCAAGAAGAATGACAAGCAAGTTGTCACTCCCGTGAAGAAACCCAAAGCTAAACTCAAGCCTGAAACTAAGTGCTTCTACTGCAAAGGAAATGGTCACTGGAAGTGGAACTGCCCTAGATACTTGGTGGATAAGAAGGATGGCAAAGTGAACAAAGGTATATTTGATATACAGATTATTGATGTGTACTTTACTAGTGCTCATGGCAACCCCTGGGTATTTGATACCAGTTCAGTTGCTAAAATTAGTAACTCGAAGCAAGAGTTGCAGAATGAATAGAGACTAGTTAAAGGAGAAGTGACGATGTGTGTTGGAAGTGGTTCCAAGATTGATATGATCATCATCGCACACTCCCTATACTTTCGGGATTAGTATAGAACCTAAATAAATGTTATTTGGCATTTGCGTTAAGCATGAATAAGATTTGATCATGTTTGTTGCAATACGGTTATTCCTTTAAAGTCATAGAATAATTGTTATTCTGTTTACATGAATAAAGCCTTCGATGGTCATACACCCAATGAAAATAGTTTGTTGGATCTTGATCGTAGTGATACACATATTCATAATATTGAAGCCAAAAGATGCAAGGTTAATAATGATAGTGCAACTTATTTGTGGCACTGCCGTTTAGGTCATATTGGTGTAAAGCGCATGAAGAAACTCCATAGTGATGAACTTTTGGAATCACTTGATTATGAATCACTTGGTGCTTGCGAACCATGCCTCATGGGCAAGATGACTAAAACCCCGTTCTCCGGAACAATGGCGCGAGCAATTGACTTGTTGGAAATCATACATACTGATGTATGCAAACCGATAAGTGTTGAGGCTCATGGCGAGTATCATTATTTTCTGACCTTCACTGATCATTTGAGCAGATATGGGTATATCTACTTGATGAAACACAAGTCTGAAACATTTCAAAAGTTCAAAGAATTTCAGAGTGAAGTAGAGAAATCATCGTAACAAGAAAATTAAGTTTCTACGATCTGATCGCAGAGGCGAATATTTGAGTTACAAGTTTGGTATTTTTTTAAACAATGTGGAATAGTTTCACAGCTCACGCCACCCGGAACACCATAGCATAATGGTGTGTCCGAACGTCGTAATCGTACTTTATTAGATATGGTGCGATCTATGATGTCTCTTACCGATTTACCACTATTGTTTTGGGGTTAAGCATTAGAGACAGCTGCATTCACATTAAATAGGGCACCATCTAAATCCGTTGAGACGACGCCTTATGAACTGTGGTTTGGCCAGAAACCAAAATTGTCGTTTCTTAAAGTTTGGGGTTGCGATGCTTATGTGAAAAAACTTCAACCTGATAAGCTTGAACCCAAGTCGGAGAAATGTGTCTTCATAGGATACCCAAAGGAGATTGTTGGGTACACCTTCTATCACAGATCCGAAGGCAAAATATTAGTTGCTAAGAATGGATCCTTTCTAGAGAAAGAGTTTCTCTCGAAAGAAGTGAGTGGGAGGAAAGTAGAACTTGATGAGGTAATTGTACCTTCTCCCGAATTGGAAAGTGGTACATCACAGAAACTAGTTCCAGTGATTCCTACACCAGTTAATGAGGAAGCTGATGATGATGATCATGAAACTTCGGATCAAGTTACTACTGAACTTCGTAGATTAACCAGAGTACGTTCCGCGCCAGAGTGGTATGGCAACCCGGTTCTGGAAGTCATGTTACTAGACCATGATGAACCTACGAACTATGAGGAAGCGATGATGAGCCCAGATTCCGCAAAATGGCTTGAGGCCATGGGATCCATGTATGAGAACAAAGTGTGGACTTTGGTTGACTTGCCCAATGATCAGCAAGCCATCGAAAATAAATGGATCTTTAAGAGGAAGACCGACGTAGACGGTAATGTTACTGTTTACAAAGCTCGATTTGTTGCGAAAGGGTTTCGACAAATTCAAGGAGTTGACTATGATGAGACTTTCTCACCTGTAGCGATGCTTAAGTCTGTCCAAATCATGTTAGCAATTACCGCATTTTATGATTATGAAATCTGGCAAATGGACGTCAAAACTGCATTCCTCAATGGATATCTCAAACAAGAGTTGTATATGGTGCAAAAGAAAGGTTTTGTCGATCCAAAAGGTGCTAACAAAGTATGCAAGCTCCAGCGATCCATCTTTGGACTAGTGCAAGCATCTTGGAGTTGGAATATACACTTTCATGGGGAGATCAAAGCATATGGTTTTATACAGACTTACGGTGAAGCCTGTATTTACAAGAAAGTGAGTGGGAGCACTACAACATTTCTGATAAGTATATGTGAATGACATATTGTTGATCAGAAATAATGTAGAATATTCTGGAAAGCATAAAGGAGTATTTGAAAGGAGTTTTTCAAAGAAAGACCTCAGTGAAGCTGCTTACATATTAGGCATCAAGATCTATGGAGATAGCTCAAGACACTTGATAAGACTTTCAATGAGTACATACCTTGATAAGATTTTGAATTAGTTCAAAATGGATCAGTCAAAGAAGGAGTTCTTGCCTGACTTGTAAGGTGTGAAATTGAGTAAAGACTCAAAGCCTGACCACGGCAGAAAAATATAGAGAGAATGAAAGTCATTCCCTATGCCTCAGCCATAGGTTCTATGAAGTATGCCATGCTGTATACCAGACCTATTGTATGCCCTGTCCTGATTCTGGCAAGGGAGTACAATTTTGATCTAAGAGTAGATCACTGGACAGCGGTCAAAATTGTCCTTAGTTACTGGATGACTAAGGAAATATTTCTCGGTTACGGAGGTGATAAAAGAGTTCGTCATAAAGAGTTACGTCGATGCAAGCTTTAACACCGATCTGGATGACTCTGAGTCTTGATCTGGATGCATATTGGAAGTGGGAGCAATTAGCTAAAGTAACTCCATGCAGAGAATTGTAGACACAAAAATTTGCAAAATACATACGGATCTGATTGTAACAGACCCGCTGACTAAACTTCCCTCACGAAGCAAAACATGATCACACCTTAGTACTCTTTGGGTGTTAATCACATGGCGATGTGAACTAGATTGTTGACTCTAGTAAACCCTTTGGGTATTGGTCACATGGCGATGAGAACTATGGGTGTTAGTCACATGGTGATGTGAACTATTGGTGTTAATCTCATGGTGATGTGATCTAGATTAGTGACTCTAGTGCAAGTGGGAGACTGAAGGAAATATGCCCTTGAGGCAATAATAAATTTATTATTTATTTCCTTATATCATGATAAATGTTTATTATTCATGCTAGAATTGTATTAACCGGAAACTTAGTACATGTGTGAATACATAGACAAAACAGAGTGTCCCTACTATGCCTCTACTAGACTAGCTCATTGATCAAAGATGGTTATGTTTCCTAGCCATAGACATGAGTTGTCATTTGATCAGCGGGATCACATCATTAGGAGAATGATGTGATGGACAAGACCCATCCGTTAGCTTATCACTATGATCGTTTAGTTTTACTACTATTGCTTTCTTCATGACTTATACATGTTCCTATGACTATGAGATTATGCATCTCCCGAATACCGGAGGAACACCTTGTGTGCTATCAAATGTCACAACATAACTGGGTGATTATAAATATGCTCTACAGGTGTCTCCGAAAGTGTTCGTGGTGTTGACATAGATCCAGAATAGGATTTGTCACTCCGAGTGTCGGAGATGTATCTCTGGGCCCTCTCGGTAATGCTCATCATAATAAGCCTTGCAAGCAAAGGACTAATGAGTTAGTCATGAGATGATGTATTACGGAATGAGTAAAGAGACTTGCTGGTAACGAGATTGAACTAGGTATAGAGATACCGACGATCGAATCTCGGGCAAGTAACATACCAATGACAAAAGGAACAACGTACGTTGTTATGCAGTTTGACCGATACAGATCTTCGTAGAATATGTAGGAACCAATATGAGCATCCAGGTTCCTCTATTGGTTATTGACCGGAGATGAGTCTCGGTCATGTCTACATAGTTCTCAAACTCGTAGGGTCCGCACGCTTAACGTTTGATGACGATCGGTATTATGAGTTTATGAGTTTTGATGTACCGAAGGTAGTTCGGAGTCCCGGATGAGATCACGGACATGACGAGGAGTCTCGAAATGTCTGAGATGTAAAGATTGATATATTGGACGACTATATTCGGACACCGGAAGTGTTCCGTAAAGTTTCGGAATTTACGGGAGTACCGAGGGGTTACCGGAACCACCGGGGAAGCTATGGGCCTTAGGGCCATAGGAGAAAGAGAGAAGGAGGGACAGGGCTGGGCCGCGCGCCCCCCACCTCTTGGTCTGAATTGGACAAGCAAGGAGGGGGGCCGGCGCCCCTTTCCTTCTCCCTCTCCCTCTCCTTCCTTCCCCCTTCCCCCTTTTGGTAGTTCCTACTAGGAATAGGATTGCAATCCTTTTCCTAGTAGGATTGCTCCTCCTTGGCGCGCCAATAGGGGCCGGCCGGCCTCCCCCCTTGCTCCTTTATATACGGGGGCAGGGGGCACCCAAAGACAGACAAGTTGAATTGTTTTAGCCGTGTGCGGTGCCCCCCTCCACAGAAACACACCTCGGTAATATCGTTGCAGTGCTTAGGCGAAGCCCTGTGTTAGTAGATAAATCATATCCGTCACCACACCGTCGTGCTGACGAAACTCTCCCGTGAAGCTCAACTGGATCAAGAGCTCGCGGGATGTCATCAAGCTGAACATGTGATGAACGCGGAGGTGCCGTACGTTCGGTGCTTGATCGGTTGGATGGCGAAGAAGTTTGACTACATCAACCGCGTCACTTGACGCTTCCGCTCCCGGTCTACGAGGGTACGTAGACGCACTCTCCCCCTCGTTGCTATGCATCTAGTAGATAGATCTTGCATGATCGTAGGAAAATTTTGAAAATACTACGTTCCCCAACACTTTCGAGCATGTCCGTGACCGTGGACTCGGCTATCGATAGATTAATTACACTCTGCATAGGTAGTGCACTGTACCCACACCACGGAACCCATGGCCTCGCTCTCCCATTTGGGTAGACCAACGACATTCCGACGAAACCCCTCCATTGCCATGACACTCTCTCGGGCACTCCGACTCATTTCCCACCGGAATAGTCCTAGGTGGCCCCGTGCCTACAAAAGGCACACCGACCACCATCGTGGCCAAACATAAACTATTCCAAACGGGGACACAGTACCATAATCTCAACAACGGGCACACAAGGTTATGTCTGCTTACCGGGCCAGGGTACCGCACGCCCATAACCTTACCTGGTTGGAGGTACCGACCAGAGGCATGGCAACGAACCGAATAAAGTCCTTCCCATAAAGGCAAATGTGGTTGTACTGGGAAAAACTTGATTCAGTGGCACCATGACCCGGTCAACGATATATTCAAGTTGAGTTATTAGTAGGTTCAACTTAAAAATAACAGGTGTCATAAAATGCCATGCAAATGCAACACAAAACATACATCATCATAAAGAACTGGGTCACCTCTACCGCACTAAGCATAAGCATCAACAACTTCTAATACTCCTTTGGTTAGTATTTAATCTCAATTAAAACAGAATCTTTTCTAGCAAAATTTAATGATATTTCTTATGCAAGAAAATAACTCCAAATAATGATTTATATTCATAACCATATTAGTTCTTCATAACCCAAACTTTCTTCTAGTTACAATAATAACTTAATCAACTTCCAACTTTCTGTAAACAAAATATGACAACTAAAACAAGCAACCAATAGAATAATAAACTAATAAAAGTGAATCATATGCATGGATTAAATCATTCATTCAAGTTGGAAAATCACAAATATTGAAATGGCACCATGAAAATGTTGTTCTGGCTTGCCTTAGTGCAAATGAGGTTCACAAGCCTCCTGGTGACCCTCAAGACAAGCTTCCTCTTCTGAAAAGATTTAAAAGCACAAAAAGAAAACATCAAGAACCCTTCTGAAGTTCACCAGTAAATCTACACAGCACAGGAAAATCTTATTTTTGGTGTGCTGCAAGATTTCTTTACAAAGAACACAATGCAAAAAGAATCAATTCATTTGGACTAATGGTTAAAAATTTATTGTTGTTTGAATTTCTCTGGAATATATATAAATTTAAATTTAAATAAACCAACTGGGGAGGGGGTGACATCGAAGGCGTAAAGCCTTGGGGCGCCACCACTCGTACCGCTTCACGTGTGTACACAGTGGCTGACTAGCGGGCCCCGCTAGTCAGGTGAGAGGGAGAGGGAGAGAGAAACAGGGCGGCCGCGGCTTTGCCGGAGCACATGCCGGCGACGAGGACACCTTGGCCTAAACAAGAGGGAGGGATCTAAAGAGGGGATGGAGGCGCACCTGCCCGTACCCGTAGCGTAGCTAGGGTGGTCGGACGGTGTCGGAATCGACCTCGCAAGCGGAGGCAGAGCAGAGTGGTCGCCGGAGATGAAGACGACGACAAACAGCGGCGACTACAGAGGCTCCAACTAGGTGGAACAACGCCACTAGAGAGTGGCGGAGGCTCTGGCAGGGTTGCCCCGCCCTGAGAGGGGCTGGAGCTACAGCGACGACCCAAGGGGATCGCCGGCGAGCTCAAGCTCAGGGCGGTGCCTTGCGGCGTGCCCGGCCGAGCTACGGTTTCCTACGCAGTTGTGGGGTGTGTGGGAGTGGAGTGTGGTGCTCGAGAAGGCTGAGAGGGGCTCCATTTATAGGCGAGCTGAGAGGGGGAAATCCGACTCCGCCGGCGACACCTGGACACTGCGCCCGGCGACGAACGGTGTCAGTGAGAGGGGGAGAAGGCGACGTAGCTCACACGAGAACTGTGGGTGAACGGAGACGAGCACAAGATCCAGGGGAAGGCGACGAGCACAGTGCGCACCGCACTGTTACTTTGGCCGGACCGCGCCCGTGCTTGCTGCGGTGACCTCCGGTGTCGGCGAGTGCCAGTAGGAGCTGAAGGAGTCAGGACGAGGATGGTGGCGAGGTTTGGCAAGCTCTGGCAGGCGGGGAAGCGAGCACACGCGAAACAGAGCGCTCGGCGGCACTCATAGCGCGTCGACTAGCAGGCTGGCATGGTGTACACGCGTGGTCACCGCGTCAACTCTGCCCCCAAGCCGACTTGCGTCCAGAGATCATGTCTGGCGTGTTCTTCGTGGTAGTTTTGAAGGTTACCACGATTTGGTTTGGACCCAGATATAGTAGAAGAGATTTCACCAGCCTGGTAAGGTTCTGGACAGTAAATTTGAGAGTTTACTGAGGTCAACTGGCTGGGAGTTGGGAGCTGAGCTTTGGAGGCTAGTCATAAGTTACTAAGGTGAAGATGCACAAGAAATTTCAGCTACAATGGAGCAAGTAAAATGGTAGTTGCTATATAAACTACCATTTCTGTCTAGAACAGAAAATATTTTCTGTAGCAAAAATATTCCAAAAAGTAGTGCAATATTTTTGCTCAGAAAGGTGTCCTAGCGTTCAAAGAATATCGGTGAATCTTCTCAGATTTTTGTGGGCAAGAAAAGTTGGGGTTGCTTTGGAGCACAATGAGTTGTCTAGGGTTTTTGAGGGGAAAATGAATATTTTTCATTAAAGAAAAATATTCCAATTATTATTTTAGGATGAACCAGAGAGGAAATGATGTTTAGTGATGGCAATGAGGCACTTGGGTGAAATCCAAGGGTACCCAAGTGTTTAAGTCCATATGAAAAGATTCAAAAATCCAAGTTTCAAACTCAATCCAAATGAAACTCACGCAAATAAAAGAGGGCAAAAATCAGGCTGTCACATTCACCTCTCGCCTTGATAAAACTGTAGTGTTGGAATTTTATCTGGTAGAACACCGCAAGAGTATGACTTGTGAAAACTTTCGGGTTCTCACGGATTAGGGGAAGGCATAGGTTCAACCCATCGGACATCTTAGTAACATATACCACAAGTTTCAAAAGTAAATACACAAGCTCGAAAGCAGAGCATGGTTGGGCAAGCAGAGGATACAATTTACCAAAGGCATTATGTATCAGGGGAAGAACTCACAAGGTGGTTGAATATTAAGGACATTATCGGATAACAATCCTACAATGGATCGGGCGATCCACAACGGAGCCGATGTGAATATCAGTACTCACTCAGGGGAAGAAAGAATGCAGAGGCATCAGATTCAAGAATCACCTGATTAGTCTGATGCTTAAATAGAAAGAAATTATGGTTTCCAAAATGAAGGATCAGAAGCAGACGCTCTGATCAAGGATGGATAAGTTGAAAACACTTAGTCGGACAATCAATAAAGGTTTGAATTGCTGAGAACCAACTCATATCCGGAATGACATCTGAGTCGGAAAGATAATTTTAAAAAAGATAACCTAATAACTGCGTGCATACGCACACATTGAATCAATAGGCTCAAAATGGCTAAGACAAGGGTTGTTAACGAAGACTACTATTCATATGGAATTAACCATAATGCAAGCAGGAAAGAATTTCAAGAGGAACAGGCTGCAGAGGATTTTTGAAAGATTGAAAAGTATTCCGAAGAATTTTGTGAGACACATGAACAATTGAGAAGAACGGATCCTCGATAAATGTGAGGAAATAACCGTAAGGGTTTCCATTCGAAATAAAACTACAAGATAGTAAACTCAAAGGATTTTCGGGACAACGGAGAATATTTCGAGGCATCTTGTAACAACAAGAGCGATGTGGAATGATCATGAGAATGACAAGTGTATGCAGATATCCATAGGGATATATCGGTGGCAGTGAATTGCAAAGGCGATGAGCACAAGGGTCTCGGGAAAATATCGAGGTATATCCTCAGAATCTTCTGACGAAGCAGGTGATCTTCCGGAATGAGGGCTCTCCAGGAGAAAGAGTTACGAAAACCTAGAGTCAGAGTTAGTAAAATCTTTTAGCCCGAATAGAAGAGAGATCAGAGTCCTAGGGCATAGAAGAGGAATAAAAGATCCTAACATCACCCATTGGTGATGTGGGCCCGTAAGCCACACAACAAGTTAATAAATTTGTTTTTTAAAGACTAGACTCAACTTCGGCCAAGGAGTTGGAAAGGGGGATACCTACAGGCAGTTGGCTCTGATACCAACTTGTGACGCCCTCGATTTGACCGTACACTAATCATACACGCAAATGTGTACGACCAAGATCAAGGACTCACTGGAAGATATTACAACATAACTCTAGACACAAATTAAAATAATACAAGCTTTATATTACGAGCCAGGGGCCTCGAGGGCTCGAATACATAAGCTTGAATACACAAGAGTCAGTGGAAGCAATAATATCTGAGTACATACATAAGTTAAAAAGTTTGCCTTAAGAAGGCTAGCACAAATGTAACAACGATTGAAAAGGCAAGGCCTCCTGCTTGGGACCTCCTAACTACTCCTCGAAGCCGAACTCCACATAGAAACATCCTCGGGTTCCTCTGGCTCCTGGACACCATCAATCTGGTTGCATCATCCGAGAAGAGAGGAGAAGGGGGGGAAAGGGGGAGCAAAGCAACCGTGAGTACTCATCCAAAGTACTCGCAAGAAAGGATCTACACTACATATGCAATGGTATCTATGTAAAGGGGGTAATATATGTGGGCTAAACTGCAGAATGCCAAAATAAGAGGGGGATAGCTAATCCTATCGAAGACTATGCTTCTGGCAGCCTCCATCTTACAGCATAAGATGAGAGTAGCTGGAAAGTAACAAGTATCCTCGTATAGCATTAGAATAGAATAGATGGTAAGTTCACCAAGTAACATTGTATAGCATAATACTACCCGGCAATCCTCCCCTCGTCGCCCTGTGGGAAAGCGATCACCAGGTTGTATCTGGCATTGGTAAGGGTGTGTTTTATTAAGTATATGGTTCTAGTTGTCATGAGGTCGGAGTACAACTCTGTGTCGTCCTTTTACCGAGGGACACGGCTATTCGAATAGATTAACTTCCCTTCAGGGGTGCACCACATTACCCAGCACGCTCGGTCCCATTTGGCCGGACACACTTTCCTGGGTCATGCCCGGCCTCGGAAGATCAACACGTCGCAGCCCTACCTAAGCACATCAGAGAGGTCAGCACGCCGGTCTAAGTCCTAAGCGTGCAGGGGTTTGGGCCCATAGCCCATTTCACACCTGCACATTGCGTGGGCGGCCGGTAAGCAGACCTAGCCTCTCCTAATTCCAGAGCAGGTGTTCCAGTCCAATCCGACGCGCGCTTCTCAGTTGCTAACATCAACAAGGTTTCGGCTGATACCACGACGTCGGGAGCCCATAACTATTCCTGCATAGCTGGTTAGTGCGTATAGGCCAGTGGCCAAACTCAGATCAAATATCCAAACTCGTTAAGCATGTTATTATGAAATAACCACGGACAACGACCAGGGCCAGGCCACCTCTCTCCTCAGTGGATCAACCTGGCTTGTCGCTCCGCCACAAAGAATCACTCGGGGGCCGTCGGGAACCCAGGCCCACCACTACCTGGATGGAGCCACCTGTCCTTTTAGGCCCAATCTGTGAATCACTTGCGGGTACTCTACGAGTCGACCCGACTTTAGTCACATCATGTATCATGTAAAGCATGTATATAGTATATACACGTGATCACCACCCGAAGTGATCACGACCCGATAGTATAGCATGGCAGACGAACAAGAATGTAGGGCCGCTGATGGAATACTAGCATCCTATACTAAGCATTAGGATAACATGTAAAGGTATCAACAGTTGTAGCAACAATGACAGGCTATGCAACAGAATAGGAGCTATCGAATCATCAACAGTAGCAAACCTAATGCAAGAATAAGAGATAAGAGAATAGGCGATATCTGGTGATCAAGGGGGGGCTTGCCTGGTTGCTCTGGCAAGGAGGGGGTCGTCGTCGATGTAGTCGATCACGGGGTATCGGCAGTAGTCTCGGGATCTACCGGAAAGAAGTAACGGAGGGGGAACACAATAAATAATAGAGCAATCAAAGCATCACAAAGCATAACATGGCAATACGCTGTGCTACGTGTGACCTAACGCGGTACTAAGTGATACTGGCGAGGATGGAAAACATCCGGGAATGTATTCCCGGTGTTTCGCGTTTTCGGACAGACGGACCGGAGGGGGACGGTTCTAGGTTCGCTATGCTATGGGCGTGCGGTGGACGAACGGACTGCGTACTCGGATTCGTCTTGTCGTTCTGAGCAACTTTCATATATAAAACCTTTTCATCCGAGTTACGGATTATTTTATACGATTTTTCAAAGTTTAAACATTATACTGGAATTATTATTAATTCGGAATTAAAGATTAAAACGCTATGGGTACCCAGCCCTGTGTACACAGAATGTACACAGAGGCTGACAGTGGGGCCAGGTGGGACCCAGTTGACCAGTCAAAGTTTGACTGGTCAACAGGGGGTGGGGCCCCCCATCATACACTGTTTAGCTAATTATAGATTAGTTAGGTGAACTAATTAATTAGTTTAACTAAAAACAACTTAATTAAGTTAATTAATTAATTAATTTTATATTGTTACTTTTCATTTTTCATTTTTTATTATTCTTTAAAAGAAAAAATGAGCTGGGCGCTGGGGCCCGCTGGCAGTGGCCCAAGGCCAGCCCAGCGGGCCACCGGGCAAAGCGGGCCGGGCGTAGCGGGCGCGGGCGTCGGCGCCCGACTAGGCGTACGCCCAAATCGATAGACCAGGGGCGGGGCGCCGGCCACGGGCGTGGTGAGGCTGGCCGCCGGAGGCGGCGGTGGCTAAGCCACGGCGGGGCAGAGGCGGGGGCGAGCGATGCAGGCAAGCAGCGGTGGGGGCGGCCGATGGGGCGAGGGAATCCTCCAGACGCGGCGGTGCCGGACGCCGTCGGCGGGCATAGGCGGCAGCAGCAGCTAAGCGGCAGTTCGCGGCCAGAAGGCGCACCGCGCATGGGAGCACGCATGGGGCGAGGCCAAGCGCAGACGAGCGGGCGCGGAGGCGCACGGGCACGGGCGAGGGCGCGACTAGGAGCACGGACGGCCAACTCCGGCCATGGCAACTGGTCCTCGTGGGGTGACGCATACAGTGACAATTTGAAGGGGAAAAGCAAGGGAATTGGGAGAGGAGCTCAGTGCGAGCTCAATGGCGAGGTCGGGGACGCCGGAGGTGGACCGGAGCCGCGGCAACAACGACGAACGTCGACGATGTACGCGGCGGAGATGAGCTCGATGGTGAGCGTACGGGCTGTCCGGGCTCGATTCAGAGCATGTAGGCGAAGGAGATGACGATGGCGAAGCTCCTGGACGTCGTGCCGCAGCTCGGGGTAGCCGATGGCCGCGAGATCGACGAGGGTGTGGTGAGGGCAGTGCGGCTGCGAGCTTGGGAATGAGAGGGAGAGCGAGTAAGAGGAGGTTAGGGGACTAGGGTTCACCCGCGGGGTTGAGGACGCTCTTATCCTCGAGGGGAGTCGCAGATGGGCGACACGGGGCCAAGGCACGACCATGGCGGCCGGATGGCTGCCACGACATGCCCCTGCCTCCCCTCTGTACAGAGGTAGGGGAAAAGCCGGCATGGGCTGGGCCTTATTTTACTGTACCAGTAGGCTTTATGTGTACAGTATGTGCCGGGCCTAGTTAGTGCATAGTGCCCTTTTTCATTCTTTTTTTTATCTTTTCTATTTTAGTTTTATGAAAATTTACCACTAGCACCTAGATTAGTAATTGTAATTATATTACTGCCACATTAATTCTTATTCCTAAATAAAATAGTTTATCATTTTATAATTTATAATATGCATTTAATTAATCATTTTAGCCACTGTTTCAATTATTTAGTGCATTTAAACATGTTATAAAATTGTGATTTCTTCACAATAATTACTTGTGAAATATTTTCTACATTTAGAACATTTTAGTTTTGACTTTTGAAAACTTTAATTATTTAACTTCATTTTAAATTTGAATTTTTAATTGATTTGAATCAACCGAGATTAACAACAATAACGGTGGTGACATGGCATCACTAGCAGGGGATTACTGTAGCTTGATTACCCGGGCGTCACAGAGGTACACGGTGATGTGTTCATGTGAGAACACACTTGTTGGCGACTCCGCTGGGGAAGAAGCTTTGAACGGTCTCCAGCCCGTTCTTGCTACGAAGAGATCGTCATCTAGGGTTTGCACCAATTCCCTACTGTAGATGCAAATAATTTATATAGTGTTACTAGATCGTTCAATGAGTATACTTTATGGGCCAACCCTAGTTTTTTCAATAATTCATCTAATTACGTGCAAAGGCTGATTGAAAGTAATTTACATGCTTTAACTTCTTATGATACTAGTAACATGTACCATATGTACTCCAACCCTCATGCATCGGCAACCCTAGAAATCGTTATGCCGATGAACAACATGATGAGTTTGGTCAATCAAGTTTAAACACCTCTTGTAGGAACTTCCAATAGCATGCGACAATGTGTTTTACCTTTTTATTCATCGGCAACTAATTTTCAATATACTAGTTCAAACATGCCGATGGATGGGAGAATTGGCCATGCTAATACTAGCTATTCGGCCAATTACTCTCAACCGTCATATGCTACACCTCATGTTAGTAATTTTTCAGCACCATACACAACTGTAGATGTTCATAATTCAGCTTCACATCCTGGTCATAGTCGAATAAATGTAAATTTTACAGGAGTAGTTGTGCCCAATATTGTAGAAGATGAGGTAGTAGTGGCTGCTTTGAAGAGTTTAGCCCGAAATAAGAGGATTAGTGCTCTTTGCCTTGAGCAACATGAAAATGGGCTATTTCCTGATTATGCCGCAATAAAAGCTAGAGTTTTGCAAGAAGATGAATTTTTGCTAATTGATAAAATTGGCGAGCAAAGATATGGTTTTACAAGAATGCATATGCCTTCACGTAGTACTACATCATATTATACACCCACTGGACAATTGCAAAGTTTCGGCAACACCGATGTGTCATCGCCGAAAGAATCTAAAAGCATTGGGGGGCAATTATATCCGGAGTGGGCTGAAGTTGAGAAAAATCTTAAAGCCAATTTTGTCGCTCACCGCCAGAAAAAATAATAAAAAAAGAATTGGCTCAGATAAAAGAAGCACTGCCAATTGGTAGTAAAGAAGGATGATTCAGAACATGAAAGTGCTTCGGTTGAAAAAGCCGAATCAAGTAGTATATATTGTGAATCCATCAAATCCAAAGAGGCAAGTAGTATTGAGAAAGGACATGGAAAGCATGGCAAACGACCATGCTTGATTTTTATGAAGTTAATGAAACCTACTTCCTGCCCTATGAGTTTCGTGCCATAGAAATTGTTGAACTTCAAGGACAAGAACAATTAGCCGAACAATGTTCGGTTGACAAAAATCTTCAATGTAATTATACACGGGATCAAGAAAAAGATGATGAAGAGGTGTTGGGGAGCCATCCAAAGGCGAAGCAAGATATTGTTCAAGTCACACCACCATCATGCTCTCCCAACATATTTGTAGAGGTATGTTTAGCAAGTAATTTACCTATTTTCAGATTTGGTCAGAACTTTATTGTTGATGCATCTATTAGAAAAATCCTCATAAGTAATTTTGAAAGACCAATGAAGAAGGGAATTCACTTGTTAGCAATAAAATTACTATGGAACATATCGGTCAACCCATTGCGCCATTTATAAAGACCGATAATGACTTATTGTTGCGGCCAAAGCTTTCCCCATTGCTTTATCTAAAGTTCATATCTAGTTGGGTAGCTTTGCTTATTTCGTACTTGGCTTGCACTTGGTCTCAATTGAGACATGTGCGTTCTAAATATTTTCGTTTCAGAAGTTTAAAGCCAAGGTTAAATTCTTTAGAGAAATCTGATGCTAATATAATATCTTATCCAAAGACATCGGAGATAGAGTGGCAAACACAATGCATAGCCGAGTGGGGAGATTGCAAATCTGAACCATTCGTCTGCTTATCTCCAAAGCCGTTCACACAGCAAGATCGGCTAGAAAATAAGAAGTTTACCTTCAATTCAAGCATGTGTTACCAAATATTTGATTTATTCCTGAAAAACAATTACATAAGAATTCTTAATCACCATGTTGAGCCATCTATCCAAGGACGAATGTATTGTAAGTTGCATGATTCGTTCAAGCATAATTTTGAGGATTGCAACATGTTTCGTCAAATAGTTAAATCGGTCATTGCAAAAAGACGATTGAAGTATGTTGAAACACCAAGAGATGACCGGTTTATTCTGATTGGTCCCGATGGAAAAAGGTGTTTGCATCGGCTGCTTCAAGCCGATCGAATTAAAGAGAAGGTAAAAACTGCAGGTGATGGGATCAAGTTTTCAAGTAAAGAAGTTCTTGAAGAGCATAATGAACATAATCTTGAGGGAAAGTCCATCGAAGCTACAATGGAAACGCCAAGGACTGGGGGCAGCAAGCAAATCCAATGGTCGATGGAAGTAAACCAAAAGAAAACCAAGGCCCAAATCAGCGCAAGTGTAAGAGATCAAAAACCACCTTCGCTGAACTATTGGATAAATATCAAAAGAAAAGTGAAGAGAAGAATGCTTATCGGCCAAATCATGCAAAGAAACCAAGATCACCCCCAAGGCGCAAATATGAGGATCAGTATTGGCAAAGTGAGAATATTAATGCAACATATTCATATCCTTATTTTGGGACGCCAATGCCAATGTCGTGAATGCCTCCCTATGCTCATATAGATCCATATTCATCATGGGACATGTATGATACAAGGGCACATCCTCCATCGTATTTTAGACCATCTCACAAATACTATGCAGCTCCAATAAGATCAACATTTGAACAATCACGCGTCAAAGACCGTTTCAATCATAAGGAATCGGTCCAGAGCTCAAGGAAGAAGAAAGAGGTGGTAAAGCAAGTTTACCGCGTGAAAAGAGATGGTCGTAAGTGTGCTACTTCAGATTTGATTTCAAATAACAAAGAGACAATTAAAGTGTTGACATTGGCTACAAAAGGCAAAGAAGTGAAGCAATCAATTGATTAAAATCAGAGTGCCAAATCTGAAGAAAAAAAGTTGAGTGAGCACAAGGCCAAAAAAGAGTTGCCATTGGTTGAAACAAAATCACAGTCGAGGTGCTCACTCGGCTTATCGTATTGGCAAAAGAATGAGTTACAAAAGCTTAGTGCACAAGAACTTAAAGAAAGGAACATGGCATGGGTTCCCAAAGAAAGTACTCAAAATAATAATTATGTGCAAGCTTCCATTACAAGAAGTGTGGCGAAGGTGAAGAAGGAAAAGAGTGAAAACTATGAAGGACCAAGCCGAAGGTTTCAACATCTTCAGTCTACACATTAACCATATTCTTCAACTATGCCATTAACGCCTATGCCATGTAATTCGTCATCATGTATGATTGGTAACCCTCAATGGGCTTATTTTAATCCATGGATGCAATATAATTTTTTACATCATGAAAGGACATTGCCAAATCACTATACATTTGATTAGCTACATGTTTGTTGCTGATCCAAAGGACCAAAATACTTGATTTGTCATTTCATTTGTTTATTTCGGCTATATGTGCTTTGAATGAAGTATACATGGTAATGGCTGATATTTATCTATCGTCCTAAGATTATGTCAACGCATGGCCGGTGTAGTACTCTAACATCGTCCTTAGTTCGATTGGAGAGCGAGATAAGGTACGTGCTCATGGAAATTTATATGTATGCCTATATTATGATTGAATGGAGTTGAGACAATATGAACGATGTCATTGAATATATGTTGCATAGGCCAATTCATAGTTGCAGAATTGGCTAGTGGACTTATACTTTGTTTGGATATGATTTGTCTTATGCATCTTTGAGATCTATAAGAGGCCAAATCATAGCTCATTTTATTACTGAACATCAAATTAATGACATGCATAATGTTGATATTAGCCTTGTCTTTCTAGTATTGTGGAGATTATGTTTTGATGGTTCAATTCGTAGAAATGGCCAAAGTGTTGGTGTTGTCTATATATTTCTTTATGGTACTATTTTTTATGCCTCATGCCGCTTATAATATTTTTATGCACAATTAATCAAAGCCGAATATGCATTGTTATTCGGATTGAATATTTTATTTGCTATAGGTGCTATACATATTGAGGCTTTCAGTGATTCGTTATGAGTAGTGCAACAAATATCCAGGGTTTATCAATGTTTTGATGAATCACTTATAGTTTATCTTGGGGTATGTCTAAATGCGAAATTTACCTTGGGTTGCTTTAATATTCTTCATATTTCTAGACATGACGATTGGAGGGAGTTGGCATAGCAAGCATCCGGCTACCATGTCCGTCATGGTGAATTACACATCTAGCAATAGCCGATGCTTATTCTTGCCAACATAGGTAAGGCCGAATTGGAGCTCACCACCTCGGCCACTAATGAAACTTTTATGCAGGCAAATCAAGGATTGGAGGAAGTTCATTCTTGATTATCTGCAAAATCTTAGCGAACGGGTGAATAATATGGTTCGGATGATGGCTTTAGGATACATATCTATGGAATCTTATCATCGGATTGTTATATAAGTTGAGAAGTTTTCACCCAAGTTGCATCAAGAGGTTCAAACAAGCAACAACCGATATATAAATATCATCCTAAGCAAAGATATGGCCGATAAATAACTATCGCCCTTAGCATAAACATGGCCGATACATAATTATCGCCCTGAGAAATATAAATGGCCGATGGAGTGTTGACATCGTCCTTAGAACAAATACATTGCAAAATATTTTTCGGCACGCAAGTTTTGCCGAAAAACAGGAGGCATGTGTTGACACCAGATTTTGGCATGGTCAAAAACACAATTAAGATGGCCTCAAAGGGAGAAAGTTCTGTATCGTCGAAAGGAGAAACTTTGATATTTGGGCCATAGCCATCCGATCTCGTCTCTAAGGCCAAAGTTGTGTTTGAAGTACTCAGATTTTGTATTCACAACACTATTTGGCTGATTACGCCTCCAAGACAGGCACGTATAGAAAAATGATCTACATGGATTGTCTTCGTCTCGTTGAAACTATCGATTTTGATATAAAAATCGTTCCAATCCGAGTTTGTATGCAAAAGTTAGAGCCATCGAAATACAGCTCTGTCAGGAGGCAAAAAATGGTGCGCCCCATCAGACACATTGTGTGATGGGTAGCGAGAATAATAACGTATTTTGCGTGAGCAATTTTACCCTCAAGATGATCTCCGATCAAAAAACGTTCAACTTGAAAGTTGTTCGTCTCGTCGAAACGGTCAAGATTGCTTTTGGACTCGTTTCCATCCGAGATCGTTTACCACCACAAAAAAGACCCACAAGGTGCAGCCAGTTTAAACCGAACAGTTTTGAGAAGTTCAGACAAAACCAATCCGAATTTGACTAGGGTTTTGGACGTGAATCCAAGCATTTTCCTTGCACGGGAAGTCCAGCCGCCTCTTATATTGTTGGGGAACGTAGTATTTTAAAATTTTCCTACGATCACGCAAGATCTATCTACCAGATGCATAGCAACGAGAGGGGAGAGTGTGTCTACGTACCCTCGTAGACCGGGAGCGGAAGCGTCAAGTGACGCGGTTGATGTTGTCGAACTTCTTCGCGATCCAACCGATCAAGCACCGAACGTACGACACCTCCGCGTTCAGCACACGTTCAGCTTGATGACGTCCCACGAGCTCTTGATCCAGTTGAGCTTCACGGGAGAGTTTCGTCAGCACGACGGCGTGGTGACGGATATGATGTGTTCACCGGCGCAGGGCTTCGCCTAAGCTCCGCGACGGTATGACCGAGGTGTGATTCTGTGGAGGGGGGCACCGCACACGGCTAAAACAATTCAACTTGTGTGTCTTTGGGTGCCCCCCTGCCCCCGTATAAAAAGGAGCAGGGGAGGGAGGCCGGCCGGCCCTTCCTGGTGCGGCTAGGGAAGGAGTCCTACTAGGAATAGGATTGCAATCCTATTCCTAGTAGGATTCACCGAAAGGAAGAAGGGGGAAAGGAATAGGAGAGGTGGCGCCCCCCCCCCCCCAATCCTAGTCCAACTAGGAACCCTAGGTGGGGGCGCCGGCCAGCCCTATGGGCTGCCTCTCTCTTTCCGTTTAGGCCCACTATGGACCATCCCCTCTCGTAGGGGGTTCCGGTAACCCCCTCCGGCATTTCCGATAAATCCGAAACTTTTCCGGTATACTTCCGGTGTCCGAATATAGCCGTCCAATATATCAATCTTTATGTCTCGGACATTCCGAGACTCCTCGTCATGTCCGTGATCTCATCCGGGACTCTGAACTACCTTCGGTACATCAATACACATAAACTCATAATACCGATCGTCATCAAACGTTAAGCGTGCGGACCCTACGGGTTCGAGAACTATGTAGACATGACCGAGACTCATCTCCGGTCAATAACCAATAGCGGAACCTGGATGTTCATATTGGCTCCTACATATTCTACGAAGATCTTTTATCGGTCGGAACCGCATAACAACATACGTTGTTCCTTTTGTCATACGGTATGTTACTTGCCCGAGATTCGATCGTCGGTATCTCTATACCTAGTTCAATCTCGTTACCGGCAAGTCTCTTTACTCGTTCCGTAACACATCATCTCGTGACTAACTCATTAGTCTTTTGCTTGCAAGGCTTATTGTGATGTGTGTTACCGAGAGGGCCCAGAGATACCTCTCCGACACTCGGAGTGACAAATCCTAATCTTGATCTATGCCAACACCACGAATACTTTCGGAGACACCTGTAGAGCATCTTTATGATCACCCAGTTACGTTGTGACGTTTGATAGCACACAAGGTGTTCCTACGGTATTTGGGAGTTGCATAATCTCATAGTCATAGGAACATGTATAAGTCATGAAGAAAGCAATAGCAGTTAAACTAAACGATCATAGTGCTATGCTAACGGATGGGTCTTGTCCATCACATCATTCTCCTAATGATGTGATCCCGTTGATCAAATGACAACTCATGTCTATGGCTAGGAAACATAACCATCTTTGATCAATGAGCTAGTCTAGTGGAGGCATACTAGGGACATATTGTTTTGTCTATGTATCCACACATGTACAAAGTTTCCGGTTAATACAATTCTAGCATGAATAAAAGACATTTATCATGATATAAGGAAATACAAATAACATCTTTATTATTGCCTCTAGGGCATATTTCCTTCAGTCTCCCACTTGAACTAGAGTCAATAATCTAGATTACAAAGTGATGATCCTCACACCCATGGAGTCTTGGTGCTGATCATGTTTTGCCCGTGGAAGAGGCTTAGTCAACGGGTCTGCAACATTCAGATCCGTATGTATTTTGCAAATCTCTATGTCTCCCTCCTTGACTAGATCGCGGATGGAATTGAAGCGTCTTTTGATGTGCTTTGTTCTCTTGTGAAACCTGGATTCCTTCGCCAAGGCTATGGCTCCAGTGTTGTCACAAAAGATTTTCATTGGACCCAATGCACTAGGTACTACACCTAGATCGGATATGAACTCCTTCATCCAGACTCCTTCATTTGCTGCTTCCGAAGCAGCTATGTATTCCGCTTCACACGTAGATCCCGCCACGACGCTCTGCTTGGAACTGCACCAGCTGACAGCTTTACCGTTCAATAAAAATACATATCCGGTTTGTGACTTTGAGTCATCCGGATCAGTGTCAAAGCTAGAATCGACGTAACCGTTTACGACGAGCTCTTTGTCACCTCCATATACGAGAAACATATCCTTTGTTCTTTTCAGATACTTTAGGATGTTTTTGACCGCTGTCCAGTGATCCACTCCTGGATTACTTTGGTACCTCCCTGCTAGACTTATAGCAAGGCACACATCAGGTCTGGTACACAGCATTGCATACATGATAGATCCTATGGCTGAGGCATAGGGAATGACTTTCATTTTCTCTCTATCTTCTGCAGTGGTCGGGCATTGAGTCTTACTCAACTTCATACCTTGTAAAACAGGCAAGAATCCTTTCTTTGACTGATCCATTTTGAACTTCTTCAAAATCTTATCAAGGTATGTGCTTTGTGAAAGTCCAATTAAGCGTCTTGATCTATCTCTATAGATTTTGATGCCTAATATGTAAGCAGCTTCTCCGAGGTCTTTCATTGAAAAACTTTTATTCAAGTATCCTTTTATGCTATCCAGAAATTCTATATCATTTCCAATCAACAATATGTCATCTACATATAATATTAGAAATGCTACAGAGCTCCCACTCACTTTCTTGTAAATACAGGCTTCTCCAAAAGTCTGTATAAAACCATATGCTTTGATCACCTCATCAAAGCGTATATTCCAACTCCGATATGCTTGCACCAGTCCATAGATGGATCGCTGGAGTTTGCATACTTTGTTAGCACCTTTTGGATCGACAAAACCTTCTGGTTGCATCATATACAACTCTTCTTTGAGATATCCATTTAGGAATGCAGTTTTGACATCCATTTGCCAGATTTCATAATCATAAGATGCGGCAATTGCTAACATGATTCGGACAGACTTAAGCATCGCTACAGGTGAGAAAGTCTCATCGTAGTCAACTCCTTAAACTTGTCGAAAACCTTTCGCAACAAGTCGAGCTTTGTAAACAGTAATATTACCGTCTGCGTCGGTCTTCCTCTTGAAGATCCATTTATTTTCGATGGCTTGCCGATCATCGGGCAAGTCAACCAAAGTCCACACTTTGTTCTCATACATGGATCCCATCTCAGATTTCATGGCTTCAAGCCATTTTGCGGAATCTGGGCTCATCATCGCTTCCTCATAGTTCTTAGGTTCATCATGGTCTAGTAACATGATTTCAAGAACTGGGTTGCCGTACCACTCTGGTGCGGAACGTACTCTGGTTGATCTACGACGTTCAGCAAAAACTTGATCCGAAGTTTCATGATCATTATCATCAACTTCCTCACTAAATGGTGTAGGAATCACTGGAACAATTTCCTGTGATGTACTACTTTCCAATATGGGAGAAGGTACAATTACCTCATCAAGTTCTACTTTCCTCCCACTCACTTCTTTCGAGAGAAACTCTTTTTCTAGAAAGGATCCGTTCTTAGCAACGAATATTTTGCCTTCGGATCTGTGATAGAAGGTGTACCCAACAGTCTCTTTTGGGTATCCTATGAAGACACATTTTTCCGACTTGGGATCGAGCTTATCAGGTTGAAGTGTTTTCACATAAGCATCGCAGCCCCAAATTTTAAGAAACGACAACTTTGGTTTCTTGCCAAACCATAGTTCATAAGGCGTCGTATCAACGAATTTAGATGGTGCCCTATTTAACGTGAATGCAGCTGTCTCTAAAGCATAACCCCAAAACGATAGTGGTAAATCGGTAAGAGACATCATAGATCGCACCATATCCAATAAAGTACGGTTACGACGTTCGGACACACCATTATGCTGTGGTGTTCCAGGTGGCGTGAGTTGTGAAACTATTCCACATTGTTTCAAATGAAGACCAAACTCGTAACTCAAATATTCTCCTCCACGATCAGATCGTAGGAACTTTATTTTCTTGTTACGATGATTCTCTACTTCACTCTGAAATTCTTTGAACTTTTCAAATGTTTCAGACTTGTGTTTCATTAAGTAGATATACCCATATCTGCTCAAATCATCAGTGAAGGTCAGAAAATAACGATACCCGCCGTGAGCATCAACACTCATTGGTCCACATACATCAGTATGTATGATTTCCAACAAATCTATTGCTCGCTCCATAGTTCCGGAGAACGGAGTTTTAGTCATCTTGCCCATGAGGCATGGTTCGCAAGCACCAAGTGATTCATAATCAAGTGATTCCAAAAGTCCATCTTTATGGAGTTTCTTCATGCGTTTTACACCAATATGACCTAAACGGCAGTGCCACAAATAAGTTGCACTATCATTATTAACCTTGCATCTTTTGGTTTCAATATTATGAATATGTGTATCACTACAATCGAGATCCAATAAGAATAGACCACTCTTTAAGGGTGCATGACCATAAAAGATATTATTCATCAAAATGGAACAACCATTATTCTCTGATTTAAATGAATAACCGTCTCGCAATAAACAAGATCCAGATATAATGTTCATGCTCAACGCTGGCACCAAATAACAATTATTTAGGTCTAAAACTAATCCCGAAGGTAGATGTAGAGGTAGCGTGCCGACGGCGATCACATCGACTTTGAACCGTTTCCCACGCGCATCGTCACCTCGTCCTTAGCTAATCTTCGTTTTATCCGTAGTCCCTGTTTCGAGTTACAAATATTAGCAACCGAACCGGTATCAAATACCCAGGTACTACTACGAGCATTAGTAAGGTACACATCAATAACATGTATATCACATATACCTTTGTTCATCTTGCCATCCTTCTTATCCGCCAAATACTTGGGGCAGTTCCGTTTCCAGTGTCCAGTCCCCTTGCAGTAGAAGCATTCAGTTTCAGGCTTGGCTCCAGATTTGGGTTTCTTCGTTGAAGTAGCAACTGACTTGCTATTCTTTTTGAAGTTCCCTTTCTTTCCCTTGCCCTTTTTCTTGAAACTAGTGGTCTTGTTAACCATCAACACTTGATGCTCCTTTTTGATTTCTACCTCCGCAGCTTTGAGCATAGCGAAGAGCTCGGGAATTGTCTTTTGCATCCATTGCATGTTATAGTTCATCACGAAGCCTTTATAGCTTGGTGGCAGTGATTGAAGAACTCTATCAATAACACTATCCTCGTCAACTTTGCTACCAAGTTGAGTCATATGATTGTAGTACCCAGACATTCTGAGCAAGTGTTCACTGATAGAACTATTCTCCTCCATTTTGCAGCTGTAGAACTTATTGGAAATCTCATATTTCTCAATTCGGGCATTTGCTTGAAATATTAACTTCAACTCCTGGAACATCTCATATGCTCCATGACGTTCAAAACGTCGTTGAAGTCCCGGTTCTAAGCCGTAAAGCATGGCACACTGAACTATCGTGTAGTCATCAGACCGCGACTGCCAGACGTTCAAAGCGTCTGCATTAGCGGAAGGGGGCTTGTCACCTAGCGGTGCTTCAAGGACATAATTCTTCTGTGGAGCAATGAGGATAATCCTCAGGTTACGGACCCAGTCCGTGTAATTGCTACCATCATCTTTCAACTTAGCTTTCTCTAGGAATGCATTAAAATTCAAAGGAACGGTAGCACGGGCCATTGATCTATAACGACATAGATATGCAAAACTATCAGGACTAAGTTCATGATAAATTAAAGTTCAATTTAATCATATTAATTTAAAGAACTCCCACTTAGATAGACATCCCTCTGGTCATCTAAATGATCACGTGATCCAAATCAACTAAACCATGTCCGATCATCACGTGAGATGGAGTAGTTTTCAATGGTGAACATCTTATGTTGATCATATCTACTATATGATTCACGCTCGACCTTTCGGTCTCCAGTGTTCCGAGGCCATATCTGTATATGCTAGGCTCGTCAAGTTTAACCCGAGTATTCTGCATGTGCAAAACTGGCTTACACCCGTTGTATTTGAACGTAGAGCTTATCACACCCGATCATCACGTGGTGTCTCGGCACGACGAACTTTCGCAACGGTGCATACTCAGGGAGAACACTTATACCTTGAAATTTAGTAAGGGATCATCTTATAATGCTACCGTCGTTCTAAGCAAAATAAGAAGCATAATAAGATAAACATCACATGCAATCAAAATATGTGACATGATATGGCCATCATCATCTTGTGCTTTTGATCTCCATCTTCAAAGCACCGTCATGATCACCTTCGTCACCGGCTTGACACCTTGATCTTCATCGTAGCATCGTTGTCGTCTCGCCAACTATTGCTTCCATGACTATCGCTACCGCTTAGTGATAAAGTAAAGCAATTACATGGCGATTGCATTTCATACAATAAAGCGACAACCATATGGCTCATGCCAGTTGCCGATAACTTTACAAAACATGATCATCTCATACAAAGCCGTATAACTCATCATGTCTTGACCATATCACATCACAACATGCCCTGCAAAAACAAGTTAGACGTCCTCTACTTTGTTTGTTGCAAGTTTTACGTGGCTGCTATGGGCTTAGTAAGAACCGTTCTTACCTACGCATACAAAACCACAACGATGTTTCGTCAAGTATGTGCTGTTTTAACCTTCACAAGGACCGGGCGTAGCCACACTTGATTCAGCTAAAGTGAGAGAGACAGACACCCGCCAGTCACCTTTAAGCAACGAGTGCTCGTAACGGTGAAACCAGTCTCGCGTAAGCGTACGCGTAATGTCGGTCCGGGCCGCTTCATCTCACAATACCGCCGAAGCAAAGTATGACATGTTGGTAAGCAGTATGACTAGTATCGTCCACAATCTCATTGTGTTCTACTCGTGCATATCATCTACGCATAGACCTGGCTCATGATGCCACTGTTGGGGAACGTAGTATTTTAAAATTTTCCTACGATCACGCAAGATCTATCTACCAGATGCATAGCAACGAGAGGGGAGAGTGTGTCTACGTACCCTCGTAGACGGGGAGCGGAAGCGTCAAGTGACGCGGTTGATGTTGTCGAACTTCTTCACGATCCAACCGATCAAGCACCGAACGTACGGCACCTCCGCGTTCAGCACACGTTCAGCTTGATGACGTCCCACGAGCTCTTGATCCAGTTGAGCTTCACGGGAGAGTTTCGTCAGCACGACGGCGTGGTGACGGATATGATGTGTTCACCGGCGCAGGGCTTCGCCTAAGCTCCACGACGGTATGACCGAGGTGTGATTCTGTGGAGGGGGGCACCGCACACGGCTAAAACAATTCAACTTGTGTGTCTTTGGGTGCCCCCCTGCCCCCGTATATAAAGGAGCAGGGGAGGGAGGCCGGCCGGCCCTTCCTGGTGCGGCTAGGGAAGGAGTCCTACTAGGAATAGGATTGCAATCCTATTCCTAGTAGGATTCACCGAAAGGAAGAAGGGGGAAAGGAATAGGAGAGGTGGCGCCCCCCCCCCCCCCCCAATCCTAGTCCAACTAGGAACCCTAGGTGGGGGCGCCGGCCAGCCCTATGGGCTGCCTCTCTCTTTCCCTTTAGGCCCACTATGGACCATCCCCTCTCGTAGGGGGTTCCGGTAACCCCCTCCGGCATTCCCGATAAATCCAAAACTTTTCCTGTATACTTCCGGTGTCCGAATATAGCCGTCCAATATATCAATCTTTATGTCTCGGACATTCCGAGACTCCTCGTCATGTCCGTGATCTCATCTGGGACTCCGAACTACCTTCGGTACATCAATACACATAAACTCATAATACCGATCGTCATCAAACGTTAAGCGTGCGGACCCTACGGGTTCGAGAACTATGTAGACATGACCGAGACTCATCTCCGGTCAATAACCAATAGCGGAACCTGGATGTTCATATTGGCTCCTACATATTCTACGAAGATCTTTTATCGGTCAGAACCGCATAACAACATACGTTGTTCCTTTTGTCAAACTGTATGTTACTTGCCCGAGATTCGATCGTCGGTATCTCTATACCTAGTTCAATCTCGTTACCGGCAAGTCTCTTTACTCGTTCCGTAACACATCATCTCGTGACTAACTCATTAGTCTTTTGCTTGCAAGGCTTATTGTGATGTGTGTTACCGAGAGGGCCCAGAGATACCTCTCCGACACTCGGAGTGACAAATCCTTAATCTTGATCTATGCCAACACCACGAATACTTTCGGAGACACCTGTAGAGCATCTTTATGATCACCCAGTTACGTTGTGACGTTTGATAGCACACAAGGTGTTCCTACGGTATTCGGGAGTTGCATAATCTCATAGTCATAGGAACATGTATAAGTCATGAAGAAAGCAATAGCAGTTAAACTAAACGATCATAGTGCTATGCTAACGGATGGGTCTTGTCCATCACATCATTCTCCTAATGATGTGATCCCGTTGATCAAATGACAACTCATGTCTATGACTAGGAAACATAACCATCTTTGATCAATGAGCTAGTCTAGTAGAGGCATACTAGGGACATACTGTTTTGTCTATGTATCCACACATGTACTAAGTTTCCGGTTAATACAATTCTAGCATGAATAAAAGACATTTATCATGATATAAGGAAATACAAATAACATCTTTATTATTGCCTCTAGGGCATATTTCCTTCATATATAACTAAGGGGTGACGGCCGATTGAACAACACACAATCGATCAATTCATCTATCACTTTTTATCTTTTATCTTTTCTCCTTAACCCTAGTTCTTCTTCTTCTCGTTCTTCGCTCATTCTTCGTTTACAAGGCGGTGAACCTCGAGGCCCTAGGGGCGGTCAAGCCGACCTAGAGCAGCCCATAGCCGCCGTGCGTCCAGACGGGGTCCCTCCCGGGCACGTGGGGTTTCGGATCTACAAAAGTGCCCGCCGGATTGCTTGTGTATCGCGCTTCCGGACGGGTCTCCTTCGACGTGAGCTGCGGTGCATCACCCTTGGCGTTGGAGGTACACGGTGACGTGTTCGTGTGCAAACAGTCTCCCTCTGAAGTGCCTGCCTGGCCGTGAACGAGTATTCCGACGGAAAAAGAAACAATGAGCAGTTCTGCCCTAAGAGCAACTCCAACGGGGCGACCCATTTCGTACGCCGCCGTCTGTTTGACTCCACGCGGACAGAAAAGTCGGTCCAACACGCTGATCTAAATGGACGCGCATCCGCTTTTCATTCACGTGCGGACCTATTCCCGACCCAATTTTGAGTCTGATTTGGGTCGGCACGGACATGAAGCGGATGCGGACAACGCGCGCGTACTCCTGCCCCTGGCCCGCCAGTCGGTGGCACATTGATCGTTCTCCACCCCTCCCGACAGCAAGCCCACGCCTCCCTCCTCCCCGTCGCTGCCGCCGCCCAGTTCTGGTTCCTTCGCCAGCCTCCTTCCCGTACCACCCAACGCTGGCACCTACCCATGCCGCCGGGCCACCGCAGCTTCCCCGACCCCCAATCCACCGCAGCTCCCCCCCCCACCACCCCACCCCGCGACGCCGTGCAACTTCTTCATCCGCAGTGGCTAATGCTCGCCAGACGCTTGGACGCTCGTCGGACTTCGCCAGCCAAGCCACCTTGTCGAGAGGAGGCGTTCGTCCCTTCACCGGCCAACTTCGTCGTCCACACCCGCAAATTGTTCGACAGTTTGCCTCAAGGTACAAATGGACTACGCTGACGAGTTCTTTTTCCAGAATGTTCTGTGCGACTCCGACGATGAGGAGGTACTATTTGCCGTGTTGGTCCATGACCACCTTAATAGGCAGCTTATACGTCTCCAACGTATCTACTTTTCCAAACACTTTTGCCCTTGTTATTGACTCTAACTTGCATGATTTGAATGGAACTAACCCGGACTGACGCTGTTTTCAGCAGAATTGCCATGGTGTTGCTTTTGTGCAGAAATAAAAAGTTCTCGGAATGGCGTGAAACTCCACGGAGATTTATTTTGTAAAATATAAAAAATATCTGCAATAAGATCCAGACCAGGGGGCCCACACCCTGTCCACGAGGGTGGGGGCGCCCCCCCCCCCCCCAAGGGCGCGCCCCCCTGCCTCATGGGCCCCCTGGTGCTCCACCATGTATCCCTAGATCCTATATATTCACTTTCAGGGAGAAAAAATGAAGGAGAAAGAATTATCGCGTTTCACGATACGAAGCCGCCGCCAAGCCCTAATCTCTCTCGGGAGGGCTGATCTAGAGTCCGTTCGGGGCTCCGGAGAGTGGAGATCGTCGACATCGTCATCATCAACCTTCCTCCATCACCAATTCCATGATGCTCACCGCCATGCGTGAGTAATTCCATCGTAGGCTTGCTGGACGGTGATGGGCTGGATGGGATCTATCATGTAGTCGAGTTGGTTTTGTTAGGGTTTGATCCCTAGTATCCACTATGTTATGAGATTAATGTTGCTATGACTTTGCTATGCTTAATGCTTGTAACTAGGGCCCGAGTGACATGATTTCGGATCTGAACCTATTATGTTTTCATGAATATATGTGTGTTCTTGGTCCTATCTTGCAAGTCTATAGTCACCTACTATGTGTCATGATCCGGCAACCCCGAAGTGACAAAAATCGGGACCACTCCCGGTGATGACCGTAGTTTGAGGAGTTCATGTATTCACTATGTGTTAATGCTTTGGTCTGGTACTCTATTAAAAGGAGGCCTTAATATCCCTTAGTTTCCAATAGGACCCCGCTGCCACGGGAGCGTAGGACAAAAGATGTCATGCAAGTTCTTTTCTATAAGCATGTATGACTATATTCGGAATACATGCCTACATTGCATTGATGAACTGGAGCTAGTTCTGTGTCACCCTAGGTTATAACTTCTACATGATGAATTGCATCCGACATAATTTCCCATCACCAATCCAATGCCTACGAGCTTTTCACATATTGCTTGTTGCTTATTTACTTTCTTGCTGCTACTATTACAAAAACTACAAAAACACTATCATTACTTTTATTGTTGCTACCGCCACTATCATATTACTTTGCTACTAAACTATCTTGCTGCAGATACTAAGTTTCCAGGTGTGGTTGAATTGACAACTCAGCTACTGATACTTAAGAGTATTCTTTGGCTCCCCTTGTGTCGAATCAATAAATTTGGGTTGAATACTTTACCCTCGAAAACTGTTGCGATCCCCTACACTTGTGGGTTATGAAGACTATTTTCTGGCACCGTTGCCGGGGAGCATAGCTCTATTATTTAAGTCACTTGGGATTTATATCTATTGATCACTATGAAGAATTTGAAGGGCTCAAAAACCAAGATCTTACCCTCAACTACGAGGGGAGGTAAGGAACTGCCATCTAGCTCTGCACTTGATTCTCCTTCTGTTATGGGAAAATTTGTGACACCTACTCATCCTATTGAATCTGATATGTTGTACGTTATTGATGATGCCACTTCTGCTATGTATGATGAAACCACTTCTATGCCTGATACTATGCTACTAGGTGAATTTCTAGATGAACAAATTGCTAAGGTTAGGGAGAATGCAAATATTGAAACTGATGATATTTATGAAAGTGATGATGAAGCTTCTCCCAACAGATATGAATTGCTTGTTGTTCCTGAGGGTTATGTTATGGATGAAGAAACTGGTAGAGACTTTCTTGCTTGCAATGATAGATATGATCTTAAGAAATTATTAGCTAAGCTAAAAGAAAAGTCCTTGAATGCTAGAATGAAACATGACCCTCCTTTTGCCACTTCACCAATCTGTGTTACTGATAAGGATTATGAATTCTGTGTTGATCCTGAGTTAATTACTTTGGTTGAATCTGATCCTTTCCATGGCTATGAATCTGAAACTGTTGTGCCACATCTTACTAAGTTGAATGATATAGCCACCCTGTTTACCAATGATGAAAAGATTCGTTACTATTATATCCTCAAGTTATTTCCTTTCTTGTTAAAGGGTGATGCTAAGACTTGGTTTAATTCTTTTGATCCTGGTTGCGTGCGTAGTCCCCAAGATATGATGTATTACTTCTCTGCTAAATATTTTCCCGCTCATAAGAAACAAGTTGACTTACGGGAAATATATAACTTTGTGCAAATTGAAGAAGAGAGTCTCCCACAAGCTTGGGGGAGGCTTCTCCAATTACTTAATGCTTTGCCTGATCATCCTCTTGAGATGTATGATATACTTGATGTCTTGTATAATGGACTAACTGATGCTTCCAGAGACCACCTGGATAGTTGTGATGGTTGTGTTTTTAGGGAAAGAACAGTTGAACAAGCTGAATTACTATTGAATAATATGCTGGCCAATGAAAATAATTGGACACTTCCTGAACCAGCCCCTAAGCCAACTCCGAAGAAAAGAGGTGTTCTATTTCTCAGTCCTGAAGATATGCAAGAGGCAAAGAAATCTATGAAAGAAAAAGGTATTAAAGCTGAAGATGTTAAGAATTTACCACCTATTGAAGAAATACATGGTCTTGATAACCCGACACAGGTAGTAAAGGTAAATTCTCTTTATAGATTTGATGAAGGTGTTATCCTTCGTTATAAGTCTGCTAGCCAATGCTTAGACGAGTTTGACAATGTTATTGTGAAACAAGAAACTTCAATGCTTACGTTGGTAGAAAATTACAACACAATGCTTATATGATTGAACACTTGAGTGATTATCTGTCTAGAGTTAAAGGTGAACTGGAACTTATTAGTATACATGCTTCTATGGTCACCACTTGATATGTCTCCAACATATCTATAATTTTTGATTGTTCCATGCTATTATATTATCCTTCTAGGATGTCTTATGGGCTTTTATATACACTTTTATATGATTTTTGGGACTAACCTATTAACCCAGAGCCCAGTGCCAGTTTGTTTTTTTCTCCTATTTTAGGGTTTTACAGAAAAGGAATATCAAACGGAGTCCAATTGACGTGCCAATTTTTGATGATTTTTTTCTGGACCAAAAGAAGCCCCCGAAGTAAAAGAGTTAGGCCAGGAGAGCCACGGGCTGCCCACGAGGGTGGGGGGCGCGCCCTCCTATCTCGTGGACAGCCCAGAGGCCCCCTGACTTGTGCCCTACGCCAAAAAATCCTATAAATACTGAAACCTTCGGAAATTCACCTAGATCGGGAGTTCTGCCGCTGAAAGCCTCTGTAGCCACCGAAAACCAATCTACACCCGTTCTGGCACCCTGTCGGAGGGTGGAATCCCTCTCCGGTGGCTATCTTCATCATCCCGGCGCTCTCCATGACGAGGAGGGAGTAGTCCACCCTCGGGGCTGAGGGTATGTATCAGTAGCTATGTGTTTGATCTCTCTCTCTCTCTTGTGTTCTTGAGATGGCACAATCTTGATGTATCGCGAGCTTTGCTATTATAGTTGGATCTTATGTTGCTTCTCCCCCTCTACTCTCTTGTAATGGATTGAGTTTTCCCTTTGAAGTTATCTTATCGGATTGAGTCTTTAAGGATTTGAGAACACTTGATGTATGTCTTGCGTAGGATATCTATGGTGACAATGGGGTATTCTATTGATTCACTTGATGTGTGTTTTGGTGATCAACTTGCGGGTTCCGTGACCTTGGGAATCTATGCATAGGGGTTGGCACACGTTTTCGTCTTGACTCTTCGGTAGAAACTTTGGGGGCACTCTTTGAAGTACTTTGTGTTGGTTGAATAAATGTTTCTGAGATTGTGTGATGCTTATCATATAATCATGCCCACGGATACTTGAGGTGACAATGGAGTATCTAGGTGACATTAGGGTTTTGATTGATTTGTGTCTTAAGGTGTTATTCTAGTACGAACTCTATGATAGATTGAACGTTACTACGGACTCTTGAATAGATCGATCAGAAAGAATAACTTTGAGGTGGTTTCGTACCCTACCATAATCTCTTCGTTTGTTCTCCGCTATTGGTTACTTTGGAGTGACTCTTTGTTGCATGTTGAGGGCTAGTAATATGATCCAATTATATTATCCTTGTTGAGAGAACTTCCACTAGTGAAAGTATGAACCCTAGGCCTTGTTTCCTATCATTGCAACACCGTTTATGCTCACTTTTACCACTTCCTACCTTGCTGTTTTTATATTTTATTATTACAAAAACCCATATCTACCATCCATATTGCACTTGTATCACCATCTCTTCGCCGAACTAGTGCACCTATACAATTTACCATTGTATTGGGTGTGTTGGGGACACAAAAGACTCTTTGTTATTTGGTTGCAGGGTTGTTTCAGAGAGACCATCTTCATCCTACGCCTCCCACGGATTGATAAACCTTAGGTCATCCACTTGAGGGAAATTTGCTACTGTCCTACAAACCTCTGCACTTGGAGGCCCAACAACGTCTACAAGAAGAAGGTTGTGTAGTAGACATCACCACTCAAGTAGAACAAGTACTTAAGGCTCAGAATGATTTTCTCAATGAATTAAATAGTAAGAATAATGATAATGCCATTAGAGTTGTGACTAGAGGTGGCAGAATGACTCAGGAACCTCTGTATCCTGAGGGCCACCCTAAGAGAATTGAGCAAGATTCTCAGAGAGCTAATTTAGATGCACCTAGTTCTTCTAAGAAGAAGAAAAAGAAAAATGATAAGACTTTGCATGCTTCTAGTGAACCTGTAGCTCACACACCTGAGAATCCCAATGATATATATGTTTCCGATGCTGAGACACTATCTGGTAATGAACATGAACCTAGTGATAATGTTAATGATGATGTTCATGATGATGCTCAACCTAGCAATGATAATGATGTAGAGATTGAACCTGATGTTGATCTTGATAACCCACAATCAAAGAATCAACGTTATGATAAGAGAGACTTTGTTGCTAGGAAGCACGGTAAGGAAAGAGAACCATGGGTTCAGAAACCCATGCCTTTTCCTCCGAAACCATCCAAGTAAAAGGATGGTGAGGATTTTGAGCGCTTCGCTGAAATGATTAGACCTATCTTTTTGCGTATGCGTTTAACTGATGTGCTTAAAACGAATCCTTATGCTAAGTATATGAAAGATATTATTACCAACAAAAGAAAGATACCTAAAGTAGAAATTTCCACCATGCTTGCCAATTACACCTTTAAGGGTGGAATACCTAAGAAACTAGGAGATCCATGAGTACCTACTATACCTTGCTCCATTAAGAAAAACTATGTTAAAACTGCTTTGTGCGATCTTGGAGGCGGTGTTAGTGTTATGCCTCTCTCTTTATATCGTAGACTTGACTTGAGTAAGTTGACACCTACTGAAATATCTTTGCAAATGACTGATAAATCAACTACTATACCTGTCGGTATTTGTGAGGATGTGCATGTTGTAGTTGCAAATGTTACTATTCTGACGGACTTTGTTATACTTGATATTCCCGAGGACGATAGCATGTCTATTATCCTTGGTAGACCTTTTTTTAATATTGCAGGGGCTGTTATTGATTGCAACAAAGTCAATGTCACTTTTCATGTCAATGATAATGAGCATACGGTACACTTTCCAAGGAAACAACCTCAGGTCCACAGCATCAATTCTATTGGAAAAATCTCAACTATCACTATTGGAGGTTTTGAATTTCCTTTTCCTACTATCAAGAAGACATATGACATTCTTATTGTTGGGGACATACATATCCCCATTGAGGTAACATAGTGTCATTCGAAAATTCTCCGGTTTCATGCTACTCGGAAAGAGTTTACTAACAAGACTTGATCAACCTTGTTAATGAATTCCTTTTGATGAACATGGGATAGGTGAATCTAGATGGCACAACCTTCTGTATCCTCCTTTTACTTCCTGTTAATTAGGATAAATAAAGCAAAAATAGTATTTTATGTTTGTTTCCAGACTTATTCGTGCAATAAAAAAATACCCCGAAAATAAAAGTTCTCCAAATGCCATGAAAATGAAATATGATTTTTTTCTAGAATATTTGAGAAAATATGGCATAGAACACATAGTGAGGGGAGCCGGCACCTGGCCACGAGGGTCCAGGGCGCGCCCCCTGCCAGGGCGAGCCCCCTGCCTCGTGGGCCGCATGTGGCCCCCCTCCACTTATTCCTGCACCCACACTCTTCTTCTTCTTCTTCCTGAACCATCTTTGTTTGATCTGTCCAGAGGCATATACCTCATTACATCAGATGCCTTCTACAAGTACCAAGGCCAGGCACAAGCTTCAGAGCCTGAGCCAGAGCCACAGCTTGATCCTTACCGTCAGTCTATTTATGGGTGGGAGCTGGATGAGCTCGCCAACCAGTGGCACCCAGAGGACATATCTCAGTACACTGGAGGGAGTTGCTTCGATCCCTGGCCATAGACCAACTTAGGCCAAAAGCCTAAGCTTGGGGTAGTACGTGTTTCTCACCGACTTTACATTCATGTTCACACACTTATTCTAGTTGTCGGTGCTCACACTCTTTCATTGTACCATCCATGCTTAGTTTCATTCCTTTTTCTTAGTCTTTTCCTCGTGTGCTGGAAAAACCATAAGAAAAACAAAAAAAATATTAGTTGTAGCTTCTAGCTAGTTTACTTTTCTTGCTTGCAGTAGTAGTAATTAAAAAGAAAACCCAAAAAGATTTCCCGTTCTTCTTTTGCTTGTTGGGAGCTTTCCCGTGTAAATAGTTTCCTTTCTTTTCCTTGGGGGTTAAGAGTAGAAGACCATGAATGAAATTGCTTAATGGATCTCATATTCTTTATTGTTGATTTAACCTTGAGCCATATTACCTTGTCTTCTCTCTTGTATTAAAATGACTGCAGATTTCAGCTTAGTCCAATGCACGTGCACTATTATTATTTTCCACACCATTCGGTCGTGCGAGTGAAAGGATGATATATAATGAACTAATTGAGATGAGAAAAGCTGGTATGAACTCGACCTCTCTTGTTTTTGTAAATATGATATTTCATCGTTCCTGATTCAGCTTGTTATGAATGAAACATGCTTGGAATGACAATTAGAGATCATAGCTGCTTATGCCATGCTTAATTAGCTGAGAGTTTATAATGGTCTATCTTGCGTGCCGACTTGATATTAAAATGGTTGTGATGTGGTATGATGGGGTGGTATCCTCCTTTGAACGATTTAAGTGGTCTGGCTTGGCACATGTTCACGCATGTAGTTCAAACAAATCAACATAGCCTCCACGATATTTATGTTCATGGTGATTTATATCCTACTCATGCTTGCATTCATTGTTGATTAATTTTAATGCATGTTCATGACCGTTGTTGCTCTCTAGCTGGTCGCTTCCCAGTCTTTTTCTAGCCTTCACCTGTACTAAGCGGGAATACTGCTTGTGCATCCACTTCCATAAACCCCAAAGTTATTCTACATGAGTCCACTATACCTTCCTATATACGGTATCTACCTGCCGTTCCAAGTAAATTTGTATGTGCCAAACTCTAAACCTTCAAATGAAATTCTGTTTTGTATGCTCGAACATCTCATGTATCAACTAGGGCTGTCTATATCTTCCATGCTAGGTGGGTTATTCTCACGATGAGTGGACTCCGCTCATCATTCATGAGAAAATGGCTGGTAACCGGGATGCCCAGTCCCATGCTCAAAATCATAATAATGAAATAAAACTCCCCCAGGGCTGTTGTTGGTTTGGACGGTACCCGTTGTTTCGGGCCAGCCGTGGAGTGTGCTTGTTGGTGGTTGGGGAAGTATAAACTTTACCATTCTATTTGGGAACCGCCTATAATGTGCATAGTATGGGAGATATCGAGATTCTTGGTTGTTATGTTGACAATGAGAGTATACCGCTCAAAATATTATTCATCTCTATTTAAAAATCGAGCTCTGTCACCTCTACAAATCCCTGCTTCCCTCTGCGAAGGGCCTATCTATTTACTTTTATGCTGAGTCATCATCCTCTTATAAAAGAGCACCAGTTGGAGAGCACCTCTGTCATTTGCATGTATTGCTATTAATTTGCATTGAGTATGATCATGACTGGATCTCTTTTACCATGAATTACAATGTCTAGTCAGTCCCTGATCTTTAAAGGTGCTCGGCATTTATGTTTTGCGGTCTCAGAAAGGGCTAGCAAGATACCATCTTGTTATATCATATCATGATTGTTTTGAGAAAGTGTTGTCATCCGAGGTTTACTATTATTGCTCGCTAGTTGATTATGCCATTGATGTGAGTAGTCTTGAGACCTGAAAGTTATTGTGAATGTTGTTAATGCATGATCTTGCTAAAAACTTGAATGCTGGCTTACATATTTACAACAAGAGCAAACAGAGTTTGTCAAAGTTTTTCTTTATCACTTTCAGTTTATCAACTGAATTGCTTGAGGACAAGCAAAGGTTTAAGCTTGGGGGAGTTGATACGTCTCCAACGTATCTACTTTTCCAAACACTTTTGCCCTTGTTATAGACTCTAACTTGCATGATTTGAATGGAACTAACCCGGACTGACGCTGTTTTCAGCAGAATTGCCATGGTGTTGTTTTTGTGCAGAAATAAAAAGTTCTCGGAATGACCTGAAACTCCACGGAGATTTATTTTGGAAAATATAAAAAATATCTGCAAGAAGATCCAGACCAGGGGGGCCACACCCTGTCCGCGAGGGTGGGGGCCGCGCCCCCCTAGGGCGCGCCCCCTGCCTCGTGGGCCCCTTGGTGCTCCACCGATATATCCCTAGATCCTATATATTCACTTTCGGGGAGAAAAAATCAAGGAGAAAGAATTATCGTGTTTCACGATACGAAGCCGCCGCCAAGCCCTAATCTCTCTCGGGAGGGCTAATCTGGAGTCCGTTCGAGGCTCCGGAGAGTGGAGATCGTCGCCATCGTCATCATCAACCTTCCTCCATCACCAATTCCATGATGCTCACCGCCATGCGTGAGTAATTCCATCGTAGGCTTGCTGGACGGTGATGGGTTGGATGGGATCTATCATGTAATCGAGTTAGTTTTGTTAGGGTTTGATCCCTAGTATCCACTATGTTCTGAGATTGATGTTGCTATGACTTTGCTATGCTTAATGCTTGTCACTAGGGCCCAAGTGCCATGATTTCGGATATGAACCTATTATGTTTTCATGAATATATGTGTGTTCTTGATCCTATCTTGCAAGTCTATAGTCACCTACTATGTGTTATGATCCGGCAACCCCGAAGTGACAAAAATCGGGACCACTCCCGGTGATGACCGTAGTTTGAGGAGTTCATGTATTCACTATGTGTTAATGCTTTGGTCCGGTACTCTATTAAAAGGAGGCCTTAATATCCCTTAGTTTCCAATAGGACCCCGCTGCCACGGGAGCGTAGGACAAAAGATGTCATGCAAGTTCTTTTCCATAAGCACGTATGACTATATTCGGAATACATGCCTACATTGCATTGATGAACTGGAGCTAGTTCTGTGTCACCCTAGGTTATAACTTCTACATGATGAATTGCATCCGACATAATTTCCCATCACCGATCCAATGCCTACGAGCTTTTCACATATTGCTTGTTGCTTATTTACTTACCCGCTGCTACTATTACAAAAACTACAAAAACACTATCGTTACTTTTATTGTTGCTACCGCCACTATCATATTACTTTGCTACTAAACTATCTTGATGCAGATACTAAGTTTCCAGGTGTGGTTGAATTGACAACTTAGCTGCTAATACTTAAGAGTATTCTTTGGCTCCCCTTGTGTCGAATCAATAATTTTGGGTTGAATACTTACCCTCGAAAACTGTTGTGATCCCCTACACTTGTGGGTTATCAGCAGCGGCCGTTGTTCCGGCGCTCGATTCCGGGGCATGTTCCGGCATTGAATCGCAACCGAGAGAGCGGCCATTTCCTTCTATGGAAGGACTACTTTGACACAACCAATCCGATGTTCCAACATCATAAATTCCTGCGGCCTTTCCGTATGGCTAGGCATGTTTTCAACCGGATTCGAGAGGGGGTGGTCAGATACGATGACTACTTCGAGTGCAAAGAGGATGCCATTGGAAAGATTGGCTTGTCATCTTATCAGAACTGCACTACAGCTATCCGGATGCTTGCTTACGGAGTACCCGGTGATCTTATCGATGAGTACGTTCGTATGAGTGAGTCTACGCGCCTAGAGTCACTATATAGGTTCTGCAAGGCTGTGATTGCAGTGTTTGGCCCCGAGTACTTGAGAGAGCCGACTGCTGCAGACACAGTCCGCTTGTTGGCGACCAATGCCAGCCGGGGCTTCCCAGGGATGCTTGGCATCATAGACTGCATGCACTGGGGTGCAAGAACTGCCCTTATGCTTGGCAAGGCCAGTACAAGGGCCATGTCAAGGCCTGCACTGTCATACTTGAGGTCGTGGCCTCTCAAGATCTCTGGATCTGACACTCTTTCTTTGGCATGGCCGGATCACACAATGATATCAATGTGCTACAACGTTCACCAGTGTTTGCAAGGCTAGCCGAAGGCAACTGTCCGCCGGTCAATGTTAACATCAACGGTCACAACTACAACAAAGGATACTATCTTGCTGACGGAATCTATCCATAGTGGACCACTATTGTGAAGACAATATCCAACCCTATCGGAGAGAAGAGGAAAAGATTTGCCCAAGAATAAGAGAGTGCTAGGAAGGATGTCGAGCGTGCCTTTGGTGTTCTGCAATCTCGATGGGGCATAGTTCGGTATCCTGGTAGAACTTGGAGCACCAAGAAGTTATGAGAAGTGATGACTACTTGTGTGATCATGCACAATATGATCGTAGAGGATGAGCGCCCGAAACATCTCCACGATCAAGGGTTTGAGTTTCAGGGTGACAATGTGGTGCCTCGGTACGGCGGAGGAGCGGAGTCGTTTGCATAGTTCACTCAATTTCATCATGAAATGCGTGATTGAAAAACACATATTCAGTTGCAAGATGATTTGGTTGAGCATATATGGGATCATGTTGGCAACCAATAGATGTATCTTTTTAAGACAATTTATTTGTTATTGAGCTTGTAAAACTTTGCTATATTTTATTTCGGTTGTGAAACTATGCTATTTCATCATTTGCATTTGAAAATATACAAAATGTGTGTATTTGTTAAAAACCGGCGACTAGCCGGCCACGCGGACAAATATGGGTCGGCGCGTTGGGCGCACGATCGACCCAAATCTTAAAACGGACGGACGATCCAAACGGACGAAAAGCGAACAAAATCGCCGTCTGTTTGGGTCGCCCCGTTAGAGTTGCTCTAATACCCAGGCATGGCCAGACGGAATACATCCAATCAAAATTGGAATTAATTGTTTAGTGATGAAAATTCTAATTACCTAAAGATTAGTGGGCTAAAAATGAGAGATGATGGCGCTCTTTGGGATCTTTTTTATAAGAACAAAAAAGAAAAACATATGAGTTGTAACTTATTGAAGATGTATAGGCCTCCTTTGGTTCATAGGATAGGATTATTATAGGAATAGAAAATTTGTAGGAAATGAGATGACATGTATCTCAAATCCTATGAGTAGGAATAGGAAAAAAGATGTCATTTGATTCACACCAGAGGAATTTTTCCATTGAGTCTAGGCTTATTTTTATTTTCCTATAAAATGTGGAGGATAGGAACCAATCCTATGTAGGAATAGGAATCCATTCCTATGAACCAAAGGGCTCTAAAGGAAAAATTCCTATTAGAATCCTATCCTATAGAATTTCTATGAAATTCCTCCAAACCAAAGGAGGCCTAGTCTCCGCAGTAAGATGTTTGAGAGCTCAGGCAAACCATAGCTATGAAATGTGTAAGTATTGCCATACTTACATGATAATTGCCTTCACAGTTTTGTCTTAAAATCAGGAGGAAGAAGCTCAATACCCACCAGGGAGGCATCACCCCCACAGAATGAAGGCGGTGGGAGAAGCCTCGGGTAATGTGAGCTATTTGTGTCCTGTCATCTCAGCTTGGACAGCCCTATCCCAAGGCCGCGAAAACATACTCCCTCTGTCCCACAATATAAGAACGTTTTTGGCACTACACTAGTGTCAAAAACGTTCTTATATTATGGGACGGAGGGAGTATATTGCTCCACATGCACAACAAGGAACTTCAAAAGGTGAAAGCCATGGACAGCAACTTAAAAGCAACTCCACTAGTCCTGAAGCCAAATGGCGTTATTCCTTAAAACTCTCCAAGTCACAGACCAATACACCAACAACCCTATCACACTCCGGTATACCATACCATTTCGGCTCAGAAAAGACTAGGAACAGAAGAAGTTCGGTATGGTGGTAAAGACAGCATGGGTGTAAGATATACAGAGGTATTTCTTCCAAGTTTAGCCATCTGGGGAAGAAGAGCTCAGGGCAGGGAGGCGAAGGATGGTAGCAGCCAGCCACGCTCTGTCGCGAGCTCCACATAGCCTCTGAACTTCTCCTGCGCGTTCGGGATGTCGAGGGTCAGATCGTCCAGGCCTTCCTTGACGCGGGCGAAGCCGTTGGTCATCTGGTTCATGGTTATCAGCCCCTCGCCGGCGCACTCCTGCAGCAGAGCCAAGATGCTAGCTTCATTCTGCTTCTCCATCGCCATCACAAGCGCTTTCTTCACCACTTCATGGTTGAAGAAGGGCATCCCAAGGTCGCGGATGCACTGGCAGGCTTCCTTCAGGTCGCCGCCGGTGCTGTACTCCTCAAGGAGCTTGGAGATCTTGTCCTTTGCATCTTCCACAGCCCAGCCAGTGCCCCCACCCCAGCAGCGCAGTATCCTCTCACCAGAATGGCGGGCCGCAAGCAGAGAGCTGGCCATCTGGACAGTTTGACTACCACTGCTGTTCGGGCGCAGCTTGCTACTGATGTCATCCAAATTCAGTGGAACCAAGACTTCATCGATCACTGCCCTGGCCAGGAAGAGAGCGAGTTCACTAGGAGCATCCACAATGTCGAGGGCAGTGTCTTCTGCTGACTGCAGGAGCATTATGAATCCCTTCATGATATCACCTGTGGAAAATAGTTCCAAGCTGAGTGAAGAAAGAAGTACAGAAGCCATCTCCTTCTCCCTGTTCTTCCTGTCCATAGCAAGCGTGATGAGCTTCTTCAGGAAAATGGCGTTGTATTCAGGGGCAGAAAGCTCTTGAAGGCTTCTAATGAGTTCCGGGACGTCATCTGAGAGGAAATACTCCTGAATTATGTGACCAGACTCTTCTTTAAAATGCTTGACCTTTTCACTGCTTGCATTCCACATATCTTCATCAGGGGCAGCAGATTTACAGAATGAAGCATCAAGCCACCCTTCAGATATGGCTGTGGAAAGCAGCTTGTCAAAGAGTGTTTTGGCTGAAGGAACATCAAGGCTCAGGTCATCAACACTGTCAGCAACCCGAGAAAAACCCTTCGACACTTGATTAAAACTGATCAAACAACCTGTCGTTGATTCCTTCAACAACTTCAGGATTAATGGCTGAGACGAGAGATTCTCCATACCAAGGATGAGAGCACGTTTCACAACCTCATGATGGAAGAACGGGAGGCCCAGCTCCCTTATGCACCTAAAGGCTTCATCTGTATCTCCACTCTCAATGTACTCCCTCAGAATATCCTGGATCCTCTTTTTCGCCTCTTCAACAGTAAAGTGTGTGCTCCCACCCCACTTGCGTTCAACTAACTCCGCATGATGAGGAGCTGACAAGTAGCTCTTCTCAGCAACCTGCAGAACTTCAATGCCTTTTGAAGATTCTGGAAGCAATGCTCTGGCTCGAGTGAGAAAAACAGGAGGCAATATTTCATCAACAATGGCACGTGCCACGAAAACAGCCAAGACATCAATAGCGTCTGGTATATCCACAGATAGATCTTCTGTTGACTCTAGAAGCATCATAAAACCTTCACTCATCTTGGAGGAGTCCAATAGATCAGCATACAAGGCAGACAGCAGAATTGACGCCATTTCTTTTTCTTTATCATGGCGGTCCATTGCCATGGATATGAGCTTCTTCACAAAGTAATTGTGAAACTGATCGGATCCAAGACTCCTTAGCTCGGAAACTGACAGTTCCACATCTCCTGTACTAAAATACTCCTCAATTACTGGAACTACAAGCTTCCTGTAGTCATCTAATGTAGCAGGAACCTGCATTTGCAGAGAGGCATTGTTAGATTATAACGTCACATCAACAGAGAACGAAATGTTGGTAATACCATTTAATGTAGATAGTTCAAACCTTCTTAGTTCCATTAACTAATTTGCCCAACTCTTGGGATGGTAACTGATTTGCATCTCCAAGGTTGTCTTTTTCAATTTTCTCACCAACATCTTCTGAAAGCAGCATTGACAGAGTTACAACAATATCCATAGGAACTATGAAGAATAAGATAGTATTTCCAAATACATAACCCAATGTTAAATCTACACAGAAGTAACAGTAGAAAAGAATAGTGTCCTCTCACTGACCTATGGAAGCAAGCAAACTTCTACATCTTTAGATGTCCGCAGTTAATATCACAAAACGGACACATGACGTATGGAAATGGAAAATTATCACGGTACCAAATCACATACACTAAAGAAAAGAATGGAATGGAACTCCAAAAATGAATTTATTATACACAACAATAATCGCCTAAACAACAACATCCAAGTAAAAAACTGATGAGTTGAGAAACAAGCTAAACATACTCATAGCATTCTACTTATGAAGTATGGATATATAGCGTGAGCTGCTCAACATTTGGCAGTTGACATTCATGGAAAATAATAATCAGATCCCTCAATTGGAGATTGCATTTTGAGCAGCTTTAAGCTTTGACCACATGCTTAAACATATAGGAAAATAGAAACTAGTAATAGAAACAAAGGACAGTAACTACACCAGACTACATCAAAACCAACAAATGCATATTCTGCTGAATCCGTGAGGATATCACGACTAAGAGAATTTATAGCCTTCCAGTCAAGAACAGCAACCAAAAACTACCAGAAACTGTCACATACGTAAGCTTTTGGGATTTATAAGCATGAGCTTATAACCCCTCCAGAAGATAACCATAATACCATCCAACCATGGAGCGCAAAGACAATACTCAGAATAACATACCGAAACAGACAAATCCACTACCAATTGCATGACTGAACCGAACAGCAAGCACTGAAGTCCAATAAAATCAAGCGGTGTCGTATATCGTTGCTTTCAACTTTAGATAACCATAATACTGAGTTACCAACCAACCATGGAGCGCAAAGACAATCAGATCAACGTATCGAAACCAAAATATCCAATACCAATTGCATGACCGAACTGGGCAGCAAGCACTGAAGTCCAATAAAAACAAGCTGTGTCGTATATTGTTGCTGTCAACTTTAGATAACCATAATACCGACCAACTATGGAGCGCAAAGACAATACTTAGATCAACATATCGTAACCGACAAATCCACTACCATTTGCATGACCGAACTGGGTAGCAAGCACTGAAGTCCAACAAAAACAAGCAGTGGCGTATATTGTTGCTGTCAACTTTAGATAACCATAATACCGACCAACCATGGAGCGCAAAGACAATACTTAGATCAACATATCGTAACCGACAAATCCACTACCAATTGCATGACCAAACAGGGCACTAAAGTCCTACATAACCAAGCAGTGTGTATCGTTGCTGCCAAGTGCCAACTTTGTCGGCCACCCATACGACATGTCTTATTGGGTTTCAACCCCTTTCAGAGGGGAAAAACATCTATAACTTACCAAAAACCGTCGAGTACGCACTAAATCAGGACTCGTATCGAAATCAACAAATCAACTACCGATTGCATGACCAAAACTGAGAACTTGAACTCCAATAGAAATAAGCAGCGTGTATCGTTGCTGTCACCTTTGTCGGCCACCCATACGACATATGTCTTATTGGGTTTCAACCCCTTTAGGAGGGAAAAAAACACCTATAACTTACCAAAAACCGTCGCCTACGCACTAGATCAGGACTCGTATCGAAATCGACAAATCGACTACCGATTGCATGACCAAAACTGAGAACTGACCTCCAATAGAAATAAGCAGCGTGTATCGTTGCTGTCACCTTTGTCGGCAACCCCTAACGACATTTTGGGTTTTAACCCCTTTCGGCAAAAGAAATAACCACCTATAACTAACCAGAAACCCTCGCCTACGTACTAAATCAGGACTCCACCGACATCAAACCGAACAATAATCAAACAGCATCGGCTTTTCCCGCCAGCATGAACTATACTCGACAACGGCCTTGACCGCTTACAGTGCACTGAAGAACTTCACACAACATCAAACCGTCATCATGCTACTCCATCAGGCATGTATAGCAAGTTAGCAACAGGCAACCCTAGGAACAAAATTCACGTACGTGCATCATCATCAAATCACCCTCTAAGAGGACAGCAGGTCCCCAGCAACAGCAGAACTGAACATTTACAGTCCCTACGATTCTAGCCCCATCTACCAATTCCCAAACCGACTCTGCTACGGCGTAGCATAATCCAGCACTACTATAACATAATTCAGCAGTACAGACAACACAGATGAGTATACAAGATAGCGGCAGCGAGCTAGCAGTCACCTTTCTTAGCGGTGTGGTGGTGTGGGATGTGGCGGACGGCGATCCCGCCGTCCGCCGGCGCCCGCCCGCCTGTGGCGATGCGCAGATGCCCCTCCGCCAGCATCCTGGTGGGCGACCTCGCACCGTCCTCCGCCGCCATCTCCCTCTGCCTCCTCCGCGCGCCCTCCTACACGCACACGCACGCGCACGCAGACCCAATCAAATCAGTACAATAAACCGAGCGAGAGCAAGGGGGCGAATCGAACCAACCGATCCCCGGAGCCAATCGGGAGGAGCTGTTGTCGTGGATACCTGCTGAGATCGGAGGCGGCGGCGGGGCAGCGGCGGAAGCCGGCGAGGCGGATCACGGGCGTGCGCCGCGCGGTGAGTGCGAGCGGAGAGGCGAGGCGAGGCGGGGCAGGGCAGGGGGGAGGGAGTTTTTTATTTATCTGGCTACTATCCCGCTCTGACACCTATCGTTTATAATGGGCCGCCTTCGCAAATCGCATTCACCCCGGGCGTGTTAAGTTAATCCCCCGGGCTTAACCGGCCTTTTTTCCACCGCAAAAAAGAAAATCTGGACTTTTTTCACGGCTTTTCTTTTCTTACTTCCCAAGCTGGAGCGGTACTGCCACCGCCGTGAGACCGATGGAAGAAGAGGTCGGCGCGCTGTCGTGCAGGACCCGCTAACCCTCAGTGACATTATTATATCCCTAAAAATACTCTCAGTGACATTAAGGCGGGACCACCTGCCAGTCACGACTTACGGCCTCGCGGCGTGTCCTTGTCGCGGGGCGGGCCGTGGAACGGGTGCATGGGCCGGTGGGTGGTGGGGCGGCGGGCTCACGTGGATCGGGCGGATGGCTCGCGGGGAGCAGCGGATGGGGATGGACGTGTGTGGTGGTTCGGGGCTAGGCTGACACGTCAGTGAGGCGTCGGAAAAGCTGGCCGTCCCTTTCCAGCCCCGCACGCGGCGGCGACGACGAGGAAGCGGCGCTTGCTTGCTGCGGTGCCCTCGCCTCGCCTCGCCGCACCGGCCGTATCGATCAGTGACAAAAATCCACCTCAGGGCTCTCTGGCCGCGTCTGTAACTGACCGGCTTTACTTCATTTTCTGAAACGGAAGGACTCGTCGCTGTGGCTTTTGTTTCAGTTGCAATCACATGGATGCGCGATAATATGGCATTCCGTTGCATCTTTACAGCCTGTGTGTGGGCTTGCTTGTCATCTCGATGGCTTTTTTATTTTTTGCGGCGTGGTACTTATCTTGATGACTGGATCCGTGGCTTCGTCTACGCAAGTCGACAGGGGCGTGCCTGTGGTACGACAAAGGCGTGTGTAATTTAGCATCGTCATCGCGGTTTGGCGGGCTCCTGGCTGGGTGGAGTGAACTAGTGACTGGAAGACGGCATGCACCGCTTTACGATCAGTAGTGCTGTACTCAACTTGGTGTTTGTAAGCTATAGGAGTAGTTTTGGATATACTGGGAGGATATACTCCAAGCAGCATCTCGTCCGCGGGGCGACGTGAAGGTAAAGGGTGAGTTTGGTAGCATGTGCCCAGTGAAGCCCTCGCGATGCAGTTTTGGCCCATTTGTATCCTGGGTTGCATCCAAATCTATTTCCCGCGTGGTCGGGAGATGGCAACCAAACACCATTTCTTCTGTTTTCCTTTTTTTTTCTCTCTCGTTCCATCGTTTTCCTGAGTTGGGTTTTTCCTTTTTCTGTTTCATTTCTTCTTATTTTCTTTTACAATTTTTTCATTTTTCTAATTTTGTGAAATTTAAAAGTTTGGAAAGAAATTGAATTTGTTGAAGTTTAGTAAATAAATTGAAATCCATGAATATTTTTTAAAATTTGTCAACATTTTGAATCGATAGTTTTTCTGAAATTCCAGATGGCTTTGTGATTTGTTTTTCTAAATTTATGAATAGTTTTTTTAAATTCATGAATATTTTTTAATTCATTAACTTTTTTAAATTTGAAACATGTTTAAAAACAATGAAATTCTTTTGTACCCATGAGCATTTTTATACTTGTGTTTTTTTAATTCAAAAGATTTTTCAAGTTTGTGAACAATATATGAAATCCGGGAATATTTTTCATATTTCTGAACTTTTTGGAAACCGGGAATAATTTTTAAAGTGAACGTTTTAAAAAATGCAAAACATTTTTATAAATTTGCAACTTCAAAAAAATTAAAGAACATGTTTTGAAATTCAAAACTTTCTTTCAAATCATGAAGATTTGCTAAAGACACAAAAAATAGAAAACAAAAACAAAAGGGGAAAAAGAAACAAAAAAAGGGGAGACCGTCCCTACACGTGGGCTGGACAAAAATCACGCGTGTGGGAGCATGGGTTATGTGTTAGCTTGATTTCCACCACATGTCAAGGAATAAGAGCTCCTGTCGGGAAGGAGTTGCTCTAGCAAAGAATCTTAACCTTACATGCACTAAGATCATGTATGATTGTCGGGTGGTGGTGAAATATATCGAGTAGGGAACAAGTGAATCCTATGGTGCAATCCTCCAAGAGATTAAAGCGCGCAAGACATATGTGCAAAGTCGTCATTTTATGTATGAAGGAAGAAACTCTAATTTAGAGGATCATGCCGTTGCAAAAGCACGCCTCTATTTTAGGTATTGGTCATCATGTTTGGCTGGATCTCTCATGCGATCCTATAACAGTACTTGTAAACATTCTTACTGAGTAATAAAAAAGTGTGTGTTTGACTAAAAATCCAAATATTGGCTCGCGCGATGCTTAGAGCACCTCCTAGCCAGGCCCATTAGGGACGAGCGAATAAGCTATTTCCTCTCATCTAGGCTCGGGGCGAGTAGGGGAGGGGAACGCAACGGCAACCTCATGTGAGTAGGGATATGGCGCGAGCTTGCGCACATCCTGAAAAAGCAGAAGGAGGAATTGGGTCACCTCCCGTCGAATTGGTCGCCCTATTTAGCCACATTCGCCTCACCGTCGAAACCCCCGCTAACATCCCCCCTTCAAGATCTCCATCATGCGCAGATACTTCACCGATGAGCAGGTAAGTGACCCATCTTCTACGACACGTAGTAGAAAACAAAGGCGATTTCACTTCCTCCACTTCCATGCCCTGTTTTGGGCCTCCACCGGGGTTTACCGATTGCTATAAGTTTGATCAATGCCTCCTCCCTACTCTTCGAGCTTAGATCTGTAAGCATGTGGTAGGAGTAGATATCTGAGTATGTGGCAGCATTGTAGACTGTCGATCTATGAGCATGTGATATTATGGTAGCTAATAGTGATGGATTGGTATCATGCTAGGCTTTGCTTCCGGGATTTGATGATCTTCATGTTGTTTTTCATGTCAATTTTGATGATTATGTGATAGAAGTGGTACTAGCTTGTGAATCAGAGCATGTGTAGTATGCTAGTTTGCAAGTATGATCGATATGCAAGTGCAGTAGTCTGTTGAACTCCATGGTATGCTTTGAGCTTGAAGATGAGTCATAAGGTGTTGCATTGAACTTCATTATCCATGTGTACTATGCTTACTATCCATGCGTAGTTGTCTTTTGATACGTTTCCAACGTATCTATAATTTATAAAGTATTCATGCCATACATCATTTTTATATGGTTTTGGTATGATTTGAATGAAACTAACCCGGACTGATGCTTTTTTCAGCAAAACTACCGTGATGTTGTCTTTTGTGTAGAAATAAAAGTTCTCGGAATGGGGTGAAAATTCACGATGATTTTGTATGGACCAGAAGAGATCCACGGAGCACCGAAGCTGGGCTAGGGGATGGCTGAGGGAGCCACAAGCCTTAGGGCGCACCTTCTAAGCTTGTGGGTCCCTCGGGCACCCCCTAGGCGTGAGACCGACGCCAAAAATCCCTATAAATACACATAACCCTGAAAATAACCCTAGATGTGAAGTTCTGCTGCCGCAAGCTTCTGTATCCAGGAAAACTCAATCAGGAACCTATTCCAGCACCCTGCCGGAGGGGGAAAATCATCACCGGAGGCCATCTTCATCATCCCGACGACTACCATGACGAGGAGGGAGTAGTTCACCCTCGAGGCCGAGGGTATGTACTAGCAGCTATGTGTTTGATCTCTCTCTCTCTCTCTCTCTCTCTCTCTCTCTCTCGTGTTCTTGATTTGGCACGATCATGATGTATCGCGGGCTTTGTTAATGTAGTTGGATCATATGGTGTTTCTCCCTCTCTGTCTTGTTGTGATGAATTGAGTTTTTACCTTTGGGGTTTCACTATTATCAGATTGAATACTTTTATGGATTTGAGAACACTTGAAGTATGTCTTGCATATGAATACCCATGGTGACAATGGGGTATTATATTGATTCACTTGATGTATGTTTTGGCACTCAACTCGCGGATTCCCGAGGTGACATTGGGGTAATCTATGCATAGGGGTTGATGCACATTTTCATCCTACTTTCTCCGATAGAAATCTTGGGGCACTCTTTGAAGTTTTTTGTGTTGGATTGGATATTATGATTCTGAAGTTGTTTGATGCATATCGAATAATCAACTCACGAACAATTGTGGTGACAGTGGAGTATCTAGGTGACATTAGAGTTGGTTGATGTGTATCATATGGTGTTTTTTAAGTACAAACTCTAGGGCTGCTTGCGGCACTTATAGGAATGGCTCAATAGATTGATCGGAAACGATAACTTTGAGGTGGTTTCGTACCCTACAACAATTTCATCTTATGTTCTCCTCTAGAGAAGAACTTTGGAGTGATTGTTTGTTGCACGTTGAGAGATTGTTATATGATTCAATTACATTGCACTGTTGAGAGATTGCACTAGTAAAAGTATGAACCCTAGGCATTGTTTCTAAGTATTGCAATAGCGTTTGTGCTCCATTTTATCACTTGCTACCTTGTTGTTTTTTATATTTTCATATTACAAAAACCTATATCTACTATCCATACTACACTTGTATCACCATCTCTTCGCTAAACTAGTGCACCTATACAATGTGCCATTGTATTGGGTGTGTTAGGGACACAAGAGGTTTATTGTATTTGATTGCATGGTCTACATCGTCACGTTACCATCATCTCTTTGAGGGACTCCAAGTACGATCTACATCGTCACGTTGTTCTTCCGGTGCAACTCGGTGACGGTAACGATCATGATCACAACCCATTATACAGCTTCATATTGATCTTGGGTGATCGTACACGCAATTTTTTTCTACAACGTTTCTCAACATTAAGGAGGTGCACTATAATTTCGTTGCAGCAGGTGTTCGAGTTTTGTGTCCAAGACGTCACCTTAACCCAGTTCTTACCATGTCATGAATGGTTCGATTACATCTTCACGGGCTTTCCACTTGCAGTGGTGTCCGGGAGGTGCAAAGTTATGAAACCCCTTTCACAACTCATCAGACATTCGCTAAACTTGTAACTCAAATATTCCTTTCTGCAATGGAATTGTAGAAACATAATTTTCTTGTTATAATAACTTCTACTTCATTTTTAAAAACCTTTTGAATGAATTCAAAAGATCCAGACTTACGTCTCATCAAGTAAATATCAATATATCAACTTGAGTCGTTACAGAAGATAGACAAATCCACTGCCAGCAACAACATTAATTTATTGTACTACACACATCATGATGTATGATTACCTATACGTTCTTTGCTCGTTCCTTATGGTCTATGAACGGTATTTCAGTCACTTCACTTTTCGGACGAAAGTTGCAAGTGTCAGATGATTTAAAATCAATTGACTACAAAATCCATCATAATGGAATTTTCCAAGCAGGTTTCAATAGGCGCTTTAAAATAATTACGGTTTAGGCTTGAACGAATGCGGAATAAACCTAGCAGTTAATTTGTCAAGCACAAAACCTACAACAACTAGGCTCACCTATGTGGCACCAACAACTTATGCTAAGCAAGATAAACAACTAGGTGATAGCAAGATATATGACAAGAAACAATATGGCTATCACAAAGTAAAGTGCATAAGTAAAGGGCTCGGGTAAGAGATAACTGAGGCATGCAGAGACGACGATGTATCCCGAAGTTCACACCCTTGTGGATGCTAATCTCCGTTTGGAGCAGTGTGGAGGCACAATGCTCCCCAAGAAGCCACTAGGGCCACCATAATCTCTTCACGCCCTCGCACAATGCAAGATGCCGTGATTCCACTAAGGGACCCTTGAGGGCGGTCACCAAACCCGTACAAATGGAAACCCTTGGGGGCGGTCATCGAACCCGTACAAATTACCCGGGGCAATCTCCACAACCTAATTGGAGACCCTGACGCTTTCCCAGAGCTTTACACCACAATGATTCTGCTCCGAACACCACCAAGGTTGGGGCTACCTCCACAACTTAATTGGAGACTCCCAACAACACCACAAAGCTTCACCACAATGGAATATGGCTTCGCGGTGACCTCAACCGTCTAGCGCGCCCAAGCACCAAAGAGGAACAAGCTCAAGGGTACCAAGCACCCAAGAGTAATAAGCTTCTCAACTTGTAACTTCCACGTATCATCGTGGAGAACTAAAACCGATGCACCAAATGCAATGGCAAGGGCACACGGAGTGCCCAAGTCCTTCTCTCTCAAATCCCACCAAAGCAACTAATGCTAGGGAGAGAAAAGAGAGGAAGAACAAGAAGGAGAACACCAAGAACTCCAAGATCTAGATCCAAGGGGTTCCCCTCACCTAGAGGAGAAAGTGATTGGTGGAAATGTGGATCTAGATCTCCTCTCTCTTTTCCCCCCAAAACTAGCAAGAATCCATGGAGGGGTGGAGAGAAAGCAAGCTCGAAGAAGGTTAAAAACGGGGGGAGAACACGAGCTCAAAGGATGAGGTTCATTGGGGAAGAAGACCCCCTTTTATAGGGCCTCCCGAATCCAACTGTTATGTGCTCAGCCCGCACACGAGAGGTACTACCACTCCACGAGCGGTACTACCGCTCGGGCGGTAGAAGCAGGAAAAAAGAGCAACAACATGAACCTTGGGGCGGTAGTGCCGCTCATAAGCGGTACTACCGCTCACCCCTGCCGTACTACCGCTGGGGAAGCAGAACACGGGACCAAAGGAGGCAGGACAGAGTAGAGTATGACGGCAGTAAAGTTGTAGCGGTGAAGGAAATATGCCCTAGAGGCAATAATAAAGTTGTTATTTATATTTCCTTATATCATGATAAATGTTTATTATTCATGCTAGAATTGTATTAACCGGAAACATAATACATGTGTGAATATATAGACAGACAAAGTGTCACGAGTATGCCTCTACTTGACTAGCTCGTTGAATCAAAGATGGTTATGTTTCCTAACCATAGACATGAGTTGTCATTTGATTAACGGGATCACATCATTGGTGAGTGATGTGATTGACTTGAACCATCCGTTAGCTTAGCACTATGATCATTTAGTTTTACTGTTATTGCTTTCTTCATGACTTATACATGTTCCCATGACTATGAGATTATGCAACTCCTGAATACGGAGGAACACCTTGTGTGCTATCAAACGTCACAATGTAACTGGGTGATTATAAAGATGCTCTACAGGTGTCTCCGAAAGTGTTCGTGGTGTTGGCATAGATCAAGAATAGGATTTTTCACTCCGAGTGTCGGAGATGTATCTCTGGGCCCTCTCGGTAATGCACATCATAATAAGCCTTGCAAGCAAATGACTAATGAGTTAGTCACAAGATGATGTATTACGGAACGAGTAAAGAGACTTGCCGGTAACGAGATTGAACTAGGTATTGAGATACCAACGATCGAATCTCGGGAAAGTAACATACCGATGACAAAGGGAACAACGTATGTTGTTATGCGGTTTGACCGATAAAGATCTTCGTAGAATATGTAAGAGCCAATATGAGCATCCAGGTTCCGCTATTGGTTATTGACCGGAGATGAGTCTAAGTCATGTCTACATAGTTCTCGAACCCGTAGGGTCCGCACGCTTAACGATTGATGACGATCGGTATTATGAGTTTATGAGTTTTGATGTACCGAAGGTAGTTCAGATTCCCGGATGAGATCACGGACATGACGAGGAGTCTCGTAATGTCCGAGACGTAAGGATTGATATATTGGACGACTATATTCGGACACCGGAAGTGTTCCGTAAGGTTTAGGATAAAACCGGAGTGCCGGGGGGGGAGGGGGGGTTACCGGAACCCCCCGGGGAAGTATTGGGCCTAGTGGACTTTAGGGGAGAGAGAGGGCAGCAGCCAGGAGGTGGCGCGCCCCCTCCCAAAGGGGAGTCCGAATTGGACTAGGGGAGGGGGCGCGGCCCCCTCTTTCCATCTCCCTCTCCCTCTCTTTCCTTCCCCCTCTCTCCTTCTTGGTGGACTCCTACTAGGAATAGGATTGGAATCATATTCCTAGTAGGATTGCCTCTCTAGGGCGCGCCATAGGGGGCCGGCCGGCCTTACCCCTTGCTCCTGTATATACGGGGGCAGGGGGCACCCAAAGACACACAAGTTGATCTGTTGATCTCTCCCAACCGTGTGCGGTGCCCCCCCTCCACAGAAACACACCTCGGTCATATTGTTGCATCGCTTAGGCGAAGCCCTGCGACGGTAACTTCATCATCTCCGTCACCACGCCGTCGTGCTGACGAAACTCTCTCGCGAGGTTCTACTGGATCAAGAGCTCGTGGGACGTCATCAAGCTGAACATGTGCTGAACGCGAAGGTGCCGTACGTTCGGTGCTTGATCGGTTGGATCGCGAAGAAGTTCGACTACATCGACTGCATCACTAGACGCTCCCGCTTTCGGTCTATGAGGGTACGTAGACACACTCTCCCCTCTCATTGCTATGCATCTGGTAGATAGATCTTGCGTGATCGTAGGATTTTTTTTGAAATACTTGATACGTCCAAAACGTATCTATAATTTCTGCTTGCTCCATGCCTCTTTTGTGTGATATTGCTATGATATTTATGCACTTCCATACACTTTTGACCATATTTGGACTAACCTATTAACTCAGTGCACCACAGTGCCAGTTCCTGTTTTCTGCTGTTTTTCTATTTCAGGTTTCCCCCATATTAAAAGTGCCCTAAAAATTCCGGGAAAAATACAGGAAAAATCAGCGTATCGGGAGCTTCCGAAAAAACCAAGGCAGGGCCAGAGGGGAGCCTGGGGGGGCCCAGGCGGCCACCCGGCGCGGCCCCACCCCTGGCCGCGCCAGGGGGGCGCCTGGGGCCCCACCTCCGCCTCTGGTGCCCCCCTTTGGCATATATATTGCACGCGTCCCGAAACCCTCGAGGACGGAACCCTTTTTCGCGATCTCATCTCTGTTCCACCGCCGCCGCGCTTCCAAGATCGGGAGCACCAGGAGAACTCTTCCCGGCACCCTGCCGGAGGGGAGGATCACCACCGGGAGCTTCTCCACTACCATGGACGCTTCCCGGATGAGTTGTGAGTAGTCCCCCTTGGACCATGGGTCCATGACCAGTAGCTATGTGATGTTCTCCTCCCCTCTTTGTTCTTCATCGATTAGACCTCGTGAGCTGCCCTACATGATCGAGGCACATATGTAATCTTTATGCTGTTGCTATGCTGAGTTTGCTGGGATCCGATGGATTATGAGATTATGTTCAGATTGTGTGTGAGTAATATATTTGATTCACCTCTTTTATATTTATGTTCTTGAGTAATTCTTGCATGTTCTCCGTTGCTATTTATTGCTTTGGCCGAGTAGTAGGTAGTAACTCCAAGAGGGAACGTTATGCTTGATTGTGGGTTCATGCCCCTCGATGACTAGCTTGAGTGACAGAAACATGAGTCTAGGGGATGTGCTGTTGCCACAAGGGAGAAAACAACGGTGCTTGTACTTGCGGGTGCAAGGATTGTTTACTTTACGCAAAGTTCTTTTAATGCAGTTGTCTGTTGCTTTGAGTTTACACTTTGGGTGGGACTCGCAACTTAATACCAGCGAGATGTTCTAGATAGATATCTCAAGGTGGATGATTAGTAGTAGATGCAGATGGATTTCGGTCTACTTGCCTTGGTGTACCGCCCATGCTTTTGAGCCTCTACCTTTCTTTGCAGCATAGTTAGCATTGGTTTGCGCACATAATCCTGTCAATTGCCCAGCTGTAATTTGTTTACCTCGCTTAGCTGTTTTATCGTCTTTTGGGAGAGAGACATCACTAGTGAACATCATGGGACCCCGGTCCATATTACCATCACTGATCACACCCGCTATTTACTTCCTGTTCTTATTTCCTAGTTGCAGTCATACCTATCACTATTATCTCTTGCCTTTGATCCTTTGTAAACGACAAGGCCGGAGGGATTGACAACCTCTCTGTACTCGTTGGGAACAAAGTTATTTGTATCTGTGTACAGATCCTGTCAAGCAAAAGTTTCTGGCGCTATTGACACCTTCTTGTCGACCCTCGGAGTCTCACGGGATTCGATCCTTGGTATCTTTGCCAAGGGAAATTTGCCGCTACGCTACATCTCAAACCTTCCACTTGGGGTAACCAACGAGGGGCGAGAAGCCATCAATACTACGTTCCCCAACAGTGGCATCCTGAGCTAGGTCTATGCGTAGATGATTCGCACAAGTAGAACACAATGAGTTGTGGGCGATAATAGTCATACTGCTTACCAGCATGTCATACTTTGGTTCGGCGGTATTGTGAGATGAAGCGGCCCGGACCGACATTACACGTACGCTTACGCGAGACTGGTTTCACCGTTATGAGCACTCGTTGCTTAAAGGTGACTAGCGGGTGTCTGTCTCTCTCACTTTAGCTGAATCGAATGTGGCTACGCCCGATCCTTGTGAAGGTTAAAACAACACATACTTGATGAAAAATCGTTGTGGTTTTGTATGCATAGGTAAGAACGGTTCTTGATAAGCCCGTAGTAGCCACATAAAACTTGCAACAACAAAGTAGAGGACGTCTAACTTGTTTTTGCAGGGAATGTTGTGATGTGATATGGTCAAGACATGATGAGTTATACGTTATTGTATGAGATGATCATGTTCTGTAAAGTTATCGGCAACTGGCAGGAGCCATATGGTTGTCGCTTTATTGTATGAAATACAGTCGCCATGTAATTGCTTTACTTTATCACTAAGCGGTAGTGCTAGTCATGGAAGCAACAGTTGGCGAGACGACAACGATGCTACGATGGAGATCAAGGTGTCGCGCCGGTGACGATGGTGATCATGACGGTGCCTTGGAAATGGAGATCAAAAGCACAAGATGATGATGGCCATATCATGTCACATATTTTGATTGCATGTGATGTTTATCTTATTATGCTTCTTATTTTTCTTAGTACGGCGGTAGCATTACAAGATGATCCCTTACAAAATTTCAAGGTATAAGTGTTCTCCCTGAGTATGCACCATTGCGAAAGTTCGTCGTGCCGAGACACCACGTGATAATCGGGTGTGATAAGCTTTACATTCACATACAACGGGTGTAAGCCAGTTTTGCACACGCAGAATACTCTGATTAAACTTGACGAGCCTAGCATATGCAGATATGGCCTCGGAACACTGGAGACCGAAAGGTCGAGCGTGAATCATATAGTAGATATGATCAACATAAGATGTTCACCATTGAAAACTACTCCATCTCACGTGATGATCGGAGATGGTTTAGTTGATTTGGATCACTTGATCATTTATATGACCAGAGGGATGTCTATCTAAGTGGGAGTTCAGAGTTCTATAGTAATATGATTAATTGAACTTTAATTTATCATGAACTTAGTTCTGGTAGTATTAGCATATCTATGTTCTAGATCAATAGCTCGCGATGTTGCTCCTCATTTTTTTATATGTTCCTAGAGAAAACTAAGTTGAAAGATGTTAATAGCAATGATGCGGACTAGGTCCATGATCTGAGGATTATCCTCATTGCTACACAGAAGAATTATGTCCTTGATGCACCGCTAGGTGACAGACATATTGCAGGAGCAGATGCAGACGTTATGAACGTTTTGACAAAAGCTCAATATGATGACTACTTGATAGTTTAGTGCGCCATGTTTTATGGCTTAGAACTGGTACTTCAAAAACATTTTGAACGCCACAGAGCATATTGTAACACTCCAAATTTTTGGTTTGGTTTTTCTCCCAAACTTTTGGTCTTTTGGTAGGGGGATGTTTGATCTTCTCTTGAAACCCTTCTAAAATCTCTTCTGGCCAAAGTTTGTGTGTTATTCTCTAGCTTGATTTTTGGTCTTGAAAGTTTCTTCTTGTGTTATCTAAACACAAGTTGTTCTCTTAGGGATTTGTTTGATTCTTTTCCCTTCTTGATTTAAACATCTTAGGTTTAACCTTGGGCTTATCTTCCTCTCCAACTTTCATCTTGCCATGACACCCAACAGAAATAATTCTCTCCAAGACCTCCTCTTCACCTTAGGACAAGTCTCACATTAATTCCAGTGATTTTCAACCTTATTGGAATTTTTTCCTCTATTTATTTTACTCCTAAAATAATTTCTGTCCATTAAAGTGGACCTTGGTGATTTACAAAGGAACCACCATGTCCACCTTGTTATTTGATTTCAAACTAACTCCCCTGGATAGTACTTAGTACCCACAACCTAGATCCATCTTGTTTCACTGGTCCACAGTTCAAAATTTTCAGATTTCACCTGCTGCAAGTTTGGACCAGATTTGAAAATTTTGGTGAAATTCATATTTTTCTTCTTCCAAAAATTCTGTGAAAATCCAGGCAGCCTCTAGATGCATCAAGAGGCCACTCCACCAAATATCAGCCCCAGAAACATTTCCCACATGCCAGAATCATTTCATCGAACACCTGGCATGCACTGTTCTGTCAGTTTCAGAAACTGCTAACTGAAGATCACAGTCGACAGTGCAGTTCGTCAGTTCGTCAGAGTCGCAGCGTCAATCTCGCCAGTGCTCGCCTTGGATCGACGCTCACTGCACCTCCTTCTTATCCAGCGCGCCGCACGCTTGCTTGGTTGCGTCTTGGCGTCGGTGGCGCCCTGGCCTGCCCACGCCGGCGTCTTCCGCGGTGGCAGAACCTCTCGTGGCGGCCGACAGGAGGCATCCTGCGGCACAACACCGTTTGGCACAACCCAAGCCACCCGAGAGCTCCGCGTGGCCTTCTCCACCGCCAGCGCACGCCTGCAGCACCATCGCCGTGGCCTGGCGCGCACAGAGCGCGTTCTTTGCCGCCGACGTGCCGCACGGCCGTTCCGTCGAGGGCAGACCATAATCGCCCCTCCCCTGCTGAGTTAGACACTGGAATGGAACCAGTACATCTACTAGTCGATGCTCAAGCCCCTAAACCCACCGTACAGCCACTGCGCCGCTGTAATCGCTCGCCGGACTTATCCCGTTCACGGCAACCGCCTTGGGTCGGCTATATATAGCGCCCCTGAGCTCACTATCGAGCCCGCACACCTCCACCATCTCCCTAGACCATGCCTAACCTCTAGAAGAGCCTCGAGGGGCCCTTCTTCCTCAACTCCGGCCAACTCCGTCCGCCTCGGGCTCCAGCAACGTTCTCTCCGGTGAGAACTCCTCCACCGCCCTAGGCTCGAGCGTAACCCCCTGGCACCTACCTGAGTCTAACTCCCACTCCAATTTGACCCCAGGAGCCCTCTCCGACGAGGCCCACGACCACCCGAGCCGCCGTCCGCCGGAGACAGGGTCGTCGTTGACGTGGGGCTCGCCGACGCTCAACTCCACCACCCACCGATGCAGAAGAACACCAGGAAGCTATACGTACCACTCCCTTCCCCTACCTCGTCGTGGATCGGTGCCGGCGACCACCGCAGCTTCTGGCGCCGGCGCCACTCTGTTTCAATGTTTAAACCCGACGAGTGGGACCCCCTCGTCAGCCTCCCGTTTCCCTCCGAAACATTTTTTTGGAAAGCGCCTTCGGGAAAAGTATGTCTTCGTCTTCAGTTGGCGTACTGCGTACCAGTTCGCTTTTCTGTTTTCTATTCTAGCCCCTGGAAACTTTTTGTTTCATTACAAATGAGTCCCTGGATAGAAACTCTAATATCTTTGTAACTAAAGATGATTTTGAGTTGATTCTTTTTCTGTCCTCTTTAGTTTTCTGTCTAGTTTTTTGTCATATTTACGTGAAAATATTTGGAGCAAATTTCTTTGCACACGCGGTATTTATGTTAGTATCCATTTTGTTTGAATACGTAGATACCGAAGGACGTGACGGAGCCGCGAACCTCACCGAGTTAGACTCCGACTACTCCGAACCAAGCAAGCATGTTTGAACCTTTGATATGATGGATGTGTTGCATGTTTGCTCGAGTCGTTCTTTCCATAGCATTGTCATATAAGCATTTTGTATGGTTATATTTCTTGCAAGCAAGCTTCGGGTGAGCCCCGTATGATAATGGTTGAACCACCTCGATCATGTGGTGACATGATGAGTGGTGTACTGGTAGTGTTGGAGCATGCCAGTAGATGGTTAACTTAGTATCAGTATGGATCAAGTCATGATCCCGCTCATCTCCTTTTTGGTACTATCATATGCCGTCTGTTATGATTACGGCTAGTGAGTTGCAAACCACTTTCCGAGTACACACCAAGTAGAGGGGCCGGGATGAGGGTTCCATGGCCCTGGATTAAAGCCCGTCATCCGGTCAGGGGGCATGAGTGTTTTCGGTTGGGACCGAGAGGGGGGTACCCCTTAGAGCGCACATATATAAATTTGATCCCATGCTATTCGAGGTTGTAGCCTCCCCGTCTTAAAGTTTTTTGTGAATGTTGTCACGGGTGATTTCGGACAGCAGGACGTGAAATGGGTGTGTACTGGTCAGTTGGGTTTCTGCTAAAACACCGTAGACGGAACTAGTCCCTGTGGCTAGTGGAATCCGTTGGCTATGATTTAACAGTACAAGCTCTACAGAGTCAAATCTTCCGAGTAGCCATGTTTATGGCCTAGGGTCAATCTTCGTGTCAACCTCGGTGACCGTCTCTAGTAAATTCTTGATAGTAACAAGAGTGGTGATTTCATCAGGTTCATTTTGGGTAGATGAACTAATCGGTTATCTCTGTATTGATTTACTACCTGGAATAATTCACCGTTATATTGTTCTTTATAAGCCCTTTATGTGGTATCGCTCAGATGCCTGACTGTGGCATGTTTCCATTTATTTACCCTCACGAGGCGTCACTCAGACACTCGTTTGGTTTCCTTTTATTTATCTTGTGGATTTCGGGAGGATTAGTGCCCGACTTCTATTTTACGTGCAGCACAGAAAATATTATTATCCGGTTGCATTTTGCTAGAATACTCATATGCATCATGTTTGCATTTATTATATCTTATGTCCGAACTGTCTTGTGAGTACATTCAAAGTACTCACCTGGCTTGTTGATTTGGCCAGATGTGGACGAAGGCGATCTCATGGATGAAGAGTTTGATAGCGAGCCCGACGTCTAGTGGAGTCCCAGTCAGTCTCTTGCGATCCTGGAGTTGATCACTGTTATATAACCGCTTCCGCCAACCACTAAATAAATTCATCGGGTCTCACTCCGACACTCGATGAACTGTACTATATTGGAGTCACGTCACCCACTACACTGTGACATATCCACCACCTTTTATTACGAGTTAGTAGTATGCCACCCCACCATTGTGTCATATCCGCCTTTATGTACTATATTGGCGCACTTGTAATAAATTGTTGAGCAACCTCAGCTCAACCTTGTATAATATTCAGTAAATCTGGAATTCTATATCAAGGAATTGTCTATCAGCAAGAAGTATTCTTCCTTGCTGGTTCAATGAAAAGGTCGGTCTTTCGGTAATTATTTTACTGAAAAACCGGTCCTGACAACCTTGGTACCAGAGCCAGGCTGACTGTAGGAAGCCACTAGGTGCGATTGCTAATCGGTTATTAGCGTAATAACAGCTATTCAGCATTTTTGCATCTGTAGCAATTTTATGTTGGTCATCATAAATTTATGACTTGACTATTCGGAATTTTTGTCTACTTTTGTAGATGGCCAGCAACGACTGTGATGCATAAGTGTTCGCCAACATTCCTGAGGGGTTTGTCAAGCTCCTCTTCGCCATCACCAAGGTCGCGATTGGGCCATCAACCCGTCCAGAGTTTACACTCTACCGTCACAAGCTCAACGACAGCGTGTCGATGCACCAGGCCGTGGTGCACTTCAAGGGAGGGCGTTCTGAAGCGCGCCGCCTCCGATTTGTGTGCAGGGCCATGCCTACGGAGAGGCATGCCATGCAAATGGCTGCCCGTGAGGCGATAGCTCGTCTCCGGGACATTCTTCATTCAATGAAGACTCGTCGCTATCATTACCTCCCATGCCACGTGCCCTACACGTGCCACTATGCGTTTGCTTGTGCAAATGGGGAACGTGATGAAGCCATCGAATCAATGGTTGAGTACCTCAAGGCACTTGAGGCAGCCTTTGATAATCTTGTGGATGACTTGGTGGCTGCTCGTATGGACTTGGTCCAGAGTGGTTCCGCCAACAGGAGATAGCTACTCCATACTGCGCCACCACTGACGTTTGTCTCGTCCGCCGCATCCTATTCACCTTCCATCTTAGCCACCACTCGCCGTCTGCCTACCACTGAGGAGTTTGACCAGGTCATTGCTCCTACCCCAGTCAGAGCTGCACTGCCTGCCGCACCTGCATCAACACCTCGTACCCATACTCCATGCCTGGAGCCTATTAGTGAGGAGGAAGTTGAGTCTCCATCACCACTGGGCCTTACCCTCGGCAGGCCGAGGGAAATCTTCAACATCTCCAACTAGCGCGCCTATCCGCGACGCGTTATGCTCTCTTGTATGATATGTGTGATATGTAAAATAGGTTAATGGGAAGTAGTCTGTTTGCGCATCATGTAGGAACTTGGAGAAGTGCACTAGCATAAATAACATGTCAGGAATGTGTATGTGCATCCTGAGTGACGTATGTATAATTACGACTCGCGTGTAAGATATGTACTAAGCGGTCCTTCTCCGTGCGCAATCAAGTTTATTTTGAAAATTTCTTTGGAGCTCGTGTTTTTGTTGCTTTTGCAAATCTTGGTTTATTTTGCTGCCCGGTTCTTCTCATGATTTCTGCAATAATACCCCAGAGTAAGAAATGACTCGTCCCTGGACGCGTTCCATGCCAAGTCCGCCAGAGGAAAATTATGGCACACAGACAGGTAACAATTTCACGCAGGGGCAGTCAAGTCAGCAGGGCAACGAACATCATTTTCTCAAGTATGCCGTCTTTACGAGCAAAGTCAGCAACAACATCAGGAAATGATGAACCATGTCATTAACATGGGAAATCACCGTGAGCCATACCAGCAGCACTCAAAATTATCTGAATTTCAGAAGACACGCCCGCCAACATTTTCTCACACAAACAGACCTCTTGAGGCCGATGATTGGCTTCGAGATATTGAAAGGAAATTAATTGTGGCACAATGCTCAGACCGTGAGAAGGTACTTTACGCACCACATTATCTTACTGGAGCAGCCGCGTCATGGTGGGAGAATTTTCTGCATATGCACCCCAACATAAATGATATCACCTGGGAAGATTTCAAAGAAGGCTTTCGTGGGGCGCACATCCCTAAGAGCATTATGAAGATCAAGAAAAGATAATTTGATGACCTCAAGCAAAGGGGCATGCCGGTAACTGAGTACAACAGTCAGTTTACGCAATTGTCCCGCTATGCCAACGAAGAGCGTATGACTGAAAATAAGAAGATGGAAAAATTCCTGGACGGACTCGCACCAGCACTTAAATGCCAGTTAGTCGTACACACTTTTCCAGATTTCAAGACGCTGGTGGACAAGGCTATTACGTTGGAAAATGAACGTCGCAGTCTGGAAGACATTCGCAAAAGAAAAAGGGATCAGACCAACTACCCTCGCAACAACAGGAATAAGATAAATTTCCAGAAAAATGGGGCGAACAAATCCATGACAAATGACACACGTCCAAGAAGGAATTTTCATGCAAGGGACAAGGATTTCACCTATCTCCCAGGTGTTACTTGCTAGGAATGTGGAGAAGAGGGACACTATGCTAAACAGTGCCCAAAGCCAAGAAACTCAGCACCGAAGCCTAACAGCAACGGAACCAATTTCGCGCCCAAGCGTAACAACTTCAACCCCAATAACAATCACAAGAAAGGCCACCTGAACCATGTGACCAAGGAGCAAGCACAGGATGCCCCGGATATCGTACTCGGTACGCTCCCTATCAACACAATACCTGCCACGGTTTTGTTTGATTCTGGAGCTTCTCATTCGTTCATTTCGAAGAGTTTTGCTTTGCAACATGGTTTTTCGATGCTTCCCTTGGGGAAGTCAATGACCATCAAGTCCCCCGGAAGTAAGCAGATCACTCAGAATTACTGCCAAGGTTTAAGCATTGAAATTGAAGAGTTAAAGTTTCACGCAAACCTCATCGTGTTGGAAACAAGGGACTAGATGTTATCCTGGGTATGGACTGGCTAACCACCAACAAAGGATTTATCGACTGCTTCAACCAGACTGTGACTCTTACTCATCATCACGGAAAGACAATAAGAGTCACATCTCAAGAAAGACCAGTGTCGCGGCAACCAAAATTAAACAAGGTAGACACTTCTGAGTTAAGCAAAGTTCCAGTAGTATGTGAATTTCCGGACGTATTTCCCGAAGAACTACCAGGCATGCCACCCGACAGAGAAATAGAATTTATTATTGAGCTAGCGCCTGGAACCACCCCCATATACAAGAAACCATACAGAATGGCACCATCTGAGTTGATTGAACTAAAGAAGCAAATAAAGGAATTGCTGGACAAAGGATTTATACGGGCCAGCTCCTCACCTTGGGGTTCGCCGGTATTATTTGCCAAAAAGAAGGATGGGACTATGAGATTGTGTATAGACTACCGAGCGCTCAACATGGTCACTATCAAGAACAAATATTCGATGCCACGGATAAATGATTTATTTGACCAGCTCGCGCAAGCCAAGGTTTTCTCAAAAGTTGATTTAAGGTCAGGTTATCATCAATTAAAAGTACGGACAGAAGATATCCCGAAAACAGCATTCACCTCCAGATACGGACTATATGAATTTACAGTAATGCCATTTGGACTGACCAACGCCCCCGCATATTTCGTCCACCTCATGAACAAAGTATTTATGAACTTCATGGACAAATTTGTGGTAGTATTTATTGATGATATCTTGGTATATTCAAAGACACCAGAAGAGCATGCTGAACATCTCCGTATTGTACTGGGAGAATTAAGGAAACATCAACTCTACGCCAAATTCAGCAAATGTGAATTTTGGTCAAGGCAAGTCGGTTTTCTAGGCCACGTATTGACACAAGAGGGAGTTGCCGTGGACCCGGAAAAAGTCAAGGCTGTACTTGGTTGGAAGTCACCGGCCAATGTAACGGATATACGAAGTTTCCTCGGAATGGCTGGATATTACCGAAGGTTTATTGAAGGATTTTCCACCATAGCCAAACCAATGACACAGTTACTCAAGAAGGATAAGAAATTCGTATGGACCGAAGCGTGTGAGAAAAGCTTCCAGGAACTCAAAAAGAAATTAACCACAACCCCAGTATTGGTTGTACCAGACATACACAAGAGTTTTGAAGTATATTGCGACGCATCCCGGAAAGGTCTCGGATGCGTACTAATGCAAGAAGGCAAAGTAGTCGCCTACGCTTCCCGGCAACTACGGAAACATGAAGAAAATTATCCTACTCACGATTTGGAATTGGCAGCAGTCATTCATGCACTCAAGGAGTGGAGGCACTTTTTGCTTGGGAATCGTTGTGAAATATATACGGACCATAAGAGCCTCAAATATATTTTCATGCAACCAGAACACAAATTACGACAACGACGCTGGCTGGAACTGGTAAAAGATTATGATGTTGGCATCCACTATCACCCAGGAAAAGTAAATGTGGTAGCTGATGCTCTCAGCCGTAACCCCAGCCCGAACAACTGCAGCCTACAGAACCTGAGACCCGAATTTCAGCAAGAATTCGCCAAGCTCAACTTAATGATGGTCACTGAAGGCGAAGTATCAAATCTGGAAATACAGCCTACGCTAATAGAACAAATAAAGAAGGCCCAGCATGGACACCCCAGCATCGAAGGTATAAAAAGAAAAGTAAGTCAGGGCAAGGCCTCAGAATTCACCATAGACAGTGAGGGAGTATTATGGTTCGGAGACAGGCTTTGCGTACCAAATAGCAACGACCTTAAACAACAAATTCTAGCAGAGAGCCACACCGCTCCGTACTCAATTCACCCTGAAGGGACTAAAATGTACAAGGACATTCAGGAAAGATTTTGGTGGCACGGCATGAAGAGAGATATAGCCACATATATTGCATGCTGCGATTCATGTCAACGCATTAAAGCCGAGCACCAAAAACCCGCAGGACTCTTACGGCCAAACAAGATACCAGAGTGGAAATGGGACGATATTGGGATGGATTTTATTATTGGACTGCCACGGTCACAGCACGGAAATGATGCCATATGGGTCATCACAGATAGACTGACCAAGGTGGCACACTTCATTCCAGTCAAGACAACCCACACCACCCAAAAGCTTGCCAAGCTTTACCTCGCCCGTATAGTATGCCTACATGGGGTTCCAAAGACTATAATATCCGACAGAGGCACTCAGTTCATCTCCAAATTTTGGGACCAGTTGCAGCAAGCCCTCGAAACGCAACTAACATTCAGTACAGCTTATCACCCCCAGACTGGAGGACAAACGGAACGAGTAAATCAAATAGTACAAGACATGCTAAGGGCATGTGTCCTCATCTATGGGACCAGTTGGGAGGCAAGCTTACCAGATGCCGAATTTGCATACAACAATAGTTACCAAACCAGCCTGCAAATGGCACCTTTCGAAGCCTTGTACGGACGAAGGTGCCGTACTCCTTTAAACTGGTCAGAAACAGGGGACAGTCGTATCTTCGGCTCGGACATGTTGAAAGAAGCTGAGGAAAGAGTTAAAATAATACGGGTTCGACTCAAAACAGCCCAAAGCCGACAGAAGAGCTATTATGATCAAAAGCATCGGGAAATAAGTTTTGAGCCCGGTGAAGACGTATACCTACGTGTATCTCCTATGAGGGGACTGCAACGATTTAAGGTCAAAGGGAAACTAGCACCACGATTTATCGGACCCTTCCGTATAGTCGCACGGAGAGGCACAGTAGCTTACCAGTTGGACCTTCCCAAGGAACTGTCAGACGTCCACGACGTGTTCCATGTTTCGCAACTGCGGAAGTGTGTAAGCAACCCAGAGAAGCACGTGTCGCATGAAAATCTCGATGTGCAACCAGACTTCACCTACCGGGAGCACCCAATAAAAATATTGGAGGAGTTTGAAAGGAGAACCCGTCAGAAGACAATAAAATTTCTCAAGGTTCAGTGGAGTAATCACACAGAGGATGAGGCAACATGGGAAAGGGAAGATTTTCTTCGGACAGAACACCCACACCTATTTGAGGATCAGCTGAAATCTCGGGGACGAGATTTTTCCTAAGGGGGTAGGTGTTGTAACACTCCAAATTTTTGGTCTGGTTTTTCTCCCAAACTTTTGGTCTTTTGGTAGGGGGATGTTTGATCTTCTCTTGAAACCCTTCTAAAATCTCTTCTGGCCAAAGTTTGTGTGTTATTCTCTAGCTTGATTTTTGGTCTTGAAAGTTTCTTCTTGTGTTAGCTAAACACAAGTTGTTCTCTTAGGGATTTGTTTGATTATTTTCCCTTCTTGATTTAAACATCTTAGGTTTAACCTTGGGCTTATCTTCCTCTCCAACTTCCATCTTGCCATGACACCAAACAGAAATAATTCTCTCCAAGACCTCCTCTTCACCTTAGGACAAGTCTCACATTAATTCCAGTGAGTTTCAACCATATTGGAATTTTTCCTCTATTTATTTTACTCCTACAACAATTTCTGTCCATTAAAGTGGACCTTGGTGATTTACAAAGGAACCACCATGTCCACCTTGTTATGTGATTCCAAACTAACTCCCCTAGATAGTCCTTAGTACCCACAACCTAGATCCATCTTGTTTCACTGGTCCATAGTTCAAAATTTTCAAATTTCACCTACTGCAAGTTTGGACCAGACTTGCAAATTTTGGTGAAATTCATATTTTTCTTCTTCCAAAAATTCTGTGAAAATTTAGACAGCCTCTAGATGCATCAAGAGGCCACTCCACCAAATATCAGCCCCAGAAACATTTCCCACATGCCAGAATCATTTCATCGAACACCTGGCATGCACTGTTCTGTCAATTTCAGAAACTGCTAACTGAAGATCACAGTCGACAGTGCAGTTCGTCGGTTCGTCAGAGTTGCAACGTCAATCTCGCTAGTGCTCGCCTTGGATCGACGCTCACTGCACCTCCTTCTTATCCAGCGCACCGCACGCTTGCTTGGCTGCTTCTTGGTGTCGGTGGCGCCCTGGCCCGCCCACGCCGGCGTCTTCCGCGGCGGCAGAACCTCCCGTGGCTGCCGACAGGAGGCATCCTGCGGCACAACGCTGTTTGGCACTGCCCAAGCCACACGAGAGCTCCGTGTGGCCTTCTCCACCGCCAGCGCATGACTGCAGCACCGTCGCCGTGGCCTGGCGCGCACAGAGCGCGTTCTCTGCCGCCGACGTGCCGCACGGCCGTTCCATCGAGGGCAGACCGTAATCGCCCCTCCCCTGCTGAGTTAGACACTGGAATGGAACCAGTACATCTACTAGTCGATGCTCAAGCCCCTAAACCCACCGTACAGGCACTGCGCCGTAATCGCTCGCCGGACTTATCCCGTTCACGGCAACCGCCTCGGGCCGGCTATATATAGCGCCCCCGAGCTCACTATCGAGCCCGCACACCTCCACCATCTCCCTAGACCACGCCTAACCTCTGGAAGAGCCTCGAGGGGCCCTTCTTCCTCAACTCCGGCCAACTCCGTCCGCCTCGGGCTCCAGCAACGTTCTCTCCGGTGAGAACTCCTCCGCCGCCCTAGGCTCGAGCGTAACCCCCTGGCACCTACCTGAGTCTAACCCTCACTCAAGTTTGACCCCAGGAGCCCTCTCCGACGAGGCCCACGACCACCCGAGCCGCCGTCCGCCGGAGACAGGGTCACCGTCGACGTGGGGCTCACCGAGGCTCAACTCCATGACCCACCGACGCGGAAGAACACCAGGAAGCTGCTCGTACCACTCCCTTCCCCTACCTCATCGTGGATCGGCGCCGGCGACCACCGCAGCTTCTGGCGCTGCGCGACTCTGTTTCAGTGTTTAAACTCGACGAGTGGGACCCCCTCGTCAGCCTCCCGTTTCCCTCCGAAACGTTTTTCTGGAAAGCGCCTTCGGGCAAAGTACGTCTTCGTCTTTAGTTGGCGTACTGCGTACCGGTTCGCTTTTCTATTTTCTATTCTAGCCCCTGGAAACTTTATGTTTCATTACAGATGAGTCCCTGGATAGAAACTCTAATATCTTTTTAACTAAAGATGATTTTGAATTGATTCTTTTTCTGTCCTCTTTAGTTTTCTGTCTAGTTTTTTGTCATATTTACGTGAAAATATTTGGAGCAACTTTCTTTGCACACGCGGTATTTATGTTAGTATCTGTTTTGTTTGAATACGTAGATATCGAAGGACGTGACGGAGCCGCGAACCTCACCGAGTTAGACTCCGACTACTCCGAACCAGGCAAGCATGTTTGAACCTTTGATATGATGGATGTGTTGCATGTTTGCTCGAGTCGTTCTTTCCATAGCATGGTCATATAAGCATTTTGTTTGGTTATATTTCTTGCAAGCAAGCTTCGGGTGAGCCCCGTATGATAATGGTTGAACCACCTCGATCATGTGTCGACATGATGGGTGGTGTACTGGTAGTGTTGGAGCATGCCAGTAGATGGTTAACTTAGTATCAGTATGGATCAAGTCATGATCCCGCTCATCTCCTTTTTGGTACTATCATATGCCGTCTGTTATGATTACGGCTAGTCAGTTGCAAACCACTTTCCGAGTACACACCAAGTAGAGGGGCCGGGATGAGGGTTCCATGGCCCTGGATTAAAGCCCGTCATCCGGTCAGGGGGCATGGGTGTTTCCGGTTGGGACCGAGAGGGGGGCACCCCTTAGAGCACGCATATATAAATTTGATCCCATGCTATTCGAGGTTGTAGCCTCCCCGTCTTAAAGTTTTTCGTGAATGTTGTCACGGGTGATTCCGGACAGCAGGATGTGAAATGGGTGTGTACTGGTCAGTTGGGTTTCTGCTAAAATACCATAGACGGAACTAGTCCCCGTGGCTAGTGGAATCCGTTGGCTATGATTTAACAGTACAAGATCTGTAGAGTCAAATCTTCCGAGTAGCCATGTTTATGGCCTAGGGTCAATCTTCGTGTCAACCCCGGTGACCGTCTCTAGTAAATTCTTGAATGAACTAATCGGTTATCTCTCTATTGATTTACTACCTGGAATAATTCACCGTTATATTGTTCTTTATAAGCCCTTTATGTGGTGTCGCTCAGACGCCCGACTGTGGCATGTTTCCATTTATTTACCCTCACGAGGCGTCACTCAGATACTCGTTTGGTTTCCTTTTATTTATCTTGTGGATTTCGGGAGGATTACCGCCCGACTTCTATTTTACGTGCAGCACAGAAAATATTATTATCCGATTGCATTTTGCTAGAATACTCATATGCATCATGTTTGCATTTATTATATCTTATGTCCGAACTGTCTTGCGAGTACATTCAAAGTACTCACCTGGCTTGTTGATTTGGCCAGATGTGGACGAAGGCGATCTCATGGATGAAGAGTTCGATAGCGAGTCTGACGTCTAGTGGAGTCCCAGTCAGTCTCTTGCGATCCTGGAGTTGATCACTGTTATATAACCGCTTCCGCCAACCACTAAATAAATTCATCGGGTCTCACTCCGACACTCGATGAACTGTAGTATATTGGAGTCACGTCACCCACTACACTGTGACATATCCACCACCATTTATTACGAGTTAGTAGTATGCCACCCCACCATTGTGTCATATCCGCCTTTATGTACTATATTGGCGCACTTGTAATAAATTGTTGAGCAACCTCAGCTCAACCTTGTATAATATTCAGTAAATCTGGAATTCTGTATCAAGGAATTGTCTATCAGCAAGAAGTATTCTTCCTTGCTGGTTCAATGAAAAGGTCGGTCTTTCGGTAATTATTTTACTGAAAAACCGGTCTTGACACATATAAGATGTCATAAGAGTTGAAATTAGTATTTCATACTCATGCCCGTGTCGACAGGTATGAGACCTCTGACAGTACTTTGCCTACAAGATGGAGGAGAATAGCTCAACCAGTGAGCATGTGCTCAGATTGTCTGGGTACTACAATTTCTTGAATCAAGTGGGAGTTAATCTTCCAGATAATATAGTAATTGACAAATTTCTCTAGTCACTATCACCAAGTTAGTAGAACTACGTGATGAACTATAATATGCAAGGGATGACGAAAGTAATTCCCGAGCCCTTTGCGATGCTGAAATCGGCGAAGGTAGAAATCAAGAAAGAGCATCAAGTGTTGATGGTTAACAAGACCACTTGTTTCAAGTAAAGGGCAAAGGGATAGAAGGGGAACTTCAACAAGAATGACAAGCAAGATTGTCACTCCCGTGAAGAAACCCAAAGCTAAACTCAAGCCTGAAACTAAGTGCTTCTACTGCAAAGGAAATGGTCACTGGAAGTGGAACTGCCCAAGATACTTGGCGGATAAGAAGGATGGCAAAGTGAACAAAGGTATATTTGATATACAGATTATTGATGTGTATTTTACTAGTGTTCATAGCAACCCCTGGGTATTTGATACCAGTTCAGTTGCTAAAATTAGTAACTCGAAATGAGAGTTGTAGAATGAACAGAGACTAGTTAAAGGTGAAGTGACAATGTGTGTTGGAAGTGGTTCCAAGATTGATATGATCATCATCGCACACTCCCTATACTTTTGGGATTAGTGTAGAACCTAAATAAATGTTATTTGGCATTTGCATTGAGCATGAATATGATTTTATCATGTTTGTTGCAATATGGTTATTCATTTAAAGTCATAGAATAATTGTTATTCTGTTTACATGAATAAAGCCTTCGATGGTCATACACCCAATGAAAAGAGTTTGTTGGATCTCGATCGTAGTGATACACATATTCATAATACTGAAGCCAAAAGATGCAAGGTTAATAATGATAGTGCAACTTATTTGTGGCACTGCCGTTTAGGTCATATTGGTGTAAAGTGCATTAAGAAACTCCATAGTGATGGACTTTTGGAATCACTTGATTATGAATCACTTGGTGCTTGCGAACCATGCCTCATGGGCAAGATGACTAAAACTCCGTTCTCCGGAACAATGGAGCGAGCAACAGATTTGTTGGAAATCATACATACTGATGTATGTGGACTAATGAGTGTTGAAGCTCGTGGCGGGTATCGTTATTTTCTGACCTTCACTGATGATTTGAGCAGATATGGGTATATCTACTTGATGAAGCAGAAGTCTGAAACATTTGAGAAGTTCAAAGAATTTCAGAGTGAAGTAGAGAATCATCATAACAAGAAAATAAAGTTTCTACGATCTGATCGTGGAGGTGAATATTTGAGTTACAAGTTTGGTCTTCATTTGAAACAATGTGGAATAGTCTCACAACTCATGCCACCCAGAACACCACAGCGTAATGGTGTGTCTGAACGTCGTAACTCAGCCTGGGCGTTCGGTCTTTTTGGTTTGTTCGGTCCGGTCTTTTCGGTCTTTTGATAATTTGGTCTTCCATAAATGATGACCGAATTTATTTCGGTCTTTTCGGTTTTCCACTGTTTGGTCTTCGGTCTATATAAGCAAGTATTCGGTCCTGACGAAATAGACCGATCTTTTTGGACGAATCTATACTTGTTGCAGAATCAGTGTACTGCGCAAAGTTAACATGTACAGATATACTGATATAAAAAAAACATGTATAGGTAGACTACCGCTGCACAAAGCTAACAAGTCTAGATTGAACACGAGATGCACATGCACCAGTACTAGTACAAGAAAGCTAGCTCGCACATGAAGGACTAGGAATCGATCTCCTGCACCTGTAACTGCCCGTAGGAAGCTGGCTCGACGAACATGCACACTGACAACTAAAGGATCGTATCAAGCGGCTCGAACGCATACAGGTTGGACGGCAGGCGGCGACCAGCCGTGGAGGACATGGAGCACCAGATTTTCTAGGACGATGGTGGCAGGCAGAGCACTGTACAATGGAGGATGTGGCGCCGCGAAGAGCAACCAGCAACCAGCCGTGAGGGTCAGGAGACGACGTGCGGGGATTGGCAATGGCGGCGGCGGCAGGCAGGCAGCTAGGTCTGGGATTTGGGAGTTGGGAGAGAAAGCGAGGGGGCTATGGAACGACCGGAAGGGGTCCAGGTTGGAAGCAGCCACACAGGGCGGACCGGGCCTAAGCTTAGTTGGGCCTGAAACATGCGTGAAGGCCTATTCTTTCGGTCTATACGGTCTGTTCGGTCAGCGGGAGAACCCGACCGATTCGACCGATTTTAGTTCGGTCTTTCAATTTTAACGACCGATTTTAATTCGGTCCTTTATAGTTCGGTCTTTTCGGTTTCGGTCTCGGTCTTTTCGGGTTCGGTTTTCGGTCTTCGGTTTTTATGCCCAGGCTGAGTCGTAACCGTACTTTATTAGATATGATGCGGTCTATGATGTCTCTTACCGATTTACCACTATCGTTTTGGGTTATGCATTAGAGACAGTTGCATTCACGTTAAATAAGGGCACCATCTAATTCCGTTGAGACGACGCCTTATGAAATGTGGTTTGGCAAGAAACCAAAGTTGTTGTTTCTTAAAGTTTGCGGCAGCGATGCTTATGTGAAAAAGTTTCAACCTAATAAATCTTGAACCCAAATCGGAGAAATGTGTCTTCATAGGATACCCAAAGGAAACTGTTGGGTACACCTTCTATCACAGATCCAAAGGCAAGATATTCGTTGCTAAAAATGGATACTTTCAAGAGAAGGAGTTTCTCTCGAAAGAAGTGAGTGGGAGGAAAGTGGAACTTAATGAGGTAATTGTACCTTCTCCCGAATTGGAAAGTAGTACATCACAGAAACTAGTTCTAGTGATTCCTACACCAATTAGCAAGGAAGCTAATGATGACGATCATGAAACTTCAGATCAAGTTACTACTGAACCTTGTAGGCCAACCAGAGTGTGTTCCGCGCTAGAGTGGTACGGTAACCCGGTTCTGGAAGTCATGTTACTAGACCATGATGAACCTACAAACTATGAGGAAGCGACGATGAGCCCAGATTCTGCAAAATGGCTTGAGGCCATGAAATCTGAGATGAGATCCATGTATGAGAACAAAGTGTGAACTTTGGTTGACTTGCCCGATGATCGGCAAGCCATCGAAAATAAATGGATCTTCAAGAGGAAGACCGACGCTGAAGCTAATGTTACTGTTTACAAAGCTCGACTTGTTGCAAAAGGTTTTCGACGAGTTCAAGGAGTTGACTACGATGAGACTTTCTCACCCGTAGCGAAGCTTAAGTCTGTCCGAATCATGTTAGCAATTGCCGCATTTTATGATTATAAAATCTGGCAAATGGATGTCAAAATGCATTCCTGAATGGATATCTCTAAGAAGAGTTGTATATGATGCAACCAGAAGGTTTTGTCGATCCTAAAGGTGCTAACAAAGTGCGCAAGCTCCAGCGATCCATCTATGGACTGGTGCAAGCATCTCGGAGTTGGAATATGCGCTTTGATGAGGTTATCAAAGCATATGGTTTTATACAGACTTGCGGTGAAGCCTGTATTTACAAGAAAGTGAGTGGGAGCACTACAGCCTTTCTGATAAGTATATGTGAATGACATATTGTCGATCGGAAATGATGTAGAATTTTCTGGAAAGCATAAAGGAGTGTTTGAAAGGAGTTTTTTTTTTCAAAGAAAGACCTCGGTGAAGCTGCTTACATATTGGGCACCAAGATCTATAGAGATAGATTAAGACGCTTGATAAGATTTTCAATGAGTACATACCTTAATAAGAATGTGAAGAAGTTCAAAATGGATCAGTCAAAGAAGGAGTTATTGCCTGAGTTGTAAGGTATGAAGTTGAGTAAGACTCAAAAACCAGACCACCGCAGAAGATAGAAAAAGAATGAAAGTCATTCCCTATGCCTCAGCCATGGGTTCTATAAAGTATGCCACGTTGTGTACCTTACCATGAGTTTGGCAAGGAGGTACAAAAGTGATCCAGGAGTAGATCACTGGACATCGGTCAAAATTATCCTTAGTTACTGGATGACTAAGGAAATGTTTCTCGATTATGGAGGTAATAAAGAGTTCGTCATAAAGAGTTACGCCGATGCAAGCTTTACACTAATCCAGATGAGTCTAAGTATCAATCTAGATGTGTATTGAAAGTAGGAGCAAATAGCTAGAGTAGCTCCATGCAGAGCATTGTAGACATAGAAATTTGCGAAATACATACGGATCTGAATGTAACAGACCCACTAGCTAAACTTCTCTCATGAAGCAAAACATGATCACACCTTAGTACTCTTTGGGTGTTAATCACATAGCGATGTGAACTAGATTTTTGACTCTAGTAAACCCTATGGGTGTTGGTCACATGGCGATGTGAACTGCGGGTGTTATTCACATAATGATGTGAACTATCGGTATTAAATCACCTAGCGATGTGAACTATATTATTGACTCTAGTGCAAGTGGGAGACTGAAGGAAATATGCCCTAGAGGCAATAATAAAGTTGTTATTTATATTTCATTATATCATGATAAATGTTTATCTAGAATTGTATTAACCGGAAACATAATACATGTGTGAATATATAGACAAACAAAGTGTCACTAGTACGGCTATACTTGACTAGCTCGTTGAATCAAAGATGGTTATGTTTCCTAACCATAGACATGAGTTGTCATTTGATTAACGGGATCACATCATTGGTGAATGATGTGATTGACTTGACCCATCCGTTAGCTTAGCACTACGGTCATTTAGTTTTACTGCTATTGCTTTCTTCATGACTTATACATGTTCCCATGACTATGAGATTATGCAACTCCCGAATACCGGAGGAACACCTTGTGTGCTATCAAACGTCACAACATAACTGGGTGATTATAAAGATGCTCTACAGGTGTCTCCGAAAGTGTTCGTGGTGTTGGCATATATCAAGAATATGATTTGTCACTCCGAGTGTCGGAGAGGTATCTCTGGGCCCTCTCGGTAATGCACATCATAATAAGCCTTGCAAGCAAATGACTAATGAGTTAGTCACGAGATGATGTATTACGGAACGAGTAAAGAGACTTGCCGGTAACGAGATTGAACTAGGTATTGAGATACCAACGATCGAATCTCGGGCAAGTAACATACCGATGACAAAGGGAACAACGTATTTGTTATGCGGTTTGACCGATAAAGATCTTCGTAGAATATGTGGGAGCCAATATGAGCATCCAGGTTCCGCTATTGGTTATTGACCGGAGATGAGTCTAGGTCATGTCTACATAGTTCTCGAACCCGTAGGGTCCGCACGCTTAACGTTTGATGGCGATCAGTATTATGAGTTTATGAGTTTTGATGTACCGAACATAGTCCGGAGTCCCGGATGAGATCACAGACATGACGAGGAGTCTCGGAATGTCCGAGACGTAAAGATTGATATATTGGATGACTATATTCGGACACCGGAAGTGTTCCGGAAGGTTTCGGATAAAACCGGAGTGCCAGGGGGGGGGGTTACCGGAACCCCCCGTGGAAGTATTGGGACCTAGTGGGCTTTAGGGGAGAGAGAGAGAGGGAAGCAGCCAGGAGGTGGCGCGCCCCCTCCCAAAGGGGAGTCCGAATTGGACTAGGGGAGGGGGGCGTGGCCCCCTCTTTCCCTCTCCCTCTCCCTCTCTTTCCTTCCCCTCTCTCCTTCTTGGTGGACTCCTACTAGGAATAGGATTGGAATCCTATTCCTAGTAGGATTGCCTCTCTAGTGCGCGCCACAGGGGGGCGGCCGGCCTCCCCCTTTCTCCTTTATATACGGGGGCAGGGGCACCCAAAGACACACAAGTTGATCTGTTGATCTCTCCCAACCGTGTGCGGTGCCCCCCTCCATAGAAACACACCTCGGTCATATTGTTGCAGTGCTTAGGTGAAGCCTTGCGACGGTAACTTCATCATCTCCGTCACCACGCCGTCGTGCTGACGAAACTCTCCCACAGGTTCTACTGGAGAAAGAGCTCATGGGACGTCATCAAGCTGAATGTGTGCTGAATGCGGAGGTGCCGTACGTTCGGTGCTTGATCAGTTGGATCGCGAAGAAGTTCGACTACATCAACTGCGTCACTAGACGCTTCCGCTTTCGGTCTACGAGGGTATGTAGACACACTCTCCCCTCTCGTTGCTATGCATCTGGTCGATAGATCTTGCGTGATCGTAGGAATTTTTTTGAAATACTACGTTCCCCAACAAGCGGTACTACCGTCTGACCGGGGCGGTACTACCGCCCAATCGGGGCGGTTCTACCGCTTATAGGTGGAACTGCTGTGTAACTACTGCTGAACCCGACACGAAAAGTGCAAAACCCAAAATCGAGGCGGTAGTAGAGCGGTACTGGAGTGGTAGTACCGCTTGACACAACAAGCGGTACTACCGCTCCGACCGCGGTACTACCGCAAGGAGAACACAAGAACTGCCATTACTTCTTCATATGAGCTCCAAATTGAGAAAACTCAAGCTTGTTGGATAGAGGAAGACGAGTAGCATCCAAACAGTGACTGGTTATAGTAAGAAGAGGCAGGGAGGTATGCCTAGGATATAGGGGAGTGAACCCTCCATCAGAGAAGAACCAGCATAACCTCCAACATCGAAAACATCATAGAATATGCATGTTAACTCCGTTTTCGATGAACTCGAGCTTGTCATGAAGTTGACCAAAAGCTCCAAATCTCACAAGGAGAAAAACCAAACAAGAACCAATAAAGATGATGCAAGGATGCAATGGTTTGATCTCTCTACGAACGATACGATCAAGCTACTCATCAAGAGCCCCCCTTGATAGTACGACAATCAATCCTATAACCCGGTCTCCCACAACTACCATGAGATCGGTAAAATAGAAAACCTATCAAGTGCAAACCTTTGTCTTGCACATAGTCCATTTGAGCTAGATGATGACGATCTTGACTCCCTCAAACTGGACCACCTTTCTTGATTGTGTTGGCTCGGTGAAGACTAGTAGAATGCTCCCCCATACTCCACTATGGGTGAGCCACTCTTCGACACATCTTCACAACTCCATTGCCACCACAATGGACAGCAAGCTTCAAGCATATGATCTCTTCGTGATGCTCCACTTGAACTTGCACACACAAACTTGGTGACGGACACCATTTGATGTCATCCTCCATGGGTTGTATAATATCTTCCTCTTGACACAAGCCCATGGAAGCATACCTAACCCCACATAGAACTCTCACGTAGACCATGGGTTAGTACACAAAGCGTAATGGACAATGCTTACCATACCATGGGATCGCTTGATCCCTCTCGATACATCTTCTATGCTTTGTGTGTTAATCAACTTGATTCACTCTTTGACTTAGTCTTGATCAACCTTGAATCTTTCCAACTCTCTTCACTTGGATGATGTCTTGAAGGTAAACATGAATGATGACACAATCTTCTTATTCAAGACACTCTTCTCCTTGAAAGCAACAAATGGACTCCAAGAAAAGCCTATGGACAAACCCTTCAAATATAACTCAAGGCAACCATTAGTCCATAGAGATTGTCATCAATTACCAAAACCAAACATGAGGGCACCACATGTTCTTTCAAATGTGACCAAATGTTGTGAAGGAAATATGCCCTAGAGGCAATAATAAAGTTATTATTTGTATTTCCTTATACCATGATAAATGTTTATTATTCGTGCTAGAATTGTATTAACCGGAAACATAATACATGTGTGAATATATAGACAAACAAAGTGTCACCAGTGTGCCTCTACTTGACTAGCTCATTGAATCAAAGATGGTTATGTTTCCTAGTCATAGACATGAGTTGTCATTTGATTAACGGGATCACATCATTGGTGAATGATGTTATTGACTTGACCCATTCCGTTAGCTTAGCACTTGATCGTTTAGTTTTACTCCTATTGCTTTCTTCAAGACTTATGCATGTTCCTATGACTATGAGATTATGCAACTCCCGAATACTGGAGGAACACCTTGTGTGCTATCAAACATCACAATGTAACTGGGTGATTATAAAGATGCTCTACAGGTGTCTCCGAAGGTGTTTGTGGTGTTGGCATAGATCGAGAATAGGATTTGTCACTCCGAGTATCGAATATGTATCTCTGGGCCCTCTCGGTAATGCACATCACTATAAGCCTTGCAACAAAATGACTAATGAGTTAGTCATGAGATGATGCATTACGGAACGAGTACAGAGACTTGCCGGTAACGAGATTGAACTAGGTATTGAGATACGGACGATCGAATCTCGGGCAAGTAACATACCGATGACAAAGGGAACAACGTATATTGTTATGTGGTTTTGACCGATAAGATCTTCGTAGAATATGTAGGAACCAATATGAGCATCCAGGTTCCGCTATTGGTTATTGACCGGAGGTGAGTCTCGGTCATGTCTACATAGTTCTCGAACCCATAGGGTCTGCACGCTTAACGTTCGGTGACGATCGATATTATGAGTTTATGAGTTTTGATGTACCGAAGGTAGTGCGGAGTCCCGGATATGATCATGGACATGACGAGGAGTCTCGGAATGTCCGAGACATAAAGATCGATATATTGGAAGCCTATATTTGAACATCGGAATGGTTCCAGGTGAAATCGGGATTTTACCGGAGTACCGGGAGGTTACCGGAACCCCCCGGTAATTATATGGGCCTTATTGGGCCAAAGTGGGGAGAGAGAGAGGAGGCCAGGGCAGGCCGCGCGCCCCCTCTCCCTCTAGTCTGAATTGGACTAGGAGGGCAGGGGCGGCGCCCCCCGCTTTCCTTCCTCTCTCCCTCTCCTTCCTTCTCTCCTAGTCCAACTAGGGAAGGGGGGGAATCCTACTCCTGGTGGGAGTAGGACTCCTCCTAGGCACGCCATAGGGGGCCGGCCTCTCCCCCTCCTCCACTCCTTTATATACGGGGGTGGGGGGCACCCCATGGACACACAAGTTGATCATTGATCTTTTAGCCGTGTGCGGTGCCCCCCTCCATAGAAACACACCTCGGTCATATCGTTGAGGTGCTTAGGCGAAACCCTGCGTCGGTAACTTCATCATCACCGTCATCACGCCGTCGTGCTGACGGAACTCTCCCTCGAAGCTCTATTGGATCGTGAGTTCGTGGGACGTCACCGAGCTGAACGTGTGCAGATCGCGGAGGTGGCGTACGTTCGGTACTAGGATCTATCGATCGTGAAGATGTACGACTACATCAACCGCGTTATCATAACGCTTCCGCTTACGGTCTACGAGGGTACGTGGACGACACTCTCCCCTCTCGTTGCTATACATCACCATGATCTTGCGCGTGCGTAGGGAATTTTTCTGAAATACTACATTCCCCAACATGTTGTGCCACACTTGTGTGGTATTCTTTTAGTCTTGCGACATTTAGCGTCAGTGTTATGAATGTATCATATTACCATTAATATTCATAAGATACGTCCCATCTTTGATGGAAGCATGGCCCTTTATGTTATTCAAAATACTGAACAACAATTGTTCTTTTATGAACAACCCTTTTGCAACAACATTGTGTAGTGGGCTGGAGTGTATGAAACTCTAAAATGAATTATGAAAGTAAACACATATGTAATATATTATTATCGTTATTCATAACATACATCTCATTCATAATGAAAGTATGGCCCTTATGTTATTCATAACACCGAACATCAAAAGTTCTCTTATGAACAACCTTCTTGCAAGATACTTTATGCAATGGGCTAGAGTGTGTAAAACTCTAAAATGTTTTATGAAAATAAATACAGACGGTAATACACCGATGGAAGGTATAGTAACATTTACAATGTTCCCTGTGTGTATCTAAACCTCATTTCTGGCATCGAGTCGCAATTGAATGCAATCGAGCGGGTATTCCTGTGATCAAATCACAATACCCAAGAATCAGTGATTAACATGTTTAATCATAATTCCCAAGAACTATTTATTTGACTTGCCTTCCATATATTAATAAGTTTTATGACATTCATATATGAGCTGGATATTCCAGTCTTCTTTCTTATTGCCTTTACATTTCTAACAGTTTTAACATTTAGTATTTCTCCTACTCTCAAAAGAAGCACCCAACTTTAAGAGTGGCGTTTAGCCCTGGACATCCTAGGGGTGAAAGTCTCACTAACACCCTTTGGACATTCCCTTTCTCTTTGAGTGGTTGTTTTATTCAACATCATCACATGACAAGCATTCTTCTCGATCCCTCTTGTATTAGTCAAATGCATAGTAAACACTTTTACTAATAGTTTGCCAAACAATCATTGCTTTGGACATCACATGTATTTTAGCTTTAGTTTGTGTCTGAAAAAGATTTTCAATTCCATGAATATCACATAGCTATCCCAAAACTTTCGAAGTTTGGGTCTCATGGAAGCAAAGATATTGCACTTGACCATAACGGAATTCTAGCTTTTGGATCAAAGGACGAGAGTCTCATCATCCATAGCTTTTAGCAGGAGTATACAGAAAGCATGCGATAGGACAAAGTCCTTCTCGACATTCTTGAGGACAATCCTCACATTACGTTACCGACCGTAAAGTTTTTAACCAGATATTTAACAGTTATTCAATTTTAATAGGGAAGGTGGAAACACGAGCCATTATTCTACAACTTTTATGCTAATCACACCTAGACGGTATTCAAAATTAATTGCACTAAGAATTAAACAAGTTAATTCTACAACGTGCTCCCACTCAAATCAATATCTCTCACAATTGATTGTCAGTGATACAAGATCAACATTTCAATTCGACGCCATTGATGTGGACATCACTGATGACGAAAATTTAAATTGGTGGACAAATATGCCGATCACATCTCTATGTGACTCATGTTCATCTTTCGATGGGCGTGTTCCGAGTTCAGGATGATCAAGCCAGAACGTCAAGACAACCAAGTGATCTTGTTGCCAGGTCTGACCTCACCCGCCTCACACTTCTCTAATCGTCCGTACCCAGTGGACATGGCGCACCCTGAAAAGTTTGGTGCTGTGGCGGTGCTACACCTGGGAGAACACTAAATACTTGATATTTTTGTGAGATATCACCCTAATAAAAAGCGACTACCGCGCAATCAAGAAGGGTGCATCATAAGGGATAAACATCTCACGCAATTCATAATAGCATGATACGGTATAGCCCTTTCTGATAGAGAAGTCTTTCATTTCTTCATCTTCGGCATTTGCGTCGGTGTTCACCTTCGCGAAGATTGCCACCACCTTATCGATGTACCAAATAATATTGCTATCTCTATAGCTAATAAAATAAGTGCATTACTTAAGGTTGACACGCAGGTCACTAAAGTGACAATCATATGGCTCCAGCCATCATGCCGAATCATGACACACATGTCATGTTTAATAAATTTACATCATATAGTCATCTCATACATAATCGAATTAATATGAGCACTGCTATACCACATCACATTCACATGCATAACATCCTGCAAAACCAAGTTAGACGCCTCTAATCGGTTCATGCAAAATTTTATTCTACGTGCCTTCTAAGGTTTCGAAACAAACCAAAGCTACCAACGTCCATCATCAAGTATGATAATTCAACTCGCTAGATTAACTTTGCGGGGTGTATGAAGCATGAGATAATAAAATCTCGAACCCCATACTAAACTTCGTCATACGCATGACACCCGTGCAAATCATATCTGCATTGCCCTTTCGTGTGCGAAACATCCATCTTTCTTTAACTATGGCGGAACCCAAAGAACTGTTAGCACTTCGTTGATCTGTCAATCAGCATACTCGGGAGCAGCATGCAAGGATCATGGATTTCCAGAATTTTGTGAGATTCCACCATGCTGTCAAGATCAGGATTATGCAAATTCAAAGGAAGCAATAGGAACATCGGGCAACGGATTTCATCTGCTACCCGCACAAATATTTTTTAGTAATAGAACTCATCTACTACCTAATTATATTGTGCAACACACATACATCTCTATGTATTCTAGATCGCAACCTGCATCTACGCATAACACGTTTGAAAGTGCTGTATATCGACTAGAGGGGGGGTGAATAGGTGATTTTTATGAAAGTCTTCAAAACATGGAAGTATCAAAGACAAACGATAAAACCAATCCTATTTATATGCAGCGGAAGGTAGACTACACTAGACAAGCCATAGTCAAGTATTCAATGAAGTCAAAGCATGAAGACTAATAGCAGCTAGGCAATATGGATCGGGATGGAAGATTGCATGAAGCCAATCAGAACAAGTAGTCACACAGTGAAGTCAAACAGATAGGCAAGCAGGCAATGACTTCACAATGAAAGACAATAAGTAAAGAGAAGGAAAGGATAGAACCAGTAGCTCGGGGAAGACAGTGATTTGTTAGACCAGTTCCAGTTGCTGTGACAACTGTACGTCTGGTTAGGGAGGCTGAGATTTAACTCAGAAGACCGTGTCTTCACCTTGTTCCCCTTGAGCTAAGGACACCTAGTCCTCGCCCAATCACTCTGGTAAGTCTTCAAGGTAGACTTCCAAACCTTCACAGACTTTGTTCACCGGCGATCCACAATGACTCTTGGATGCTCAGAACGCGACGCCTAACCGGCTGGAGGAAACACAGTCCTCAAGTGTAACAAGTCTTCAGGTCACACAGACAGAAAGACTTCAGTGATGCCTAACACTCTGTGGCTCTGGGTGTTTGGGCTTTGTCCTCGCAAGGATCTATCTCTCAAATGCTTCGGAGGTGGGTTGCTCTCAAATGACAAAAGCCGTGTAATAACTCTGAGCAGCCACCAATTTATGGTGTAGGGGTGGGCTATTTATAGCCACTGGGCAACCTGACCTGATTTGTCCGAAGTGACCCTGGGTCACTAAGGAACTGACACGTATTCCAACAGTCAGATTTCAAACACACACGACAACTTTACTTGGGCTACAAGTAAAGTTGACTCATCCAACTCTGGATAAGATTTGCTCTCATTGTCTTCGCTCGAAGATATAGGATTTGGTTGAGCATCACTAGTCACTCTGACTTTGTTCACTTGGACCCCACTTAACAGTACGGTGGTTCCTATGACTCAACAAAGAAGAAAAGGAAACAACGAAACGTCTAAGTCTTCGCGCTCCATAGTCTTCACGCAATGTCTTCTCTCGTCATAGTCTTCAATATGAATATCTTCATATACCACCATTGTCGTTAATGTCTTCATACATTTTTAGGGGTCATTTCCGGTAGGTAGACCGAATCAATGAGGGACTACTACCTGTGTTATCCTGCAATTCTCACAAACACATTAGTCCCTCAACCAGGTTTGTCGTCAATACTCCAAAACCAACTAGGGGTGGCACTAGATGCACTTACAATCTCCCCCCTTTTGCTGATTGATGACAAAGTGGTTGAAGTTTTCAACGGGGATAAAAGTATGTGAAATTGTAAAGGATAAAGGTATTGTCTTCATAAGTAGCAAAGGGCTCCCCCTGAAGATGTGCATATAGTTGATTTGCTTTTGAATGCAAATGCACATGGCAGGTTGTACTTGTGGAGATCCTCTTCAACTTATGAAAACAATTCATCATGCACAATTGATATGTCGAATATAATGATATGCATAATGAGAAATGGACGTCTGCCAAATGACTAAGTGCGGAATATATCGTAGCACATGCGGAATTTATCATCGCATTACAGAGTACCAGAAAACGTAGCAGACGACCATCAAGTTTAAGTGTTACAACTCAAAGAACCAAATGTAGCAAAAACAAGAGTTGTAAACACTAGGCAAAATATAAAGCACCCGCCCATAAGGACCCGCTTGAAGACTATCAACTCATATGCTTCTCCCCCTTTTGTCAGTAAGGACCAAAAAGGTTTGAAGACATAGAGCCTCTACTCGTTCCCAGTTGGAGCAGGAGAGGATGCAGGGTCGGCGTTGGTGTTTGGCGGTGCAGAAGTAGTTGGTGCAGTTTCGACACGCGCTGAGGGAGGAGGTTGTGAGGTAGCATCATCTTGATCATCTATCACCCTGGCGTCAACCGTTGCAGCGGAGGAGGAGTAGTCAGAGTCTTCAAGAGATGGAGTTCGACGCAGAACAACATTCCTTGGAGGAGTGTGGTCAAACTTGAATCTTTCTGTGAAGCCATCGTCTTGAAGATCTGCTTCAGCACTCAGCAAAGTCAAACTCTTCCATGACCTCTGACATGTTTCATGAGCAACAAAGGCATTCTTGGTGGCAAGGTTGCGAATGCGATTGACGTCCACCAAGAGGCTTTGCATCTGACGCTTCAGCCAGTAGTGATGCTTATCCTGTTTCTGATGTAAGGCAACGAGAAGCTCTCGTCATTGAGAACACAAGAACGCTTCCAAGGCCTTTGGGCAATGGTGCTCTCAGTAGCTTCAGTCTGAGCGTGGCAAGGTAAGCGAGTACGGCCAGCCAGAGGATAAACGCGAGAGACTGCTGGAACTCCTTCAATTTGCTAAGTGAAGCTCTGGTGATCAGTGTTGTGAAGACTAACAGGCTCTTTGGCAGGCTCTTGGTATATGGCTTCAGGTGACATATCAACCTTTGGCAAGAATATATGATGGTTGCGAGCAGAAGGTTGATAGTTGATAGTAGAATGAAGCTTGATGAGGCGCATGATCCATGGAGCGTAGAACTTGAGTCCAAAGAGATCAGAGCCTGAAACAGCCAACTGCCTGATAAAGAAGTCTTGGGCGTTGAAGCCGATGCCATTGAAGATATAGAAGACCAATGTCTTCATTGTGCCTTCAAGCTTGGCTGATGAAGAGTGTCCTTTGACAGGCCATAGAGTTTGCCTGATGATATGATATATGGTGCGTGGCAGATGCTCAAGGTCTTCATCAAAGAACTCCTTTGGATATTCAGCATCGATTGGCAAAGGCTTCATCATGCTCAGCATTTGGCTCATGTTGGGCTTTGGCTTTTGAAAGATGCTTTCCAAAGCTTCGCTGTGTAGTTGGCAACCAGGTTCATACAGTTGTCCTGGAGTGGGCAGGCCAGTAAGCTCAATGAGATCAAAAGCTTTGGCTTCATGATGGACATTGCCTGTCATCCACTCAAGGACCCATGTCTTCGGATCCCTGCTGTAACCTCGAATGTGGAGGGTTGCATAGAATTGCAGAAGCAGCTCTTCATTCCAATGCTCTTTGTCAGTTACAAAGTTGAGCACGCCAGCATCACGGAAGCAATCAAGGGCTTCCTCAAGACAGGGCAATCCAGTAATGGCTTCAGTATCAAGACACATATGAGGGAAAATGCGCCCTTGATCATAGAGTACTCATGAATAATAACTGCGTTGCTGATGGCTCCAAAACCTATCTGATGATATCCTTGGCTTGGAATAGGGGTTCTTGGTGCTGTCAAAGAAAGTGTTGTGCGCAGTGAAGCCATCGGCATTGAAGGACCCTGTTGAAGTGGCAGTACCTGGGAACCTTGGCAGTCTTGGCTTAGGCTTCTAAACCTGAGGCATGTGCTCAACATGGTAGTCTAATTGAGGACCAGCAGTAGCAGGCGGAGGAACCAGAATGGGCCATCTGACAGAGACGAGCTGATCATCTTTGTCGTATGCTTGCTCAATTGTATGGGGCCGTGGAGGCGGAACAGGAGCAACGACATTTGCTTCGGGCTGCTAAGTGGCTTCAGGTGCAGCATTGACTTCAGGTGCCATCACATCTGGCACCATATTGGATTCGGGCGCCACATTAGCTTCAGCCATGACAATGTCATTGGCTTCAATGTTGGTGTTGGTGGCATCCTCAGAATTTGTAACCTCCACTTCAGGAGCTGGAGGGTCGGACACATTCTCCTCGAGAACAGGGGGTGTGGCAGCACGTGCTTCTTCTTCTTCTGGTTGGTCTTCATCGGCTGATGCAGCCGGAATATCTTCAGCCTCTTTGGCTTCAGACTCTGGGAGGTTCACTGTAGGAGAAGCTTCGGGAACAGATTGTTGCTCTTCTCCTTCTGGAACACTTGAAGGAACGACTTGGGGCCGTGGTCCTTTGCGAAGCCTGCGGAATGCTGGCGACGCTTTTGGTGATGGAGTTGGTTGGGCCTCAAAGTCTTCATCTTCAAGCACCGAACTGGTGACTTGAGTAGGGGGTGTTACTGGTGTGTCTTCAACACGTGGGGATTCTTGTGGGTGATCAGCCCATGAGTCATCCTGAGCAATTGGCGTCAATGGACGACCAATGCTGATGCGTTCACTGTTCGTGAGAACAGGCGATGATACAACATTATACTCGATCTGAGGAAGGACTTCATCATCTTCAACATTGTCATGAGGACCAATGTCTTCAGATGTGGTGGGGTCAACAGCTGGAATATCTTTAGCCTCTGTGGGACCTCGCTCATGAACAGTCATGCGACATTCCTGGTGTGCAGATGCAGGACGAGCAACAGAAATGGGCTCGACGACAAGGGGCTCTGTGGGAGCAGCCCGGACCTTCTTGGTCTTGCGCTTCTTAGTGGGGGGGGGGCATCATCAGTGGTGTTCTTGCGCTTGCGGGCTTCAGCTTCAGCCACCTTTGTCTTCTTAAGCTCTGAAGCAACTGGGGTGACCTTAGGCTTCGTGCCTGTCATGCTAGCAGGGAAGACAATGTGAGGTTCTCCCTGCCTTGATCCTTCAGATTGGGCCACAGTTTGCTTCTTCTTCTTGGCAGCCATTCTGGGGTCGATGCCAGGATGCCCAAGGGCCTTGCGCTTCTCAGCTTCATTGTAGGCTTGGACGGACTTGGCAGCCAATGCCTTGATGCGCTCACGAGAACCGTTGGCTTCTTCACGCCTCTTGCGAAAGGCTTCCTTGAGCTCATGCATCAGGACTTTGAAGTTCTGGATTTCTTGGACGCTGAGATTGACCATATGCTTCTTGAACTAAGCCTTTTCATAGTCAATCTTTTGCTTCAGCTCAACAATTCTCTGAGCAAGAGCTAGCTCAGAAGCAATGGCGCCATTGAAGGAGACGCTTAGGCCAACTGGAAGCTGCAGATCGTCCAAGCTGAGGTTGGGGGTGTCAAACCACTCATCAATGAAGTTGTTCAACACTTCCACGTTAAAGAGCGGCAAATCATTGAAGATTTATGCATCTTGCTTGCTCTTGATCAATTGCTCCAGAGCGTCATCAGCTAGATCTTCATCACTTGAAAGATCAATGGCTTCATTAGCGTTCTTCAGAACAACATCAGGAGTTAGAGCTGGACTGGGGTTGTGCATGGGCTTCTTCCTTAGATGTTTGCTCTTGGAAATGCGAGAGTGCTCCTCAGATTGCACACTTGGTGCAGGTGGAGCAGTGGCCAAAGGCTTCACTCTCGAAGCAATTGGTGGAGTGGTCTTCGAAGCCTTGGATTTCTTCTTCTTCTTTGGCTTCGGAGAAGCAGGCGCTTCATCACAATCAGCTTCATCTGCAACTTGATCCACATCCGCCCCTTGAACCCTTATATGACTGATGAGACCTTCTAAGTTGTAGAAGGGCCCAACCAGGTTAGGTTCAGCTTCGCGCGTGCCATCGGCACGGGGCGCAGAGGGGCCAGGATTGAAGTCTAATCCCCAATTCTTCTTGTTTTCTTTGGCCGAGTTCTTGGCATACTGAAGATTGCGCTTGAACAGATTGTCGTCGCGACACCATAGTAGTGAAGATGGGTTGGCATCTGCTGGTTGTGGCCCTCTGACCATACAAGGATAGAAGCCTTGAGCAATGGCTTCAGCTTGAGTCCTGGGTGGAAGATTTTTATATATACTGTCTCCCCAGGGTGGCTTGATGGCATTCTTCTCAGTATATTCTTGGGTCACAAATCTGTACTTGAACCATTGTTCTGCCCAATATCTTCGAATCCATTGGATTCGAGTTTTCCTCTGATTATAATCCTCCTTTGGGTCAGTCTTGTACATTTCAATGAGGTCAGGAGGCAAATCTTTGGAGGTGTTTCCACGGTGCTGTCTGCCACCCTTCCTAACAGATTTTTCAGTAGCCATTGGGTTCAACCAGAAAGGCTTCAAACTGAAAGGCTTCAACACTGGCAAATGCTTCGGTCTGCTGGTCAGACATGAACTGGCTTCGGGAGAGTGAATATGATGCTGCAAGAATTCTGCAAATGAATGCAGACTATGAGAACTAAGGGATTCTCCCACATACATGTACCTGTGACAGCATTAGAGATGAGAGGGAAGGGGAAGAGGTCATATGCATTCTTAGAAGATTTTGAAGATAAATCAGTTTAGAAGACTTTGACCTCATAGCGTGAAGACATTCACTTTTATGTTGAGAGTTGGTTCCAGATTTGTACGAATCCAAGAATAGGTACAAATGAGGAATCTAACTATGTTTGAAGCATGTGTGAATGTACTAGGCAAGATATGAGATGCAGACAGGATAGATCTAAACATGTGGAGGCAGAAACTTCTTATGGTAAAAAGTGATGAATCTATTGGATCAAGAAGATGGTAAAAAGAAAGTTTTAATTTACCACACGATGAATTGCTAGACGGACAAGAAGTGGATGCCGAGCAGTTCGATCTTCCGTGCCCTAACTTGGCGACGGAGGACACCTACGGCGGCGGCAGAGAAGACGATGTCCGCGGCTGGCGTGAAGACGTCGTCGAAGAGGTTGCGGCAGCGAAGCGCTTCGTCACCGGCGCGTCGAGAGCTAGCGGAGGCGCTAGGGTTGGTCGAGGTGGAGAGGTGGTAGAAGAATTTTTGACCGTGATGGGACGTGCATTTATAAGCATGGGAGACGGCACAGCGCAATTACGCAGGTGCCCCTCGTGGTTCACATCTGAGGGACACATGGCGGACATGTAACACATTGGGAGTTGTCCCACGATCCCACGCACGCCTGGACTGTCAGGGTGGTCGTTCCGTCTTCTTCGGGTTTCAGGCATAAAAGATTGAGCATTAAAAACAGATTTAAAGTTTGTCTTTGTGTCTTCTACTGACAAGGACACATAGAATACATTTGACTGTTCCAACAGAATGCATATGATTTGGATAGATAGAGTTTGAGGTGAGAAAGCATAGAGAGGTTAGGGTTCGATCACATTCACTTAGTTCAAAAGATTCAAATAAGAAGACATAGCTATAAGTGAATGCTGTAGAGGACAGAACACAAGTCTATATATGTCCTATATGAAGATAAACCAAATGCAAAGACTTTGCAAATGTAATGCCAGGAGAAATGCTTCAAGCAAAGATTTGGTGGTGGCGTTACCCACCGTATAGGAAGTATTAGACCCAGACACGGCGCACAATTATCGTGGCGCTCCGAAGTCAAATTCCTCGTTAATGTATTCACACTCAGAGTGTAAGTCTTCATTGATTGAAGATATACTTTACTTCGTGTGTTGCACATCTAAGTCATCAATATGCATAAGTGTTAGGATGTGTGCCTGATTACAGGACATTTGAGGATTCTAAGATATTTAGCTCACACCGCAACTTGCAAAACCTTTTCTCATCCAAGGGCTTTGTGGAGATATCTGCCAGTTGCTCTTCAGTGTTGATGTGTATGATATCAATATCTTCGTTCATGACATGATCTCTGAGAAAGTGATGACGAATTTCAATGTGCTTTGTCTTCGAGTGCTGAACTGGGTTGTTGGCAATCTTGATGGTGCTTTCATTGTCGCAGTAGAGTGGCACATGATTCAGATGGACACCATAGTCCTTGAGAGTCTGCTTCATCCACAGAAGCTGAGCGCAGCAAGATCCAGCAGCAATGTATTCAGATTCATCAGTAGAGAGTGATACACAGTTCTGCTTCTTTGAAGACCAACAGATAAGTGATCGTCCAAGAAAGTGACATGTGCCTGATGTAGATTTGCGATCAACTTTGTCACCAGCATAATCAGCATATGAGAATCCAACTAAATCAAACTCTGAGCCCTTTGGATACCATAATCCTAGTGTTGGGGTGTAAGCCAAATATCGAAGAATTTGCTTCACAACTAACTGATGCGACTCCTTTGGTGCCGCTTGGAATCGAGCACACATGCAAACACTAAGCATAATATCTAGCCTAGATGCACATAAATAAAGTAAAGAACCAATCATGGAGCGGTATACCTTTTGATCGAAATCTTTACCATTGGCGTCGGGACTCATATGACTTTTAGTTGGCATAGGCATCGTGTATCCTTTGCAGTCTTGCATACCAAACTTCTTCAAGCAATCTTTGAGGTATTTCTCTTGAGATATGAAGATGCCGTTGCTTTGCTGACGAATTTGAAGACCGAGGAAGAACTTCAGCTCACCCATCATGGACATCTGATATTGCTCTTGCATCATGTGACCAAACTCGTCACTGTATCTTTTGTCCGTGCAGCCAAAGATAATGTCGTCCACATAGATTTGGCACACAAACAGTTCACCATCATATGTCTTCGTGAAGAGTGTGGGATCCAGGGAACCAGGTTTGAAGCCTTTGCTCTTCAGGAAGTCTTTGAGTGTGTCATACCAAACACGAGGGGCTTGTTTGAGGCCATACAGTGCCTTGTTGAGCTTGTATACCATATCAGGACATTTTGGATCTTCAAAGCCACGTGGTTGTGCAACATACACTTCTTCCTCAATCCTTCCATTGAGAAAGGCACTCTTCACATCCATTTGATACAGAAGTATGTTGTGATGATTTTCATAGGCTAGCAGTATGCGAATAGCTTCAAGCCTAGCCATAGGAGAAAATGTTTCATGAAAGTCAATCCCTTCAACCTGAGTGTATCCTTGAGAAACAAGACGAGCTTTGTTTCTGACAACTTGACCATGCTCATCTTGCTTGTTGCGATATATCCATTTTGTGCCTATTATGTTGTGCTTGCGAGGGTCAGGACGCTTGACAAGTTCCCATATGTTGTTCAGCTCAAACTGTTGAAGCTCTTCTTGCATTGCTTGAATCCATTCAGGTTCCATAAAGGCTTCAGCAACTTTCTTGGGTTCAGATATAGAGACAAATGCAAAGTACCCACATAAATTTGCTAGCCGTGTTGCTCTTGAACGAGTAAGTGGACCAGGTGCATTTATGCTGTCAATTATCTTCTCAACTTGTACTTCATTTGCAACACGAGGATGAGTTGGACGAAGATTTTGCTCTTACTGTTCATTGTCATCATCAGGAGGATTGTCTTCAGGCTGAGCATTGTCTTCACGTTGATTTGGAGCAGAAATGATGAGTTCCTCGTCAGGCTGTGCTTCAGAAGGCATGATTTCACTTGTTCCCATTAGCTTGATAGATTCACTAGGTGAAGCTTCATCCAGCACATTTGGTAGGAACTCTCTTTGTGAACCATTTGTTTCATCAAATCGCATCCACAGTTTCAACCACTTTATAGAGAAAGATGTTGAAGACTCTGTAGGAGTGTGAGTCCTTTCCATAGCCGAGCATGAAACCTTCATGTGCTTTTGGTGCAAATTTTGACTTGTGATGTGGATCCTTGATCCAGCACCTAGCCCCAAATACCTTGAAGTAACTGACATTTGGCTTCTTGCCAGTAAGGAGTTCATAGGATGTTTTCTTCAGAAGCTTGTGAAGATAAACACGGTTGATGATATGGCATGTAGTATCAATAGCTTCGGGCCAGAACTTTCTTGGTGTCATGTATTCATCGAGCATCGTTCGAGCCATCTCAATTAGGGTTCTGTTCTTGCGCTCAACGATCCCATTCTGCTGAGGTGTGTATGGAGCTGAGAACTCATGAGTGATTCCCATTGTATCCAGATAAAATCAAGGCCTGTATTTTTGAACTCAGTTCCATTCTCACTTCTGATATGCTTGATCTTGACGCCATAGTTGTTCATGGCACGGTTGGCGAAGCGTCTGAAGACATCTTGCACTTCAGTCTTGTAGAGAATTATATGCACTCATGTGTATCTTGAATAATCATCAACGATGACGAAGCCATATAGACAAGCTGTAGTGGTGAGCGTGGAGTAGTGAGTAGGGCCAAATAAGTCCATGTGAAGCAGCTCGAAGGGTTTGGATGTCGTCATGATTGTCTTCGAGGGATGCTTGTACCTAGTCATCTTCCCAGCTTCACAGGCACCACATAGATGATCTTTCTTGAACTTGACGCCCTCGATGCCTACGACGTGCTTCTTCTTCGCGAGAGTGTGCAAGTTCCTCATGCCGGCATGTCCTAGCCTCCGATGCCAGAGCCAGCACTCTGAAGCTTTTGCTAGAAGACATACGGCCATCTGCGGTCCAGCTGAGAAATCTACCATATACATATCACCTTCTCTATATCCTTCAAAGACTAGAGACTTGTCAGATTCCATTAGTACAAGGCAACGATATTTTCCAAATATCACAATCATGTTTAAGTCACAAAGCATTGAGACAGACATTAAGTTGAAACCAAGGGATTCAACAAGCATGACTTTATCCATCTGCTGATCCCTTGAGATTGCAACTCTACCTAGACCCAACACTTTGCTTTTATCAGTATCAGCAAATGTGATGTGACTCTTGTTTGATGGACGTAAGGTTGAGTCCATAAGAAGACTTCGATCTCCAGTCATATGATTTGTGCATCCGCTGTCCATAATCCACTCTAAAGTCTTTGGTGTCACTCCCTACAATGCAGTTAGGGGGATAGGCTTCACCAATAGTCATTGTGAAGCATAAACATTTGACGTACAAGTGGATTATGAGAGCTTAGATCCAAGTTAGGACTGATAAGATGACTAGCAAGCAATTCAGGAACAAAATAGATAGTAAGATCATTTGGGCATATGATCTAGTGCCCTACAAGATGTTTTAGGTCCCCAGCAATAGCATCAGACGCCTTTAATTTTCGGCTAGAGACCTTTCCTGCAAGAGAATGTTAGTTCTTCTTAACCACCCACATCTTCAGGGGTGGCTTAGAAGCAATGAGTCTAAGAGCAGCATCTGAGAATTTTGGCTTTGGAGCCCTAACAAATAGTTTTGCAGTAGGAGAATAATACTCATAAGAATAAGCAGAGAAGTTCTTTGTTTTGTGAATATAGCGGTTTGAGGAAACACGCTCATATTCATGGGCCTGAGTATAATTTCCCTGCAAAACATTGGCGTTAGGGTGACTCAGGTGAGTCCTTTGTCTGTATGAAGCCTTAGGACCATATGAAGCCTTTGGTCTGGGGTTTGTCTTCCTCCCAAGTGGTGTCATGATGACATTTACTGGAAGCTTCTCAAGACAACCTTTGGGAACCCAGATCTTCTTCATAGGTGGCCCGTTCCTGTAGTTAGTATCAATATACCTGGAAAACACTTCACCATTCTGATTCTTAAACAGTTTATAGTTTGCATCAAAGGATTCATGATTGATAATAGGATTAGCACAAGTGAAGCCAGATAAGGTAGACGGATCTACTGAAGGTTCCTTTGCAGCAACCCATGTGGTTTTGGGGTACTGCTCAGGCTTCCAGTATGAACCATCAACATTCATTTTCCTCTCGAACCCTACACCCTCTTTCCTAGGGTTTCGGTTCAGTATCTGCTTTTTGAGGACATCACATAAAGTCTGATGCCCTTTGAGGCTTTTGTACATCCCTGTTTCAAGCAAAGTCTTCAACCTAGCATTTTCATCAGCAATAGTAGTGGTATCCTCAGTAGAGGGGTTAGTTACCACATCAGCAGTTCAAGATATTGCAACAGTGGCAGCAGTAGAGCATTCAACAACAGATGTAGCGTTATCACGCTTAATGCATTTCAGACATGGTGGAATGAACTCTTCTTGAGAAGCACTGATTTTTTGAGCAAGTAATGAATCGTGCTCCTTCTAAAGATCTTCATAACTCACTCTTAGCTTTTCAAGATCTTGCCTTCTTTGAAGATTTTCATAAGAGAGCTTTTCATGATCAGATAAGAGAGTGTTATGATGACTTTGAAGCGATTCAAACCTAGTCTGAAGTCTCTGAAGACTCTCAGCCAAGGTCTTTGACTGATCCATTTCTTCACCCAACATATCATTGCTCTTATTAAGCATTCTTTGGTATTTTTCCAAAGTTATTTGTTGTTTAGTGGCAAGGGAAGCAAGTTTGACATAGCTGGGTCCAAATTCATCACCAGATTAATCATCACTAGACTCGGATAGGTAGCATTCGGTTACCTTGGCACCTTTTGCTATAAGACATGGTGCTGAGGATGATGGTTCTGGATCGAAAGTCATCGTCTTGAGAGATTATTTGAAATCCTCAAACCCGGGATCATCACGAGTTCGATGACCTTCATAGACCTCAAAGAGATGGTCCCAGATAAGCTTCGCATGATCGAGATGCATGACGTTCCTGAACTGGTTTTGAGACAGATAGGAGCAGATGACGTCCTTCGCTGTGAGGTTGAGAAGAGTGAACTTGCGAATGTCATCAGCTTCTGCCATCTTGCACAGATTGGTAAGACCAATCTCAGTGATGGTCCACAGCTCACTGTTTATCGCCATGAGACACTTCTTCATCATGACCTTCCACTTGGGATACTCGTGACCGTCAAACATGGGGCAGGACACAGCCTTCATTCCTGTAGTCGACATAACTAAAACTCTAGGTAGTTAAACCGAATCACACAAAACAAGGGAGTACCTTGCTCTGATACCAATTGAAAGTGTTGTACATCGACTAGAGGGGGGTGAATAGGCGATTTTTATGAAAGTCTTCAAAACCTGGAAGTTTCGAAAACAAATGATAAAACCAATCCTATTTATATGCAGCGGAAGGTAGACTACACTAGACAAGCCATAGTCAAGTATTCAATGAAGTGAAAGCATGAAGACTAATAGCAGCTAGGCAGTATGGATTAGGATGGAAGATTGCATGAAGCCAATCAGAACAAGTAGTCACACAGTGAAGTCAAACAGATAGGCAAGCAGGCAATGACTTCATAATGAAAGACAGTAAGTAAAGAGAAGGAAAGGATAGAACCAGTAGCTCGGGGAAGACAGTGATTTGTTAGACCAGTTCCAGTTGCTGTGACAACTGTACATGTGGTTAGGGAGGCTGAGATTTAACTCAGAAGACCGCGTCTTCACCTTGTTCCCCTTGAGCTAAGGACACATAGTCCTTGCCCAATCACTCTGGTAAGTCTTCAAGGTAGACTTCCAAACCTTCACAAACTTCGTTCACCGGCGATCCACAATGACTCTTGGATGCTCAGAACGCGATGCCTAACCAGTTGGAGGAAACACATGTTGGGGATCGTAGCAGAAAATCAAAATTTTTCCTACGCGTCACCAAGATCTATCTATGGAGTAATCTAGCAACGAGCATAAAGGAGAGTGAGTGCATCTACATACCCTTGTAGATTGCGAGCGGAAGCGTTCAAGAGAACGGGGATGATGGAGTCGTACTCGTCGTGATCCAAATCACCGATGATCCTAGCGCCGAACGGACGGCACCTCCGTGTTCAACACACGTACGGAGCGGGGACGTCTCCTCCTTCTTGATCCAGCAAGGGGGGAGGAGAGGTTGATGGAGATCCAGCAGCACGACGGCGTGGTGGTGGAAGTAGCGGGATTCCAGCAGGGCTTCGCCAAGCGCTGCGGGAGGAGGGAGATGTGTCACGGGAGGGAGAGGGAGGCGCCAGGGCTTCGGGTGCTGCTCCCATGCGCCTCCCCACTATATATAGGGGTGGAGGGGGCTGGTTTCTTGCCCTCCAAGTCCATTGGGGCGTTGGCAAAGGTGGGGGAAAGAAATCCCATCATTTCCTTTCCCCACCGATTGTTATCCCCCCTTTTTAGGGATCTTGATCTTATCCCTTCGGGATATGATCTTATTCCTTCTAAGGGGGGATCTTGGTGCGCCTTGACCAGGGGTGTGGGGCCTTGCACCCACTACCCACGTTCATGTGGGTCCCCCCATGCAGGTGGGCCCCACTTCGGAACCTTCTAGAACCTTCCCGGTACAATACCGAAAAATCCCGAACATTTTCCGGTGGCCAAAATAGGACTTCCTATATATAAATCTTTACCTCCGGACCATTCCGGAACTCCTCGTGACGTCCGGGATCTCATCCGGGACTCCGAACAACTTTCGGGTTTCCGCATACTTATATCTCTACAACCCTAGCGTCACCGAACCTTAAGTGTGTAGACCCTACGGGTTCGGGAGACACGCAGACATGACCGAGACGACTCTCCGGTCAATAACCAACAGCGGGATCTGGATACCCATGTTGGCTCCCACATGTTCCACGATGATCTCATCGGATGAACCACGATGTCAAGGATTCAATCAATCCCGTATACGATTCCCTTTGTCTATCGGTATAGCACTTGCCCGAGATTCGACCGTCGGTATACCGATACCTTGCTCAATCTCGTTACCGGCAAGTCTCTTTACTCGTTCCGTAACACATCATCCCGTGATCAACTCCTTGATCACATATTGTGCACATTATGATGATGTCCTACCGAGTGGGCCCAGAGATACCTCTCCGTCATACGGAGTGACAAATCCCAGTCTCGATTCGTGCCAACCCAAAAGACACTTTCGGAGATACCTGTAGTGCACCTTTATAGCCACCCAGTTACGTTGTGACGTTTGGTACACCCAAAGCATTCCTACGGTATCCGGGAGTTGCACAATCTCATGGTCTAAGGAAAAGATACTTGACATATAGAAAAGCTTTAGCATACGAACTACGCGATCTGTGCTAGGCTTAGGATTGGGTCTTGTCCATCATATCATTCTCCTAATGATGTGATCCCGTTATCAACGACATCCAATGTCCATGGTCAGGAAACCGTAACCATCTATTGATCAACGAGCTAGTCATCTAGAGGCTTACTAGGGACATGGTGTTTGTCTATGTATCCACACATGTATCTGAGTTTCCTATCAATACAATTCTAGCATGGATAATAAACAATTATCATGAACAAGGAAATATAATAATAACCAATTTATTATTGCCTCTAGGGCATATTTCCAACAGTCTCCCACTTGCACTAGAGTCAATAATCTAGTTCACATCGCCATGTGATTAACACTCATAGGTCACATCGCCATGTGACTAACATCCAAAGAGTTTACTAGAGTCAGTAATCTAGTTCACATCAATATGTGATTAACACTCAATGAGTTCTGGGTTTGATCATGTTATGCTTGTGAGAGAGGTTGTAGTCAATGGGTCTGCAACATTCAGATTGCTATGTACTTTGCAAAACTTTATGTCATATCGTAGATGCTGCTACCACGTTCCACTTGGAGCTATTCCAAACTGTTGCTCCATTATACGTATCCGGTATCTCTACTCAAAGTTATCCGGATAGGTGTTAAGCTTGCATCGACGTAACTCTTTACGTCGAACTCTTTATCACCTCCATAACCGAGAAACATTTCCTTATTCCTCCAAGGATAATTTTTGACCACTATCTGGTGATCCACTCCTGGATCACCTTTGTACCCTCTTGCCAGACATGTGGCAAGGCACACATCAGGTGCGGTACTCATCATGGCATACCGTATAGAGCCTATGACAAAAGCATAGGGGACGACCTTCGTCCTTCCTCTTCCTTCTGCCGTGGTCAAGTTTTGAGTCTTACTCAACTTCACACCTTATAACTCAGGTAAGAATTCCTTCTTTAACTGACCTATTTTGAACTCCTTCAAAATCATGTCAAAGGTGTGTGTTCCTTTTGAAAGTATCATCAGACGTCTTGATCTATCTCTATAGATCTTGATGCCCAATATGAAAGCAGCTTTATCCAGGTCTTCCTTTGAAAAACTCCTTTCAAACAACCCTTTACGCTTTCCAGAAATTCAACATCATTTCGGATCAACCATATGTCATTCACATATACTTATCAGAAATGTTGTAGTGCTCCCACTCACTTTATTGCAAATACAAGTTTCTAACAAACTTTGTATACCCAAAAACTTTGATCACTCCATCAAAGTGTATATTCCGACTCCGAGATGCTTGCTCTAGTCCATGGAAGGATCGCTGGAGCTAGCATACCTTTTAGCATCCTTAGGATCGACAAAACCTTTCTGATTGTATCACATACAACCTTTCCTTACGAAAACTGGTAAGGAAACTTGTTTTGTCATCTATCTGCCAGATTTCATAAATGCAGCTAATGCTAACAAGATTCCGACGGACTTAAGCATCGCTACGAGTGAGAAAATCTCATCGTAGTCAACTCCTTGAACTTGTGGAAAACTCTTCGCCACAAGTCGAGCTTCATAGATGGTGACATTACCGTCCACATCCGTCTTCTTCCTAAAGATCCATTTATCTCAATGGCTTGCCAGTCATCGGGTAAGTCCACCAAAGTCCATACTTTGTTTCGATACATGGATCCTATCTCGGATTTCTCGGCTTCTAACCATTTGTCGGAATATGGGCCCACCATCGCTTCTCCATAGTTCGTAGGTTCATTGTTGTCCAACAACATGACATCTAAGACAGGATCACCGTACCACTCAGGAGTAGTACTTATCCTTGTCGACCTACGAGGTTTGATAGCAACTTGATCCGAAACTTCATGATCACTATCATTAGTTTCCTCTTCAACAGTCGTAGGTTCCACAGAAACATCTTTCTGTGTTGCACTACTCTCCGGTTGAAGTGACGGTTCGACAACCTCATCAAGTTCTATCTTCCTCCCACTCAATTCTTTCGAGAGAAACTCCTCTTCGAGAAAGGACCCGTTCTTAGGGACAAACATTTTTGCCCTTGGATCTGAGATAGGAGGTATACCCAACTGTTACCTTTGGGTATCCTATGAAGATGTATTTGTCCGCTTTAGGTTCGAGCTTTTCCCGGCTGAAGCCATAAGCATCGCAGCCCCAAACATTGAGAAACGACAACTACGGTTTCTTGCCAAACCATACGACGTCGTCTCAACGGACTTAGATGGTGCCCTATCTAAAGTGAATGCAGCTGTCTCTAATGCATAACCTCAAAATAACAGCGGTAGATCGGTAAGATACATCATAGATCGCACCATATCTCATAAGGTTCGATTACGATGTCCGGACACACCATTACTGTGGTGTTCCAGGGGCTTCAACTGCGAAACAATTTCACAACGTCTTAAGTGATTGCAAAACTCATAATTCAGATAATATCCCCTTGATCAGATCGTAGGAACATGATCTTCTTGTTATGATGATTCTTAATCTTCACTCTGAAATTTTTGAACCTTTCAAACGTTTCAGACTTTTGCTTCATTGAGTAAATATACCATATCTACTCAAATCGTCAGTGAAGATGAGAAAATAACGATATCCACCACACGCCTTAATTCTCATTGGATCACATACATCAGCATGTATGATTTCCAACAAGTCACTTGCCCGTTTCATTGTACCTGAAAACGGGATCTCAGTCATCCTGCCCAAGAGGCATGGCTCGCATGTGTCAAGCGATTCAAAATCAAGTGACTCCAAACATCCATCAGCATGGAGTTTCTTCATGCATTTTATGCCAAAATGACCTAAGCGGCAGTGCCACAAGAAAGTGGTACTATCATCATTAACTCTATATCTTTTGGCATTAATATTATCATCATGTGTATTACAATGATCGAGATTCAACAAACCATTGGGTGCATGACCATAAAGGTATTATTCATGTAAACAGAATAACCATTATTCTCTGACTTAAATGAATAACCGTATTGCAATGAACATGATCTAATCATATTCATGCTCAACGTAGACACCTGATAACATTTATCTAGGTTCAACACTAATCTCGAAAATAGAGGGAGTGTGCGATGGTGATCTTATCAACCTTGGAAACACTTCCAATACACATCGTCACCTCGCCCTTAGCTAGTCTCCGTTCAGTCCGTAGCTTTTGCTTCAAGTCACTAATAATAGCAACTGAACCGGTATCTAATACCCAGGTGCTACAAGGAGTACTAGTAAGGTACACATCAATAACACGTATATCAAATATACTTCGTTGAAGTTTCCAGCTATCATATCTACCATGTATTTGGGGTGGTTCCGCTACCATGTGACCGTTCCCCTTACAATAGAAGCACTTAGTCTCGAGGTTCGGGTACAACCATTGGTTCCTTCATCAGAGCGACAACAGGTTTGCCATTCATGAAGTTTCCCTTCTAGCCCTTGTCCTTTTGAAACCAGTGGTCTTGTTAAACCATCAACACTTGATGCTCCTTCTTGATTTCTACTTTTGCGGTACTAAGAACCGCTAACAGCACCGGGATCATCACCATCCTTTGCATGTCATAGTTCATCACGAAGTTCTAGTAGCTTGGTGATAGTGTCTAGAGAATTCCGTCAACCACTATCTCACCTGGAAGATTAACTCCCACTTGGTTCAAGTGATTTTAGCACCCCAGACATTCTGAGCACATGCTCACAAGTTGAGCTATTCTCCTCCATCCTTTTGGCAAAGGAACTTGTCAGAGGTCTCATACCTCTCAACACGGGCATGAGCCTGAAATCCCAATTTCAGCTCTTAGAACATCTCATATGTTCCATGGCGTTCAAAACATCATTGGAATCCCGATTCTAAGCCGTAAATTATGGTGCACTAAACTATCAAGTAGTCATCAGGACGTGTCTCTCAGGTGTTCACAACATCCACAGACAACGTTGTAGGGGTTTGCACATTGAGCGGTGCATCAAAGACGTAAGCTTTCTGTGCAGCAGTGAGGACACTCCTCGGACTACGGACCTAGTCCGCATCCTTGCTTACAATATCTTTCAACTTAGTCTTTCTCTAGGATCGTATTAAACAGGGAGCTACAACGCAGTTATTTGGTCTACAACATAATTTGCGAAGACAACTTAGACTATTGTTCATGACAATGAAGTTCATCTAATGAACTCCCACTCAGATAGACATCTCTCTAGTCATCTAAGTGATACATGATCCGAATCGACTAGGCCGTGTCCGATCATCACGTGAGACGGACTAGTCATCAACGGTGAACATCTTCATGTTGATCGTATCTTCTATACGACTCATGTTCGACCTTTCGATCTTCCGTGTTCCGAGGCCATGTCTGTACATGCTAGGCTCGTCAAGTCAACCCTAAGTGTATTGCGTGTGTAAATCTGGCTTACACCCGTTGTATGCGAACGTTAGAACCTATCACACCCGATCATCACGTGGTGCTTCGGAACAACGAACCTTAGCAACGGTGCACAGTTAGGGGAAACACAATTCTTGAAATTTTAGTGAGAGATCATCTTATTCACTACCGTCGTTCTAAGCAAATAAGATGAAAAACATGATAAACATCACATGCAATCAAATAGTGACATGATATGGCCAATATCATCTTGCTCCTTTGATCTTCATCTTCGGGGCTCCATGATAATCATCGTCACCGGCATGACACCATGATCTCCATCATCATGATCTCCATCATCGTGTCTTCATGAAGTCGTCTCGCCAAACATTACTTCTACTACTATGGCTAACGTTTAGCAATAAAGTAAAGTAATTACATGGCGTTATTCAGTGACACGCAGGTCATACAATAAATAAGACAACTCCTATGGCTCCTGCCGGTTGTCATTCTCATCGACATGCAAGTCGTGATTCCTATTACAAGAACATGATCAATCTCATACATCACACATATATCATTCATCACATCCTTTTGGCCATATCACATCACACGGCACATGCTGCAAGAACAAGTTAGACGTCCTCTAATTGTTGTTGCAAGTTTTTACGTGGCTGCTATAGGTTTCTAGCAAGAACGTTTCTTACCTACGACAAAACCACAACGTGATATGCCAATTTCTATTTACCCTTCATAAGGACCCTTTTCATCGAATCCGATCCGACTAAAGTGGGAGAGACAGACACCCGCTAGCCACCTTATGCAACTAGTGCATGTCAGTCGGTGGAACCTGTCTCACGTAAGAGTACGTGTAAGGTCGGTCCGGGCCGCTTCATCCCACGATGCCGCCGAATCAAGATAAGACTAGTAACGGCAAGAGAATTGACATGATCTACGCCCACAACTATTTTGTGTTCTACTCGTGCAAGATACTACGCATAGACCTAGCTCTGATACCACTGTTGGGGATCGTAGCAGAAAATCAAAATTTTTCCTACGCGTCACCAAGATCTATCTATGGAGTAATCTAGGAACGAGCATAAAGGAGATTGAGTGCATCTACATACCCTTGTAGATTGCGAGCGGAAGCGTTCAAGAGAACGGGGATGATGGAGTCGTACTCGTCGTGATCCAAATCACCGATGATCCTAGCGCCGAACGGACGGCACCTCCGTGTTCAACACACGTACGGAGCGGGGACGTCTCCTCCTTCTTGATCCAGCAAGGGGGGAGGAGAGGTTGATGGAGATCCAGCAGCACGACGGCGTGGTGGTGGAAGTAGCGGGATTCCAGCAGGGCTTCGCCAAGCGCTGCGGGAGGAGGGAGATGTGTCACGGGAGGGAGAGGGAGGCGCCAGGGCTTCGGGTGCTGCTCCCATGCGCCTCCCCACTATATATAGGGGTGGAGGGGGCTGGTTTCTTGCCCTCCAAGTCCATTGGGGCGTTGGCAAAGGTGGGGGAAAGAAATCCCATCATTTCCTTTCCCCACCGATTGTTATCCCCTCTTTTTAGGGATCTTGATCTTATCCCTTCGGGATATGATCTTATTCCTTCTAAGGGGGGATCTTGGTGCGCCTTGACCAGGGGTGTGGGGCCTTGCCCCCACTACCCACGTTCATGTGGGTCCCCCCATGCAGGTGGGCCCCACTTCGGAACCTTCTAGAACCTTCCCGGTACAATACCGAAAAATCTCGAACATTTTCCGGTGGCCAAAATAGGACTTCCTATATATAAATCTTTACCTCCGGACCATTCCGGAACTCCTCGTGACGTCCGGGATCTCATCCGGGACTCCGAACAACTTTCGGGTTTCCGCATACTTATATCTCTACAACCCTAGCGTCACCGAACCTTAAGTGTGTAGACCCTACGGGTTCGGGAGACACGCAGACATGACCGAGACGACTCTCCGGTCAATAACCAACAGCGGGATCTGGATACCCATGTTGGCTCCCACATGTTCCACGATGATCTCATCGGATGAACCACGATGTCAAGGATTCAATCAATCCCGTATACGATTCCCTTTGTCTATCGGTATAGCACTTGCCCGAGATTCGATCGTCGGTATACCGATACCTTGCTCAATCTCGTTACCGGCAAGTCTCTTTACTCGTTCCGTAACACATCATCCCGTGATCAACTCCTTGATCACATATTGTGCACATTATGATGATGTCCTACCAAGTGGGCCCAGAGATACCTCTCTGTCATACGGAGTGACAAATCCCAGTCTCGATTCGTGCCAACCCAAAAGACACTTTCGGAGATACCTGTAGTGCACCTTTATAGCCACCCAGTTACGTTGTGACGTTTGGTACACCCAAAGCATTCCTACGATATCCGGGAGTTGCACAATCTCATGGTCTAAGGAAAAGATACTTGACATATAGAAAAGCTTTAGCATACGAACTACACGATCTGTGCTAGGCTTAGGATTGGGTCTTGTCCATCACATCATTCTCCTAATGATGTGATCCCGTTATCAACGACATCCAATGTCCATGGTCAGGAAACCGTAACCATCTATTGATCAACGAGCTAGTCATCTAGAGGCTTACTAGGGACATGGTGTTTGTCTATGTATCCACACATGTATCTGAGTTTCCTATCAATACAATTCTAGCATGGATAATAAACAATTATCATGAACAAGGAAATATAATAATAACCAATTTATTATTGCCTCTAGGGCATATTTCCAACAACACAATCCTCAAGTGTAACAAGTCTTCAGGTCGCACAGACAGAAAGACTTCAGTGATGCCTAACACTCTTTGGCTCTGGGTGTTTGGGCTTTGTCCTCGCAAGGATCTCTCTCTCAAATGCTTCGGAGGTGGGTTGCTCTCAGACGACAAAAGCCGTGTAATAACTCTGAGCAGCCACCAATTTATGGTGTAGGGGTGGGCTATTTATAGCCACTGGGCAACCCAACCTGATTTGTCCGAAGTGACCCTGGGTCACTAAGGAACTGACACGTGTTCCAATGGTCAGATTTCAAACACACACGGAAACTTTACTTGGGCTATAAGTAAAGCTAACTCATCCAGCTCTGGATAAGATTTGCTCTCATTGTCTTCGCTCGAAGACATAGGATTTGGTTGAGCGTCACTTCAGTCACTCTGACTTTGTTCACTTGGACCCACTTAACAGTACGGTGGTTCCTATGACTCAACAAAGAAGAAAAGGAAACAACGAAACGTCTAAGTCTTCGCGCTCCATAGTCTTCACACAATGTCTTCTCTCGTCATAGTCTTCAATATGAATATCTTCATATACCACCATTGTCGTCAATGTCTTCATATATTTTTAGGGGTCATTTCCGGTAGGTAAACCGAATCAATGAGGGACTACTACCTGTGTTATCATGAAATTCTCACAAACACATTAGTCCCTCAACCAGGTTTGTCGTCAATACTCCAAAACCAACTAGGGGTGGCACTAGATGCACTTACAACGCCTCATGATGCCACTGTGGGGGTAACGCGACAGAAAACAAAAAAATTCTGACCTACGCACCAGCCCAGAACCACTATGGAGACTGCATACAAGGTTTGACCTTTTTCGTTACCGACTCGTAGCGCAACGGAAGTAAAGTCGATGACGATCGATGGTGCAGATCCCCGCAGCTAGGATTTACAACCTCCCAACCGCGAGGATGTATACCATCATCTGCTCCTCGGACAGCCCTCCCGGTGGCGGTCAGACAGTCCCCCGGACAGTGTCGCTCGTCTAGGTATTTTTATAACTCACAATATTATCAAATGTTTTTCTGCTCACAAATTATCTTAAGGCAATTACACTTATCGGAAACTCTATACCATCACCTTATAATTTCATTAGTTAGACTTGTAGGTGTTCCATAAAATACTACTACTATATTATCTGTTAGCACCATCTGGCCGTCAGGGCCATTTACTTAAACTAGGATTTAAACTGTTTTATATGACCATTAGAATTCCTGCACAGTTGGAGCTCACAACAAGAATTGGTCTCACATAGTTAGTTAGATTAATGTATTACTCTCCCGCAAAAAAATGAGATTAATGTTATTACTGTGCCACTCCCCCCTTCCCTCCCTCGCGTCGCCTCCTCTGAGGCGACCCGAGGGCCAACCCTAGGCCGTCGCCGCACTCCTCCCCTCCCCCTCCTCTCCCTCTGCCGCCACTAGAGGTGCTCGCCGGTGCAGGTACGCGACAGCTAGGAAGGTGGCGGCGGGGATCTGGCGGATCCGGCTTACTGGTGAGCCTTGGCGCCCGGGCCGCGGCTCCGGCGGGTGGCGCGCGGCGTGGCCTTTGCGGTGGGCCTCGCCCGCGAGTGCTGTGTGGGCTGCCTCCCTGGCCGTGCGGGCGGCGGGGAGGTGGCGGTCGGCGCCGGTCCGGCATACCTCTAGTTGTTGCTGGCAAATCTTGGAGAAGATCCTTCCCCAACCTCGATCTGCTCGGATCCGTGTCGTCCCTGCCCTCTGGCGGCTGCGGTCGTGGTCCCCGGGGCTCTACCGGGCGGATCTGGTGGCTGAGCGTGTTTCCGAGGGAAACCCCTGGCCGTCGCGGCGGCCACTCCAAAGGCGACGCCTTCCGGCGCCGTTCTCCTTCCTTGAGGCTTTGGAGCGGATTCCCTCCCTCTCACTCCCCTTGAGCGCATGTGAAAGCCTGCCCTCCCCTGCTTGGTCGACGACGACACTCGGTGCCGTGCTCCTTCGTGAAGGCGTCTTCCGGGGTTTGCTCTTGTGGTGGAGCTGTTGGTGGTGCGGTGAAGGGTGTGGCGGCCTGGTCCTCTTTGTGGCAGCCTGCGCGGTCCCTTGGTGCGGATGGTCTCTGCCACTGGTGTCATACGAGGGGATTGGTGTCTCCTTCTCTGGCGCCGGTGGTACCCTGCTTGGTGGGAGTCCCGATCTCCGACGATTCCAATCCACGACCGGTGCAAGGCTTGGTCCCTCTTCGGCCTTCTCTGCGGTTTTCCGTCTTCGATCGGCGAGTCTCGGTCGACGCCCTGCCTTGCCGCTGTCGACGATGGTCTTCTAGTGGTCGGTCTCCGTTGCGTGTGGGTCAGTTGTTGCTGTGTTTCAAGGCGGCTTGGGCTCCTTGGTCTGGGTTCCATGGAACCTCTCCGTTGTTCGCCGGTGCGGCACCTGTCGAGCCTAGGTGAAAGGGTAGTGGCCCTTTGCAGCGACGGAAACAAACCTTGAGGTTGCCCATGTTTGGCCCTCTGGTTGCAGTCAGCAGCACGATACTTGCTCGGTGTTGCCCTCCTTCTGAGGCCTTAGTTTGGTTAGTTGGCTTTGGCTTCGTGGTGGTCGTTGGCATGAGCGCTTGCTGTAGCCTTAGAGTCGTTCCTCGCAGCTCTATGTATCTTTTTATGCGTTGCTTTCTTTCTCTACTTTGTAATTCCTATGTATTCCTAGCCGGTTGATGGCTTTGTTAATTCAAAGCCGGGCTAGGTTCGAGCCTTTTCTCGGGCTCGGCCGATGCCTTTTCTCTAAAAATGTAACATCCCAAATTTCAATTTAGAATGTTATACATAGATCATACTGCATTCATATTTCTTTGCATTTTGTGTGGCGCCATCCTTGAAAATTCTAAGCAACTCAAGGACCTACGGAGAGAGTTGGGAATTCCACCGTTTTCGTATTTGAGTTTTCTCGAATACCGGTACGAGGATAGTGTGGTTTTAATTATTTTTCTCTCCTAAAAATATTTCTAAATAAAATATATGAGCGGAGATAAAATGACTTCTCCAAAATACAAGAAATATTGGAGGAAAAATATTAAAATCACTTTTGGTTTTTATTCGGATTTATTTGCAATTTTATTTGCATAGGAAAAATTGCACGTTTTCAAAACTGCATTTTAGGGCCAAGAAAATGTTCATCTTGTTGTAAATATTTTATTTAGACGGTGAAAATTTGTTTTGGCATTTTTAGAATTTTATTTTATTTTCTACAATTTTTCTTAGTTTCGGAGGTTTTATATTAAAAAAATTCCCGCGCCCTACTGGGCCGAAGGCCCAGCCGAGCCAGGCCGGCCCGAGGCACCGCCACCTTCCCCGCCGCGCCTCCAGAGTCCGAGCCGGACTCCTCTTTGCCGCCGCCGCCGCATTGCCCCTCCCCCAAGCCACCAGCCCCCCCTCTTTAAATAGCGCCCCCCACTTCGCCACCTCACGCCGCGGCCGCCTGCAGTAGCAGCAGCAGCCGCAGCCGCCGCCACCGCCGCCGCTAGGAGCCACCGCCTCCTACCTCCGCCGCCGCAGCCCCGCCTCCCCTCGCCGCCGCGCATGAGCACCGCCGGAGCCCCGCCGGAGCCGAGCCGAGGTAGCCGCCCCGCCGTCCCGGTTTTCTAAAGAAAACTGATGCGTTTTTTTAGAAACCCTAGTTTCGTTTTTTAGATTAGATCGGTTTTTTCGGTTTAGCTGTTTAGCAAGCGTTCGCCCGTTCGTTCTTTCTAACGAACGAATTCGTCGTGTAGTTTCAGTTAACGAACGTTCGTTCGTTAATCCGTTCGTCAGTTTTTCTTTGTCGGGGTATTTTATCCGCGATTATTTTCGATCGTGATTTCTGCCCTGATCTTGTTTTTCGTTTTTATTTTCGCTCGGTAGTCGGAATCAGATGATTCAAAATCCCAGATCTTCGTCTCAGCGCCCTCTTTCCGTTTAACCAACTTGAACACGGTTTTGTTACTGTAAAATTTGACCCTAGCTCAAACTAGTAAATGGATCTCGTTTCTTTCGCAGTTTGAGTTTCGTTGCTTCATTCGATTTGATTCTTTTTGCAAACCGGAGTTCTAAAATTGAACTTTCTGGTTAGATCTTATTATTTGGAGTTTTGTTTTTGCATCATTGCTTGATTGCTTATGTATGATATTGTTTGCTTGCGATAGAATACCCGGACTGTGAAGCGTGCTACTACGACTCTCTAGGTTTAGCGAATCATCAGCAAGGCAAGTATACCTTTCATTATACCCCTTTTATTACCCAGTTTTTATGCATTAGATTAAACCCACACACATTGCATGAGTAGGATCTCTTAACTTGTGGGTCTGGGAAGTAGATTGAGGTAGAACCTATTACCTGCATTTTTTTTCAAACCCTTGGGAGTTACTTCTAGGTTATGCTTAGGTTGCCATGCTATGCTCGTAGACGTGGTTTGGGTTTGAGTGAAATCCATGACAGATGTGAGCTGTAAATTAATTGTTCAACTCAAGGTGGCTACTTGAATACACAACTGGGTGGATTGGTTGCAGGGCACCTGGAGAATCCAGTGTTGTCCTAGGAAATCCTGGGGATTCCGTGTGACTGTCCTATGGAATGCCACCCAGGCTCAAAGGGATCATAAAACTATTCATGCTAGAAACTTCCGTGTGCAGCCGCAATGCCATTATGGGCTCTGGCATAGTATGAGTAAGTTGTGCGAGCTCTTTCATGGTGGACTAGCAGATGTAGGGGAAAGTAGGTGTACGGGTCCACCTGGGGTAAAGAGTAAATGCTTCTGAAAGACTGTGTCTCTGTCATCCGTTTCTCAAACACCATGTAGTGCGAGAAATCCAACGGAGGAGATCGAGTCTTCTGGGAAAAGTGCACAAACCTCTGCAGAGTGTACAAACTGATCATGATTAGCCGTGTCCCCAGTTATGGACAATCTTGAGTATCTGGTACTTTAATTATTGGTTGATCTCATCACTTTAATATTAATTTGTTGGGTTAATGATTACTTTAATTGGGATTGAGTTGGAGGTACCTTCTCAATGATGTTTTAACTACCATGATAGTTAAAATAAAATATATTCCTTTGTTGTAGGAAAAAATTGGTTTTACGCAAAAACTTTAACCCTAGAGCCTCCACCAGCCAAATATGCATATAGTGTTAGCCTTTATTTCTGTTACTTGCATCTTCTGTGTTATCTTGCTAGCATATTCCATGTGCTGACCCATTTCGGGCTGCAACATGTTACGTTGCAGAATTTTCAGACGAGGAGTAAGACGTTCTAGGTCGTTTGTCATGCACTCAGCTATGCCGTTGGAGTTGATGGACTCACTTATCTTCCAAGCCTTCCGCTGTTATTTTATTAGATGGCCTTAAGCCATAGACTTTTGTAATAAGTTCTCTTTGGAGACACTCGATGTAATAAGTGTGTGATTGCCACTCTGTTATAAATCCTTCAAGTATTGTGTGTGTCAGCATTACCGATCCAGGGATGACACTAAAACACAGAGACGTCAGTACATTCGGATCGTGGTCGCTACAAGATGGTATCAGAGCACACGCTGACTGTAGGACACGACCACTAAGATAAACCCTAGGTCACTCTTCTCTACTCATTTCTGACTCCTCTCCATTTTCTACTCTTTAGGATGGTGGACCCAAGGAACAAGTTCACTCAACCAGATGAAGACACACCTTTTGGATGACACTTGAAGGAAGTCACTAGTTACGTGAACATAGGAATACCAAGTTTCACCGGGACCTACACCACCACTTTACCAGAAGAGGAGCGATGGAGCATTCAAGTTCAAATTCCCGGGGGAACCTTCGCACCATCCACTGAACCAATATAGTTTTATTTTGATGCACCGACCTGGAGCCTAGGCAAGAGTATGGCAGCCCACATCACTATGGGAAGGATCGGAGAAGTCTACAAGCAGGAGCTGAAGGAAACTATCTACTAGATTTGTGGACGCCGAGATGAACGTTGGGACATGATCAGTACCAGGAAGGACAGGTCCATTGCAACATTCATCCAGGAGTTAAACCAGCACATTCGTCGACAGGAGCACCAGATGTGCGTAGGGATGATCGATTTGAAGAAGGCACTAACCAGGAACTTGGAGCTAGAAGAAGAACTCAAGTCTACCCGTGACGGATACGAGGAGGAGATGTTAATACTTGTGGAGAAGAATGATGATTTGACAAGGAAGCTAGGAGTATTCATGGGAGATCTAGCACCAGGAGGAGAAGAAGAGGAAGAAGAACCCAAGGAGATTCGTTCTGAAGACTACATCATCATCATCATCGACGACACGGATTCAGACCCCGATGATAGTAATGACGAAGACTGTGAAGATGAAGCTGGAGGAGACATCATGGAATCTTCCGCCGATCAAAATTTCTAGAAGACCACCCTATGACTAGCAGTTTTCCCCACCAAGTAGTCTTAGAGCACTTTTGTAACGTTGGTTAGATCTTTGTAAGCCCTTGTTTGAAATTGATTGGTGTATATGATTGTGTTTGTCTCATATGCATATGGGTAGTGATTTTCCCTTAGACCTCATTTCTATTCTAATCTCTTCCCTCTACACCCATCAGATGCCTCCGAGACGTGAGTCCGGATTTGAGTTTCCCCCTGAGCTCACTCAGTTGATCCAGCAGCATAACACTTTGATGCAACTTCTTGTCCAGAACACTCAGAACAACCAGAATAACAACAACAACAACAACAACAACAACAACAACAACAACAACAACAACAACCCTCCAGCACCACCACCCATGGACAACCTGACACGTTTCTTAAAGTTGCAACCACCGGTGTTTGTTAGCAGCATTGAACCAATAGTTGCTGATGACTGGCTGCGCAAGATTGGAAGGGATTTGACCACCGCCAATTGCTCGGATGCTAAGAAGGTGCGATTTGCCGCACATCAGTTGTCTGGACCAGCCGCAGCATGGTGGGAGAATTACACAGCCACTTTCCCTATAGCCAATGTCACTTGGGATCAGTTTCAGCAAGCTTTCCGTACTGCCCATGTCTCAATTGGAGCTATGAGCATGAAGAAGCGGGAGTTTCACAAGTTGCGCCAAGGGAATCATACTCTAGCTCAATACATAGATGAGTTTAGTACCCTATCTCGTTATGCCCCAGATGATGTGGCCACAGATGCCGCTAAGCAGGAGAGATTTATGGAAGGGCTAAATGATGAGATGAGCGTACAGTTGATGGTGGCAACCTTCAACAACTACCAGGAGTTGGTAGATAAAGCTCTTATGATTGAAGAGAAGCAGCAACAGATTGAGAGTCGCAAGAGGAAGTATGGACAAGGGAGGAATAATCCTGGAGCCCAGCAGAAGCCCCGATTCACTCCGAATTCGGGAGGATACACCCATAACCATGGAAGCCACACCCACACTAGAGGAAGTTCTCACAACCACAATGGCTCCAAGAATGGGAATGGGAATGGAGCAAACAATAATCAGAATCGCTCTACCCCATCCACACCCGCCAAGAAGGATTTAAGCCACATCACCTGTTACAAGTGCGGGAAGAATGGACACTATGCCAATGAGTGCCCTGAAGCTAAGAATGGGAACAACAATGGAAGCGCCGGGAAGAAGCCCAACCCGTTCAACAAAGGACAAGTGAACCACGTGACCGTGGAGGAGGTTGAAGAGCAACTAGATGCGGTCATCGATAAGTTTTTGGTTAAGTCATTTACTACAGTAGTTCTTTTCGATACTAGTGCATCACATTCATACATTTCAAGGGGATTCGTAAATAGACATAAGTTGCCCACCAGAGTCCTTATGGCCCCCATGTTAGTAAGTTCACCCGGAGCGGAATATATGGCAAATCAAGGATGTTTTCAGATGCCATTGACCATTGGACGCCATGTTTTCCCCTCAGACCTGATAGTTTTGGAGTCACAAGGATTGGATGTAATACTAGGTATGGATTGGCTATCGATGTATAGAGGGAACATCGATTGTGCCAGTAAGTCTATTTTGCTTACCACCCCGGAGGGAAAAATGATCAAGTTTGTATCTAGGCATTCGCCTATAAGGACACAAGTGCATTCTCTCACGGGAGTTGTTCAGGAGGAAGTACGTGTAGTAAAGGAATACCCGGATGTGTTCCCAGAGGAGCTACCAGGCATGCCAACGGATAGGGATATTGAGTTTTTGATAAAGTTATTGCCTGGCACCGGACCTATATCAAAGAGACCATATCGGATGCCAGCAAATGATCTGGAGGAGATCAAGAAGCAGATTAAGGAGTTATTGGAGAAAGGATTTATTCGCCGGAGTTCATCACCTTGGGGAGCCCCAGTGCTTTTGGTCGAGAAGAAGGATGGATCTTTAAGAATGGTCGTTGATTATCGTGCACTGAATGAAGTGACAATTAAGAATAAGTACCCGCTACCAATGATTAATGATCTGTTCGACCAACTCCAGGGAGCAAAAGTATTCTCCAAGATTGATCTACGATCTAGATACCACCAGTTGAAGATCCGAGAGAAGGATATACCTAAGACAACCTTCACCACAAGGTATGGGCTATATGAGTATACGATTATGCCATTTGGATTGACGAACGCCCCTGCCTATTTCATGAGCATGATGAATAAGGTGTCCATGGAGTTATTGGATAAATTTGTCGTGGCATTCATTGATGATATTTTGGTGTACTCGAAGAACGAAGAGGAACACGCGGAGCATTTGCGTTTGGTACTGGAGAAGCTAAGAGAGCATCTGTTGTATGCCAAGTTCAGCAAATGCGAGTTTTGGTTGAAGGAAGTTGAATTTTTAGGGCATGTTATATCAGGAGAAGGTATAGTAGTGGACCCCATCAAAGTGCAGGTAGTCACTGAGTTGTTGGCACCCACTTCAGTTGGAGAGATCCGCAGTTTTCTTGGACTCGCGGGATATTACCGGAGATTCATAGAAAATTTCTCCAAGATTGCAAAGCCAATGACGACATTGTTGAAGAAGGAGACCAAATTCCATTGGACCGAAGAGTGCGAAGAAAGTATCCAGGAGTTGAAGAAACGTTTGATGACAGCCCCAGTGTTGATCTTGCCAGACATACGCAAGGATTTCCAAGTGTACTGCGATGCTTCACGCTTAGGACTTGGAGGAGTACTCATGTAGGATGGAAGAGTTGTTTCCTATGCATCTCGCCAACTGCGACCGCACGAGTTGAATTATGCGATGCACGATCTGGAGCTAGCCGCAGTTGTGCACGCACTCAAAACTTGGAGACATTTCCTTATTGGAAATCATTGTGATGTGTACACGGATCACAAGAGTTTGAAGTACATTTTCACTCAGAAGGAGCTGAACCTTAGACAAAGGAGATGGTTGGAGCTTATAAAGGATTATGATATGAAGCCGCACTATCACCCAGGAAAGGCCAATGTTGTTGCAGACGCTTTGAGCCGGAAGAGTTATGAAAATGCCCTAGTAAAAGGGGGATTGCCACAGGAGTTAGCAGAGCATCTCCGAGAGCTTCATTTGGAGATAGTTCCTAGAGGTTTTGTCGCAACATTAGAGGTTCAGTCAACGTTGCTGGGGAAGATACGCGAAGCCCAGAAGGAGGATAAAGAGATTGCTGAGATAAAGGAGAGGATGAGTGAAGGAAAAGCCAAAGGATTTCGTGAAGATGAACACGACACCTTGTGGTTTGAGGACCGAATCTATGTGCCCAACAACCCGGAGATCAGGAAGATGATACTGCAGGAAGCACATGATTTGCCATACTTGATACACCCCGGAAATACCAATATGTATTTGGATTTAAAGGAGCGTTTCTGGTGGACGGGAATGAAGAAGGATATTGCCGAGTATGCAGCCGTATGTGATGCCTGCCAGAGAGTAAAAGCGGAACATCAGAAGCTAGCTGGTTTGCTGCAGCCTATGCCGATACCCGAATGGAAGTGGGATAAGCTTGGCATGGATTTTATCACTGGATTGCGCAGGACCAAATCAGGATATGACTCAATCTGGGTAGTAGTGGATCGCTTGACCAAAGTAGCCCACTTTATCCCCGTGAAAACCACGTATACCAGTGCGAAGTTGGCCAAGATATACATGACCAGGATCGTATGTCTGCACGGAGTTCCGAGGACCATTGTATCAGATAGAGGAACACAGTTCACCTCAAAGTTTTGGCATCAACTACACCAAACTTTGGGAACGAGACTGGAATTCAGTACATCTTTTCATCCGCAGACCGACGGATAGACCGAGAGAGTCAATCAGATTCTGGAGGACATGTTGAGAGCTTGTGCGCTAGATTATGGATCTAGTTGGGATGACAATTTTCCCTACGCGGAGTTCTCGTACAACAACAGTTATCAGGCAGTTTGAAGATGGCACCGTTCGAAGCATTGTACGGGAGGGGATGCCGAACACCGTTAATGTGGGATGAAGTTGGAGACCGTCAGTTGTTTGGATCAGACTTGATCAAAGAGTGCGAAGAGAAAGTTAAACTGATTCGCGATAGACTGAAGGTAGCTCAGTCCAAGTAGAAGAGTTATGCAGACTCGAAGCGCAAGGAAGTAGCCTATGAGATTGGAGACAGAGCGTACTTGAGAGTATCACCTCTGCGAGGAGTTAAACGTTTCGGAGTCAAGGGAAAGCTAGCCCGGAGATTTGTGGGACCTTACCGTGTTTTGGAACGCATGGGAGAGGTTGCCTATAAGTTGGAGTTACCCGAAGGGCTGTTAGGAGTGCACGATGTGTTTCACGTTTCTCAGCTTAAGAAGTGCCATGCGGAGATGGCCGATATCCCGCTAAGAGACACAGTACCCCTGGAAGCAATTCAGTTGGATAGTGATCTGACTTATGAGGAGAAACCCGTCAAGATCCTCGAATTTTTTAGTAGAGTCACCCGCAGTAAGGTTATCAAGTTTTGCAAAGTTCAGTGGAGTCACCACACCGAGGAAGAAGCCACCTGGGAACGAGAAGATGATCTACGCAAGGACCACCCACACCTGTTCTCTAGCCAAGCCGAATCTCGAGGGCGAGATTCATTCTAAGGGGGGTAGGTTAGTAACATCCCGAATATTCAATTTGGAATGTTTTACATATATCATACTGCATTCATATTTCTTTACATTTTGTGTGTGGCCATCCTCGAAAATTCTAAGCAACTCAAGGACCTACGGAGAGAGTTGGGAATTCCACCGTTTTCGTATTTGAGTTTTCTCGAATACCGGTACGAGGATAGTGTGGTTTTAATTATTTTTCTCTCCTAAAAATATTTCTAAATAAAATATATGAGCGGAGATAAAATGACTTCTCCAAAATAAAAGAAATATTGGAGGAAAATATTAAAATCACTTTTGGTTTTTATTCGGATTTATTTGCAATTTTATTCGCATAGGAAAAATTGCACGTTTTCAAATCTGCATTTTAGGGCCAAGAAAATGTTCATCTTGTTCTAAATATTTTATTTAGACGGTGAAAATTTGTTTCGGCATTTTTAGAATTTTATTTTATTTTCTAGAATTTTTCTTAGTTTCGGCAGTTTTATAAAAAAAAAGAAAAAAAAAGTTCCCGCGCCCGACAGGGCCGAAGGCCCAACCGAGCCAGGCCGACCCTTCCCCGCCGCGCCGCCAGAGTCCGAGCTGGACTCCTCTCCGCAGCCGCTGCCGCCTTGCCCCTCCCCAGAGCCACCAG
>LR738710.1:658607961-658632752 GCA_902687465.1 Secale cereale
CCACCCGACGCCGCAGCCACCCGCAGCAGCAGCAGCCGCAGCCGCACCCGCCGCCGCTAGGAGCCGCCGCCGCCACCTCCTACCTTCGCCGCCGCAGCCCCGCCTCCCCTCGCCGCCCCGCAGCCGTGCCGGAGCACCGCCGGAGCCCCGCCGGAGCCGAGCCGAGGTAGCCGCCCCACCGTCCCGGTTTTCTAAAGAAAACAATCCGTTTTTTAGAAACCCTAGTTTCATTTTTTAGATTAGATCGGTGTTTGGTTTAGCTGTTTAGCGAGCGTTCGCCCGTTCGTTCGTTTTAACGAACGAATTCGTCGTTTAGTTTCAGTTAACGAACGTTCGTTCGTTAATCCGTTCGTCAGTTTTTCTTTTTCGGGGTATTTTATCCGTGATTATTTTCGATCGCGATTTCTGCCCTGATCTTGTTTTTCGTTTTTCATTTCGCTCGAGAGTCGGAATCAGGTGATTCAAAATCCCAGATCTTCGTCTCGACGCCCTCTTTCCGTTTAACCAACTTGAACAAGGTTTTGTTACTGTAAAATTTGACCCTAGCTCAAACTAGTAAACGGATCTCGTTTCTTTCGCAGTTTGAGTTTCGTTGCTTCATTCGATTTGATTCTTTTTGCAAACCGGAGTTCTTAAGTTGAACTTTCTGGTTAGATCTTCTTATTTGGAGTTTTGTTTGTGCATCATTGCTTGATTGCTTATGTATGCTATTGTTTGCTTGCGATAGAATACCCGGACTATGAACCGTGCTAGTACGAGTCTCTAGGTTTTGCGAATCATCAGCAAGGCAAGTAACACTTTGATCATACCCCTTTTATTACCCAGTTTGTATGCATTAGATCAAACCCACAAACATTGCATGAGTAGGATCTCTTAACTTGTGGGTCTGGGAAGTAGATTGAGGTAGAACCTATTACCTGCATTTTTTTCAAACCCTTGGGAGTTACTTCTACGTTATGCTTAGGTTGCCATGCTATGCTCGTAGACGTGGTTTGGGTTTGAGTGAAATCCATGACAGATGTGAGTTGTAAATTAATGCTTCAACTTAAGGTGGCTACTTGAATACACAACTGGGTGGATTGGTTGCAGGGCACCTGGAGAATCCAGTGTTATCCTAGGAAATCTCGGGGTTTCCGTGTGATTGTCCTATGGAATGCCACCCAGGCTCAAAGGGATCATAAAACTATTCATGCTAGAAACCTCCGTGTGCAGCCACAATGCCATTATGGGCTCTGGCATAGTATGAGTAAGTTGTGTGAGTTCTTTCGTGGTGGACTAGCAGATGTAGGGGGAAAGTAGGTGTACGGGTCCACCTGGGGTAAAGAGTAAATGCTTCTGAAAGACTGTGTCTCGGTCATCCGTTTCTCAAACACCATGTAGTGCGAGAAATCCAACGGAGGAGATCGAGTCTTGTGGGAAAAGTGCACAAACCTCTGCAGAGTGTACAAATTGATCATGATTAGCCGTGTCCCGGTTATGGACAATCTTGAGTATCTGGTACTTGAATTATTGGTTGATCTCATCACTTTAATATTAATTTCTTGGGTTAATGATTACTTTAATTGGGATTGAGTTGGAGGTACCTTCTCAATGATGTTTCAACTACCATGATAGTTAAAATAAAATATATTCCTTTGTTGTAGGAAAAAATTGGCTTTACGCAAAAACTTTAACCCTAGAGCCTCCACCAGCCAAATATGCATATAGTGTTAGCCTTTATTTCTGTTACTTGCATCTTCTGTGTTATCTTGCCAGCATATTCTATGTTGCAGACTTTTCAGACGAAGAGTAAGACGTTCTAGGTTGTTTGTCATGCACTCAGCTATGCCGTTGGAGTTGATGGACTCACTTATCTTCCAAGCCTTCCGCTGTTATTTTGTTAGATGGCCTTAAGCCATAGACTTTTGTAATAAGTTCTCTTTGGAGACACTCGATGTAATAAGTGTGTGATTGCCACTCTGTTATAAATCCTTCAAGTATTGTGTGTGTCAGCATTACCGATCCAGGTATGACACTGAAACACAGAGACTTCGGTCCATTCGGATCGTGGTCGCTACAAAAAAGAAGGTGAAAATGCCTTTTGGTGGACTTTTGAGAAAAACAATATTTTCCACAGCCGCAAAAAAACTGAAAATATTTGTACATACACAAATGCACATGTAACACATTCAACACAATTTCATAGCAATATACTTTCATATGTGAAGTTAACAAATAAAAACAAATACATCAATAAAAGTGGGTCAACTTTTTTATTGTTGGACCAAGATTTTTCATTTTTGTACACCTTGCAAGTCATACTGTTTTTTGAACAAAATTTCACAGGTTCATCGTGACTATGTACAAGTTTTCAAGTTTTATTTGAAACTTGACAAATATGATTTTATAATCATTTGAAAAAAGGATCAAATGCACCCGTTGTTTTCGGATTTTATCAATCTGTTTTTTGTCCGACACATCAAACTAATCAAATAGATTTGATTTGTGACCCGAACTAAATTTCTCTTTAGATCCAGTAGATGCAAAAGATGCTCACTATGCATGATTAAACATTGGTAGGGTCTCTTTTTGGCACGTCCTGACGTGCAAAAAGTTTCTGCGTTGTGGCCCACACCACCCATCAAGCTATAGTACATCGTCAGGTCAAGTCACCAATTCCTCCTTCCCTGTGACATGTGCATGTATAGATCCACGCCAAAATACACCTGTGCCAAGCTCATATGCCTATGACACAACTACACCCTATTCCGGCAAAATTTCATGTTTTGACCCTTTTGCGAAACTTGTTCGAGATCTGACCCTGGTGTGCAAAAATTTCGAGATCTGACCCTTTCTTACCGTCAAGGCCCCTGGCGGAAGGGTATAATAGCCTACCGCCAAGGGCCTTGGCGTTAGGAAACACCCCTACCATCAAACAGGCTGGCGGTTGATACGTCTCCAACGTATCTACTTTTCCAAACCCTTTTGCCCTTGTTTTGGACTCTAACTTGCATGATTTGAATGGAACTAACCCGGACTGACGCTGTTTTCAGCAGAACTGCCATGGTGTTGTTTTTGTGCATAATAAAAAGTTCTCAAAATTGCCTGAAAATCAACGAAGAATTATTTCAGAAAATATAAAAAATACCTGCAAGAAGATCCACACCGGGGGGGCCCACGGGCTGTCCTAGAGGGTGGTGGGCGCGCCCCCCTTCCCAGGGCGCGCCCCCCTGCCTCGAGGGCCCCCCGATGCTCCACCGACGTATCTCCAGGTCCTATATATTCCGTTTCATGGAGAAAAAATCGTGGAGAAAGAATTATCGCGTTTTACGAGATGGAGCCGCCGCCAAGCCCTAATCTCTCTCGGGAGGGCTGATCTGGAGTCCGTTTGGGGCTCCGGAGAGTGGAGATCGTCGCCATCGTCATCATCAACCTTCCTTCATCACCAATTCCATGATGCTCACCACCGTGTGTGAGTAATTCCATCGTAGGCTTGCTGGACGGTGATGGGTTGGATGGGATCTATCATGTAATCGAGTTAGTTTTGTTAGGGTTTGATCCCTAGTATCCACTATGTTCTGAGATTGATGTTGCTATGACTTTTCTATGCTTAATGCTTGTCACTAGGGCCCGAGTGCCAAGATTTCATATCTGAACCTATTATGTTTCCATGAATATATGTGTGTTCTTGATCCTATCTTGCAAGTCTATAGTCACCTACTATGTGTTATGATCCAGCAACCCCGAAGTGACAATAATCGGGACCACTCCCGGAGATGACCATAGTTTGAGGAGTTCATGTATTCACTATGTGTCAATGCTTTGGTCCAATACTCTATTAAAAGGAGGCCTTAATATCCCTTAGTTTTCAATAGGACCCCGCTGCCACGGGAGGGTAGGACAAAAGATGTCATGTAAGTTCTTTTCCATAAGCACGTATGACTATATTCGGAATACATGCCTACATTGCATTGATGAACTGGAGCTAGTTCAGTGTCACCCTAGGTTATAACTTCTACATGATGAATTGCATCCAACGTAATTTCCCATCACCGATCCAATGCCTACGAGCTTTACCTATATTGCTTGTCGCTTATTTACTTTTCCGTTGCTATTAGCACAAAAACTACAAAAACACTATCGTTACTTTTATTGCTACTACCGCCACTATCATATTATTGTGCTACTAAACTATCTTGCTGCAGATACTAAGTTTCCAGGTGTGGTTGAATTGACAACTCAGCTGCTAATACTTAAGAGTATTCTTTGGCTCCCCTTGTGTCGAATCAACAAATTTGGGTTTAATACTTTACCCTCGAAAACTGTTGCGATCCCCTACACTTGTGGGTTATCAAGACTATTTTCTGGCGCCGTTGCCGGGGAGCATAGCTCTATTCTTTAAGTCACTTGGGATTTATATCTGCTTATCACTATGAAGAATCTGAAGGACTCAAAAACCAAGATCTTACCCTCAACTACGAGGGGAGGTAAGGAACTGCCATCTAGCTCTGCGCTTGATTCTCATTCTGTTATGAGTAAACATGCGACACCTACTCCTGCTATTGAATCTGATATGTCGTATGTTCTTGATGATGCTACTTCTGCTATGTATGATGGAACTACCTCTATGCCTGATACTGTGCCACTAGGTGAATTTCTAGATGAACAAATTGCTAAGGTTAGGGAGAGTGCAAATGTCGATTATATTTATGAAAGTGACGATGAAACTACTCCCAATAGATATGAATTTCATGTTGTGCCTGAGGGTTATGTTATGGATGAAGAAACTGCTAGAGTCTTTCTTGCTTGTAATGATAGATATGATCTTAAGAAATTATTAGCTAAGCTAAAAGAAAAGTCCTTGGATGCTAGAATGAAACATGACCCTGCTTTTGCTACTTCACCTATATGTGTCACTGATAAGGATTATGAATTCTCTGTTGATCCTGAATTAATTACTTTGGTTGAATCTGATCCTTTCCATAGCTATGAGTCTGAAACTGTTGTGGCACATCTTACCAAGTTGAATGATATAGCCACCCTGTTTAACAATGATGAAAAGATTTGCTACTATTATATCCTTAACTATTTCCGTTCTCGTTAAAGGGTGATGCTAAGACTTGGTTTAATTCTCATGATCCTGGTTGTGCGCGTAGTCCCCGGGATATGATGTATTACTTTTCTGCTAAATATATTCCCGCTCATAAGAAACAAGCTGCCTTACGGGAAATATATAACTTTGCTCAAACTGAAGAAGAGAGTCTCCCACAAGCTTGGGGTAGGCTTCTCCAGTTACTTAATGCTTTGCCTGATCATCCTCTTGAGATGCACGATATACTTGATCTCTTTTATAATGGACTAACTGATGCTTCCAGAGACCACCTGGATAGTTGTGCTGGTTGTGTTTTCAGGGAAAGAACAGTTGAACAAGCTGAACTACTATTGAATAATATGCTAGCCAATGAAAATAATTGGACACCTCCTGAACCAACCCCTAAGCCAACTCCGAAAAAAAGAGGTGTTCTATTTCTCAGTCCTGAAGACATGCAAGAGGCAAAGAAATCTATGAAAGAAAAAGGTATTAAAGCTGAAGATGTTAAGAATTTACCACCTATTGAAGAAATACATGGTCTTGATAACCCGACACAGGTAGTAAAGGTAAATTCTCTTTATAGATTTGATGAAGGTGATATTCCTCGTTATAAGTCTGCTAGTCAATGATTAGATGAGTTTGACAATTTCATTGTCAAACAAGAAAACTTCAATGCTTATGTTGGTAGACAATTACAACACAATGCTCATATGATTGAACGCTTGAGTGATTATCTGTCTAGTGCTAAAGATGAACTGAAACTTATTAGTATACATGCTTCCATGGTCACCACTCAAGTAGAACAAGTACTTAAAGCTCAGAATGATTTGCTTAGAACAATGACAATGCCATTAGAGTTGTGAATAGAGGTGGTAGAATGACTCAGGAACCTCTGTATCATGAAGGCCACCCTAAGAGAATTGAGCAAGATTCTCAGAGAGCTAATATAGATGCACCTAGTTCTTCTAAAAGGAAGAAAAAGAAAAAATGATAGAAATTTGCATGCTTCTAGTGAACCTGTAGCTCACCCACCTGAGAATCCCAATGATATATCTGTTTCTGATGCTGAGACACAATCTGGTAATGAACAGGAACCTAGTGATAATATTAATAATGATGTTCATGTTGATGCTCAACCTAGCAATGATAATGATGTAGAGATTGAACCTGCTGTTGATCTTGATAACCCACAATCAAAGAATCAATGTTATGATAAGCGAGACTTTGTTGCTAGGAAGCACGGTAGGGAAAGAGAACCATGGGTTCAGAAACCCATGCCTTTTCCTCTGAAACCATCCAAGAAAAAGGATGATGAAGACTTTGAGCGCTTCGCTGAAATGATTAGACCTATCTTTTTGCGTATGCGTTTGACTGATGTGCTTAAAACAAATCCTTATGCCAAGTATATGAAATACATTATTACCAACAAAAGAAAGATACCTGAAGTAGTAATCTCCACCATGCTTGCAAACTACACTTTTGAGGGTGGAATGCCTAAGAAATTAGGAGATCCAGGAGTACCCACTATACCTTGCTCCATTAAGAGAAACTATGTTAGAACTCCTTTGTGTGATCTTGGAGCCGGTGTTAGTGTTATGCCTCTCTCTTTATATCGTAGACTTGACTTGAGTAAGTTGACACCTACTGAAATATCTTTGCAAATGGCCGATAAATCAACTGCTATACCTGTCGGAATTTGTGAGGATGTGCTTGTTGTAGTTGCAAATGTTACTATTCTAACGGACTTTGTTATACTTGATATTCCCGAGGATGATAGTATGTCTATTATTCTTGGAAGACCTTTTTTGAATACTGCAGGGGCTGTTATTGATTTCAACAAAGGAATGTCACTTTTCATGTCAATGGTAATGATCATACGGTACACTTTCCGAGGAAACAACCTAAGGTCTATAGTATCAATTATATTGGAAAAACTTCGACTATTACTATTGGAGGTTTTGAGTTTCCTATTCCTACTCTCAAGAAGGCATATGACATACTTATTGTTGAGGACATACATATCCCCACTGAGGTAACATAGTGTTATTCGAAAATTCTCCGGGTTCATGTTACTCGGAAAGAGTTTATTAACAAGACCTGATCAACCTTGTTAATGGATTCCTTTTGATGAACATGGGATAGGTGAATCTAGATAGCACAAACCTTCTGCACCCTCCTCCTACTTTCTGTTAATTAGGTTAAATAAAACAAAAATAGCATTATCTGTCTGTTTTCAGACTTATCCGTGCAATAAAAAAATATCCCGAAAATAAAAGTTCTCCAAATGCCATGAAAATGAAATATGATTTTTTTCTAGAATATTTAAGAAAATATGGCACTGAACACACAACGAGGGGAGCCAGCACGTGGCCTCGAGGGCACAGGGCGCGCCCCTTGCCTCGAGGGCCCCACGTGGCCCCCTCTACTTATTCTTTCACCCATGCTCTTCTTCTTCCTCCCAAAAAAATTCCCAACCAGCTCCAACCCGAGTTCTAGCTCGTTTTGCTGCCATTTTCGATCTCCTTGCTCAAAGCACCATTCACCGAACTGTTTGGGGAGATTGTTCCTTGGTATGTGACTCCTTTATTGGTCCAATTAGTTTTTGTTCTAGTGCTTTATTTGTTGCAAATTTGTGCTGCTGTGGTGACCTGGTTCTAGAGCTTGCATGTCAATTTTTCTTGGTCCCAAGTAGTTCTAATGCATGATATAGCTTCTAGTCACTTATAGGAGTTGTTGCTATCAATCTTGTTGAGTCTGGTTAACTTTTATTGTGAGTTACTAAAAATTTCAGAAAATTTCAGAAAAATGTCAAGGAAAAACTTCCAAGGTGGTCCTTCAAGGAACCAAGAACCGAGGCTCGCGTTCCGTGAGCCCGACGATGAACCATCGAGGGATGCTGATGTACGGCCTTGTGAATGACCGTCGGATGAATTTATGAGTCAAGCGGACATCAAAGATGAATTTGATGCATATGTGTGTAACGCTGACCTGGAGGACTTCATGCAAGATAAGTGCCTCCAATACCGTGGCTTAACTGATAGCTTTGTGAGAAGGTTTAAATTTTCATCTTCATGTAATTCTCACACTGTCCTGTTTGATCTTTATGATAAATCTTATACCATGGACATAGAGGGTTTTAATGTTGCCTGCAAGCTCCCACAGTGGGGCAGTATGAGTGATCCTCGTAAATCTGAATTTAGAGAATTCCTTGCTAGTATTACAGAGGGAGAATCCAGGGACATCACACAAGCCACCACGGGGAGCATACATTTTCCTGCTATTCATTACTTTGCTCTCTTTATTGGTAGATGCATAAATGGTAAAGATGAAGCCTGTCACATGTGTGTCCCTGATCTCAACATTCTGAGGAGTGTTGTACTAGGTGATAGGCAATATAACTTAGGAGCAATTGTTGCACGTAGATTACACCATAATGGTTTGCATGGAGATTTATTTGGTGGGATCTATGCTACTCGCATAGCCCGCTATCTTGGTGTGTCTGTGCATCTGTATGATGAACCTTTACCTGCTGCTTATTTAGACTGTAATGCTATGGCTAGTCACCGGTTTATAGAGTGGGATAATCAGACTCTCAAATATCGACTAATCTTTAACCGGCAGCATGCCATTCCTATTGTTCTTCCTGCCCCTACTTTGTTTAACTTTCAGGAAAAAGGAAGACACACTATAACTATGGAGGAGGCAAATGCCCATTATAACATGACGGAGGCAGCCCGCCTTCCAGCTGCAGCTCAGCAGGCAGCATCTGCTGCATCTCAGTACGATCCCAACTACAACTTTGGATATCCGTCTGGCCAGTACTGGCCATAGACCAACTTAGGCCAAAAGCCTAAGCTTGGGGGAGTACGTGTTTCTCACCGACTTACATTCATGTTCACACACTTATTCTAGCTGTCGGTGCTCACACTCTTTCACTGTACCATTCATGCTTAGTTTCAATTTCTTTTTCTTAGTCTTTTTCTTGTGTACTAGAAAAACCCAGAAAAACAAAAAAATATTAGTTGTAGCTTCTAGCTAGTTTACTTTCTTTGCCTGTAGTAGTAACCCAAAAACTGAAAACCCAAAAACATTTCCAGTTCTTCTTTTGCTTGTTGGGAGCTTTCTCGCGTAAATAGTTTCTTTTCTTTAGGGGTTGAGAGTAGAACACCATGATTGAAAATGCTTATTGGTTCTCATATGCTTTGTTGTTAATTTAACCTTGAGCCATATTACCTTGTCTTATATCTTTTATTAAATGTCTGCAGATTCCAGCTTAGTCCAATGCATGTGCACTATTATTATTATCCACACCGTTCTGTCGTGCGAGTGAAAGGCAATAAGGATGATATATGATGAACTAATTGAGATAAGAAAAGCTGGTATGAACTCGACCTCTCTTGTTTTTGTAAATATGATAGCTCGTCATTCTTGATTCAGCTTGTTATGAATGAATCATGTTTGCAATGACAATTAGAGATCATAGCTGCTTATGCCATGCTTAATTAGCTGAGAGTTTATAATGGTCTATCTTGCGTGCCAACATGATATTAAAATGGTTGTGATGTGGTATGATGGGTGGTATCCTCCTCTGAACGATTTAAGTGACTTGACTTGGCACATGTTCACACATGTAGTTGAAACAAATCAACAAAGCCTTCACGATATTTATGTTCATGGTGATTTATATCCTACTCATGCTTGCATTCATTGTTGATTAATTGTAATGCATGTTCATGACCGTTGTTGCTCTCTAGCTGGTCGCTTCCCAGTCTCTTTCTAGCCTTCACCTGTACTAAGCGGGAATACTGCTTGTGCATCCACTTCCATAAACCCCAAAGTTGTTCCATATGAGTCCACCATACCTTCCTATATGCGGTATTTACCTGTCGTTCCAAGTAAATTTGTATGTGCCAAACTCTAAACCTTCAAATGAAATTCTGTTTTGTATACTCGAACATCTCATGTATCAACTAGGGTTGTCTATATCTTCCATGCTAGGTGGGTTATTCTCACGATGAGTGGACTCCGCTCATCATTCATGAGAAAATGGCTGGTAACCGGGATGACCAGTCCCATGCTCAAAATCATAATAATTAAACAAAACTCTCCCAGGGCTGTTGCTTGTTTGGACAGTAACCCATGGATTCGGCTGGCCGTGGAGTGTGCTTGTTGGTGGTTGGGGGAGTATAAACTTTACCATTCTGTTTGGGAACCGCCTATAATGTGCGTAGCATGGAAGATATCGAGATTCTTGGTTGTTATCTTGACAATGAAAGTATACCACTCAAAATGTTATTCAATCTATATTTAAAAATTGAGCTGTGGCACCTCTACAAATCCCTGCTTCCCTCTGCGAAGGGCATATCTATTTACTTTTATGCAGAGTCATCATCTTCTTATCAAAAAGCACCATTAGGAGAGCACCTCTGTCATTGCATGTATTACTATTAATTTGCATTGAGTATGATCATGACTGGATATCTTTTACCATGAATTACAATGTCTAGTCAATCCTTGATCTTTAAAGGTGCTCTGCATTTATGTTTTGCGGTCTCAGAAAGGGCTAGCGAGATATCATCCTGTTATGTAATATCATGGTTGTTTTGAGAAGTGTTGTCATCCGAGGTTTATTATTATTGCTCGCTAGTTGATTATGCCATTGATGTGAGTAGTCTTGAGACCTGAAAATTATTGTGAATGTGGTTAGTTCATGATCTTGTTGAAAACCTGAATGCTAGCTTACATATTTACAACAACAAGAGCAAACCGAGTTTGTCAAAGTTTTTCTTTATCACTTTCAGTTTATCAACTGAATTGCTTGAGGACAAGCAAAGGTTTAAGCTTGGGGGAGTTGATACGTCTCCAACGTATCTACTTTTCCAAACCCTTTTGCCCTTGTTTTGGACTCTAACTTGCATGATTTGAATGGAACTAACCCGGACTGACGCTGTTTTCAGCAGAACTGCCATGGTGTTGTTTTTGTGCAGAATAAAAAGTTCTCGGAATCGCCTGAAAATCAACGGAGAATTATTTCAAAAAATATAAAAAATACCTGCAAGAAGATCCACACCGGGGGGCCCACGGGCTGTCCTCGAGGGTGGGGGGCACGCCCCTGGCTCGAGGGCCCCCCGATGCTCCACCGACGTATCCCCAGGTCCTATATATTCCGTTTCGTGGAGAAAAAAATCAGGGAGAAAGAATTATCTCGTTTTACGAGACGGAGCCGCCGCCAAGCCCTAATCTCTCTCGGGAGGGCTGATCTGGAGTCCGTTCGGGGCTCCGGAGAGTGGAGATCGTCGCCATCATCATCATCAACCTTCCTCCATCACCAATTCCATGATGCTCACCGCCGTGTGTGAGTAATTCCATCATAGGCTTGCTGGACGGTGATGGGTTGGATGGGATCTATCATGTAATCGAGTTAGTTTTGTTAGGGTTTGATCCCTACTATCCACTATGTTCTGAGATTGATGTTGCTATGACTTTGCTATGCTTAATGCTTGTCACTAGGGCCCAAGTGCCATGATTTCAGATCCGAACCTATTATGTTTCCATGAATATATGTGTGTTCTTGATCCTATCTTGCAAGTCTATAGTCACCTACTATGTGTTATGATCCGGCAACCCCGAAGTGACAATAATCGGGACCACTCCTGGTGATGACCATAGTTTGAGGAGTTCATGTATTCACTATGTGTTAATGCTTTGGTCCGGTATTCTATTAAAAGGAGTCCTTAATATCCCTTAGTTTCCAATAGGACCCCGCTGCCACGGTAGGGTAGGACAAAAGATGTCATGCAAGTTCCTTTCCATAAGCACGTATGAATATATTTGGAATACATGCCTACATTGCATTGATGAACTGGAGCTAGTTTTGTATCACCCTAGGTTATAACTTCTACATGATGAATTGCATCCGACGTAATTTCCCATCACCGATCCAATGCCTACGAGCTTTACCTATATTGCTTGTCGCTTATTTACTTTTCCGTTGCTATTATCACAAAAACTACAAAAACACTATCATTACTTTTATTGTTGCTACCGCCACTATCATATTACCGTGCTACTAAACTATCTTGTTGTAGATACTGAGTTTCCAGGTGTGGTTGAATTGGCAACTCAGCTGCTAATACTTAAGAGTATTCTTTCGCACCCCTTGTGTCGAATCAACAAATTTGGGTTTAATACTATACCCTCGAAAATTGTTGCGATCCCCTACACTTGTGGGTTATCAGCGGTAGCCTCTACAACCCTACCGCCAAGGTGCCCGGCGGTAGGTGCAAGCATGCACAGTATTCCATACTTAGGAAAAAAAACAACCCTACCGCCACGGGCCTTGGAGGTAGGTTGTTATACCCTACCGCCAAGGGCCTTGGCGGTAGGCTGTTATACCCTAGGCCTTGGCGATAAGAAAAGGGTCAGATCCCGATTTTTTTGCAAAGTTGGGTCAGATCTCAAACAAGTTTTGAAAAAGGGTCAAAACATGAAAATTTACCCCCTATTCATAGGAAACGAGCACGGGGGACAGGGAAGTGACGTTTCAGCATCTCGAGGGATCGTTCCATGGCTAGGATACAGTCCACACAAGCCGACGTCCACCATTAAGTCGCTTCGAGATGCCCCTAAAAATAAAGGCTGATTGCCCCGAGGTATAATCCCTTTCTATCTATGCATACCGCGACAACCGCCCCCACACCCGAGCTCCCCCCAATGATAGAGTCGACATTCAACTTTGCCTAATCCCCCGGCGGGGGTGTAGTCGTTGCAAGGTTACATGCGAGATTAGGTGGATGCACTTCTCCCTCATTGCCACCAGCTGCTCTGACAACGTACCTGATCCAGAGCTTAATGCGAACGATTCTCCTCCAAGAACCAGGCTGCCCTCCACCGGCCAGGACGCTCCCTCGGATGGCTTGACAGAGGATGGATGTCTCTGGCGACAAGCGATGGCGTGTGTCTTTCGCCGCCGATCTGCAGACACGTACACTCTTGTTCAACGACGGCGTGCTGGTCCTTCGCCGCGACGCTCTCGGTCTCGTCCTGATCGATGAGCGCGGTGTCACGGTCGACGTGATATTTCTCCGCGCGGGGAAGTACATCGACATCGGAGACGTCATCTCGCTGCCTTGTCACTTTGCGAAGATTCAGGATCGGCTACCGACGACGTGGTCGGCCACGGCGGGCAAGGCACATGGCCTGGGTCGTGGCATGGTACACGGATGTACAGATCACTGTGCGTGCGAGCCGGCCCGAGTCGGGACGGACCCGAGCCCCACCTACCGCCCGCCAATGGTGTATGGGCGACATGTGGGTACAAATCCTGGGATATCCGCCCGCCATGAGGGACCCAGCTACGCCCCTGCGGTGGAGCCTTCTAGAGCGTGCGAGACAGGGGGAGCCGCACCACTTCCCCCACCTACCACCGCTGCGGGCGCACGAGACGCGCATCTCACCCATCTCTTCGGGCATCTGTGGGGGAGAGCTAGGGTTTGCCCACCTACCCATTCCCCGCCTGATTGCTTCGGCTGGTGGTGCAGCAAGGTCGACGGCGACGAGCGCTCCTTCGTGCAGATCGCTATGGTGGAGCGTGTTGGTGACGCGTCGCGCGCGGCGATGGGAGGTCGAGGTATGGGGAGATCCGGAGGGTGGCGCGACAACATGGCGCGGGGGGGTTTCGGCGGAGGGCGCAAGGCGCCGATACCGAACCAGACCCGCAACATGGTCTGGCAGCGGCCGGATCCACCGCCGGCGGCGGCTGGGAGTGCGAGATCTGGTGGAGGAGATGCTGGCGACAGATGGAAGCTGCCGCGCGCGCGATGAACGGGGCGGCCAAGGAGACGACGACCACCACCAAAGCGGCGTCGCTACCTCCATCGGCCGGGCAAGCGACGAACGCCAATGAGCTCTGCCTCAACTGCTCCCTCCCAGGTCGCTTTGCTCCTCGCTGCCCTACTATCCGGTGTGAAAATGCAACAAGTTAGGTCATATGGCTCAATTATGCCAAACTTTGAGGCCTTGGGAGTGTGTTCCATTCATGTGTGGGTTCCAATCTCCTGGTCAGGGTTTCTTCTATATCCCGGACTTGTGTGCTGCTAAACAGAATGTAGAAAAAACAAACAATGTGGTGATTACTATTGTGGAAGGTTTTGTTACTGTGAAAGAAATAGAACAGGAATATAACGCCATCTTTGCTCTGAAACCTAGAAAGAAAAAACGGCGTTGTACAGCTCGATCCATTAGCCCTACTCAATTTGTTATGCGTTTTCCCAATGCTAGTGAAGTGGAGAGAGCTTGCTGCTATGGGAAATATATGCCTTTGAAGGAGGGGGTTGTTGTGGTATGTATAACCCCTTGGTCCGCTTCGATAGGGGCCAAGGGAACTATGGAAAAAGCATGGGTGAGGGTTCGGAATGTTCCCATTAAAAAAGGTGTGCTGAACATGTTGCTTATGCTGGTGGGTTGGTGGGGATAACTCTGGAGGTTGATGAGGCCACATTACATAAACCTGAATATGCTAGAATTCTGCTTGGATGCAGAGAGGTGAAGAAAATCCCTCCCTCGGCTGAAGGAATGTTGGGTGAACAATATTATGACTTTTACTATGAAGTTGAAAAGGTTGTAGCAGTTGGGGGTGATAAAGGCCAGTCTTACATTGCAGTTGATAGTAGTGCATCTCCCTCGTTCCCTAAGAAAGCACGGATGGACTCATGTCCTGCTTCTTCTACTGGGCAGGGGAGACCAGTGCTTCTATGACTGGGAACTATTCTTCACAGAATTATGACAAGAGGGGGCAGAGGCTTGCTGCTGTTGCTGAAAGTGAAGAAGAGGAGGAAAGTGAAGAGGGAAATCATACTGAGCTGCTAATTGAAACCATGGCCAGAGAACATGCTGCTGGGAAAATGCCTCGTTCTGACATTCAGGCTGATAACATGTCGGGTGGGAAAAAAATCTGAGGTGCTGGAGGTTGAGGGAATGGGTGGAACTCCCACTTCTGAGTTCAACACACAGAAAGGTGCTTGGGGAACCATCACTCCTATTCCTCCCTCGTCGTTATATCTCTGCCATGATGAAAACACTTACGTGGACATATTTCCTCCTTTGTCAGATTATGTGGTTTGGCCCTCCCTGCCTCATATTGTGCCCCTTGAGGAGGGGGCTACAGAAGGGGGAGAGAACTGTAGTGCTTATACTGTTGAATCTCCATCTGGGTCTCCTATTCATGAAACTAGGGCCCAAGAGGAAAATGCGCCGCGAAGGCAAATGCAGAAACTGGCGCGCGTTGAAAAGTGGCTACCAACAGAATGAGGAAGCGTGATTCTGAAGGTATGAAAATGTCCAACACTAAAAACCAATTTTCTGCTTTGTCCGGTACTGCCATTGTATTACGCGCTTAACTTATGGGAGTTAAAATACATGATGATGACTTTGCTACTATAGATGTTTTGCGTGAACTAGAGCTTTCTAGAAACCTATTGCGTGAAAAAAACAATGATACAACTTCTCCTAGTGTCACCATCAATGATGGGCTGGGGAATGATATCCCTTTATCTTTAACTTGGGATGATGATAATAAAGAGGATCAAGAACCATGTATCCTTGTTCAGTCGAAACAAGAGAGAAAGAAAAATCAACGCAGGAAATCGGTAGTTGTTGTGTCTCCTAATAAATCTGCTAGGCCTATGACAAGAAGTCAAAAAAAGGGAGAGGGTATAGCTGCCATGGATCCTGACAGACTTACCAGGGTGAGAGATAAGCCCGAAAGATATAAATGAAAGGAATCTTTTGGAATTGTAGGGGGGCAGGTAAGAAGGGCATGTCTACTTGTCTCACTGATATGATAAATGCCAATGAGGTAGATTTTATTGGGCTGCAAGAAACTATGAAGGAGACATATAAACCTTCCTTTTTTAGGAAGCTATATCCATATCATAAATTCCACTTGGAGTGGGTTCCTTCTAGGGGGAATCGGGAGGAATCATTTGCTGTCTTAGCAAAGATAAATTTGATGTTCTTGGGACTAATCATGGCAAGTATATTCTGCAGTTGGATTTGTTTGATCAGAACAAGAACTGTAGCTGGTCCCTATTGATAGTTTATGGTGCTGCTCACGATGAGCATAAACCTGAATTTATTGCAGACTTGTCCTCCTTCTGCCATAAAACACAAAAGCCATATTTGGTGGGGGGACTTTAATATCATTCGCCACAGTGGAGAGAAAAACAAGAAAACATCTATGTCCCATTTTTCAGATGTGTTTAATTCTGTCATTCACCTGCTTGGTTTGAGGGAGATTTGTATGGCTGGTGGATGCTATACTTGGTCCAATAAACAGAAAAACCCAACCCTTGAAAAACTGGATAGGGTACTGATGTCTCTTGAGTGGGAAGATCTATTTCCTCTTGTCTCTGTTAACAAGTTGGTCAAAGAATTGTCCGATCACAATCCTTTGTTGTTGGATGGGGGTGTGGCTTCTTCTAGAGCTCCCGGGAGTAGGTGCTTTAAGTTTGATAATGCGTGGCTTAACAATCCGGAGTTTCTCCCCTTAGTGACTGAGATTAGGTTGAGACCTGTGTATACTATCAACCCCGTTGACACTTTAAACATTAAGTTGAAGAGATTTAAGAAATTATTTAAGGGGTGGGGGTCCAATTTGTTTGGGCACAATAAGATCAGAAAGAATCTCATCAAACTCGAGCTGCATGAGTTGGAAATGCTTGAGGAGTCAGTTGGACTTTGTGGGGAGGCTTATACTAGGAAACTTGATATCCTAGTAGAGCTTAATGATTTGTATGTTGAGGAAGAGCTTCATTGGCACCAGTTTTCTAATGAGAGGTGGCTGTTGAAAGGAGATAATAACACTAACTTCTTTCATAAAGTTGACAATGGGCGTCGTAGAAAAAACTTCATGAAGTCCCTTGATTACGGGTCTGTAACTATAGATGGGACCAAAAATTTGCTAGCTCATGCTACTGAATATTATAAAACCCTGTTTGGACCCGCTCCGGGCAACCTTTGTCATATTGATGCAGACTTATGGTCTCGGGAGGAGAAAATTACTCGTGTAGATAACGATGACTTGACTCGACCTTTCTCTCTTGAGGAGATTAAAAAGGCACTTTTTGATATGAAGTCTAACCGTGCTCCTGGTCCGGACGATATACCTGTTGAATTCTATCAACATTGCTGGGAGGTGGTTGCCCAGGACCTTTTTTGTATGTTTGAGTGGTTCTATGAAGGCAGGTTGGATGTGCAACGCCTAAACTATGGCATTATAACTCTTTTGCCCAAGTCTACAGATGCTAGAAGGATCCAACGGTATAGACCCATCTGTTTGCTTCGTTGCCCATATAAATTGATCACAAAAGCCATGGATATAAGGGTTATAAAATATGCTCACAAGTTGTTTAGTATCCAGCAGAATGCTTTCATTAAGGGGAGGCATATAGTTGATGGTATTCTTTCTTTACATGAAGTGGTACACTATACACATATCAAAAAACAAGTGGGTGTGGTCCTTAAACTTGATTTTGAAAAAGCCTATGACAAAGTCAATTGGGACTTTTTGCTTGATTGTCATGAGAAACGAGGTTTTAACTCCAAATGGTGTGGGTGGGTATCTCAAATCCATAGAAATGGCACTGTGAGTGTCAAGATTAACGATGAGGTCGGCCCATACATCCAAAGTGCTAAGGGAGTGCGACAGGGTGATCCTCACTCCCCTTTCCTGTTTAATGTTGCTGCTGAATGTCTAACTAAGATGGTGCTTTCAGCCCAGAAAAATGGCCTTGTTACAGGTTTAGCTGCTGATGTCATTGAGGGAGGGGTCGGCATCCTTCAATACGCGAATGATACAGTTTTATGTTTTGAGCATGACATTGATAAAGCCATTAATATCAAGTTGTTGCTTTATTTGTTTGAACTCATGTCAGGGCTGAAAATCAATTTTGATAAGAGCGAGGTTATTGTTATCGGAGGAGATAATGAGATTGATTTAATGTATGCTGACATGTTTACTTGTCAAGTGGGCACCCTGCCTATGAGATATTTGGGAGTTCCGGTCACATATTCTACTCTTAAGAATGTTGGATTGGATTTCCTGGATGGTAAGATGATCAAAAAGTTAGATGACCGGATTGCTTATGCAGCATCCTTAGGGGCCAGACTTACTCTTTTGGGTTCTAGTCTGGATGGAATTCCATCCTATCTTATGTCGATGTTTCTTTTCAATAAAACTTTTATTGAGAAGATGGATAAACATCGTAGAAGATTCTTCTGGAGGAGAAAAACAAGAAACATGGATACCATATGGTGAAATGGTCGAGAGTTTGCCGATCTAAGAAAATTGGGGGTCTGGGGATTAAGGATTTGCACAAACAGAATATTAGTCTGCTCGTTAAATGGTGGTGGAAGCTTGAAACGAGCGATGGTTTGTGGCAACATATTATGAAGGCCAGGTACTTCAAAAATAAGACTGTAGCTAGTATACGGAGTCGCTTCTCCGATTCTCCATGCTGGAAAGCCATCATGAAAGTCAAAGACACGTATATGGCTGGGAGGAAGATCAATATCAATAGTGGAAACCTGGCTAGGGTCTGGCATGATCCTTGGGTAGAAAATACAACCTTATGTGTTCGTTTCCCTGAGCTGTTTAATATTTGCCAATACCAAGATAGCACTGTTGCATCCTGGGCTGCGAACAACTATGATCTGGGCTTCAGGCGCATATTATTTGGTGTTTTGAGTGAACAGTGGGCTTGGATGGTCATGGAAGTCAAAAATTTGCATCTGAATACCTCTTCAGATACAATATCCTGGGCACTTAATAGTAAGTGAAAATTTACTACTAGGTCAGTTTATGAATGGTTGGAAAAGAACTTATCTGGCCCTAACTATAAATGGGTATGAAAAGCTCCTATCCTGCTGAAAATCAAAATATTCTTGTGGCAGCTTTTTCAAGATGTTGTGCTTACAAGAGAAAATCTGGGCAAAAGAAAGTGGCCTGGGAACCCTACATGTTCCTTTTGTACAAATTTGAAAACAGCGAGCCACTTGTTCTTTACTTGCCCACTTGCTCGTACGGTTTGGGGGTGGTGAGGATGACAGTTGGAGCCTCCTGCTGCCCTCGATCGCTTTGGCAATGTTGGGCTTGGTTATATAAGTTCTTTCCGGGATGGAAACATTTCTATATGATGATTATAGTTGCCATGTGCTGGGGGATTTGGAACCTCCGCAATAAAGTTACCTTTGAAAAATACGTTGCTCGCACTCCTCTGAAGGCTATTTTCACTGCATGCTCGTTTATGTTGTATTGGGCAAGTCTGCTTAAAGGAGATGACAAGGTGAAGCTTCAGGCTGGTGTGAAGAGGCTAGCTCACGCAGCTGCTGTCTTGGCGGATAGATCTTTCCATTGTGGCAGGCTCCTCCTAGGAGACAAGGACGGGATCCATATCGGCTAGCTGGAGTACTGCTGATGCTTTCCACTGGGGCTTGATGCCCGCTGGACTTGTTTCTGGTAGTATTTTGCTCGGCGTCGTTATCAGTTGTCTCATTCGGTGAATTTCCTTTTAGTTGGGCAGTGGCTTGTAAGTGTTATCAGGTTTTCGTCCCACGGCAGATGGTTCGTTCCAGGATCATCAGGCGGTGGGTTTCCTGATAATGCGCCAACTCGCTCCTCCCCTTTCAGTCTCATTTTGTCGGTTCATGTTCGATCTAGTTCTTCTCATTAGCTCATAGTTAAGGATGGCAATTTTATCCATGGACATGGATATCCATGGATATCCGACCCGAATGGATAGGGTTTGGATATGCTTTTGTGTCCATGGGCAGCGCCCAAACCCGACCCGATTACTCGTGGGTAGGGCATGGATATAATCTTGTACCCGTGGGTATATCCAAACCCGACCCGATAGTATGACTTAATGGGCAAAAATCTGCTATCCCTACCCCACGGTCACATGTCCCACTGCAATTTTACACTTTGTTATCCAAAACATGCAAAAGAAATTACACAATCCCTGTCATAACTTTTATTAGTTGACATTCAATCCCGTCTGTAACATACCCAACACCCTTCCCTTATTTTTATCTCCTTGTTAAGACTCGTCATTCTCATATGTTAGAAAAATACTAAATGATCTCATGTTGTTAGTGGACATTGATTTACCATAAGTGAAGTCTAGTCTGCCATGAAGTGAAGAATGGAAGAGCTTATGTTACCATTGTGTTATGTCTTATTTATATGTCTAGAGAGGACCCAATGGATATCCAGTGGGTATGGATATCCATCGGGTTTGGACATGGACACAATTTTTCACCCATGGATTTTTTCATGGGCGGGCAAAAACTGTCTTCATGGATATGGATATGGATTTGATATTGTTCAACCCGATCCAAACCCGACCCATTGCCATCCTTACTCATAGTTTTTGGAGAACAAACACTTGATAACAGACTGATGTATTTCGTTGATTGAAAAATTAATGGAAAGGGGTGTGAGCCCGGTTGGAAAAAATCCCCCGGCGGCTGAATCCAATGCGTTGGCCTTGATCACTATGCGCACAAAGAGTATCAGACCAAATGCGTGCATGCGTGCGCGGCCCTCACACCAGAGCTCAGCGCGCATGTACTTGCTACTGTATAAGCATTTCGACCTCATCAACAGAAGTAGCGTTCGTACAGTACAATAGAGGCACAAATAAATTTGCTGGAGTAGTAGAATAAATAAATTTGTACTCGTAGTATAGAGCAGAGCATAGAGAGTCTAGGACTTGTCAAGGAGGCTGTCGAGGTAGAGGTTGAGGATGTATCTGCCGGTGGAGAGGACGTCGAGGCGCTTCTCGCTCGGCTCGTAGCGCCCCTTGCGCAGCTGGTATCGGTGCGTCACCGCCGACACCGTGTACGCCTGCCCTTCGATCGTCACGCTCTCCCCGCAGTGGATGTTCTGCGTGTAGTCCACCACAAAAACACTGTCAAAAAAGCTGCAGCAAGAAATACAGAGTACAGACTGACAGAGTGCGTTGCTGCACGCCTACAGTTCTGAAATGTTCGGAACATGTTAGGATAAGATTTAGTAGTGTTCCATAACACCAGCCAAGAACAGTTGTAACTTCTACCAGAGCCAGCCAGTCAGCCAGAGGCTTCGTATCAGTCTATCCGATCTGGCATTTGCTGCGATTCTGCTGAAGGTGTTGAGGGGGAAATCTACATGTAGCTGGCTGGCACCTGTCACACAATGAGAATGCAGCCAATCTTTTGAAACTGTTTGGGAAAATGTTTAACACTTCGTTCGACTCCTCGTTACTGCTTAGATGGCGATTGCATTTTTAAATTTGTTGGTTCGGGGTTTGCGTTCTTTGTTACTCTGCAGACGGTGAGACTGCAACCAATCTTCTGAAGCAACCTGAATCAACTCTTCTACACTGTTTGTTGCATAACTAAAAGGAGAATTCAGACGACTAACGAATGCTCACATTACGAGAGAAGCTCACTTTACACCCCAAAACTTGTCGTAGGATACATTACAACACTATTTGGTTTAGTTTACCCCACTGGCCCACCGAACTCTAAAAAACGTTCACAAAACTTTAAAAACCGTTCACAATACAGGAATGCGTCCTCACCTAAAACCGGAGGAGGTGCCCGTTGAACCGACGATGGAAGGTGTCGGTCAACCCGGACATTTGGGTCGAGTTTGCCAGGTCCGGTTGGATGACGTTCTTTTGTCCGGGCAGGACGGTTGGGAGGAGGAGGGGGGGGGGGGGTAGGTTCTCCGGTTGAAGATGCTCTGACCGGCTCTGACCGGCGTTTTACATCGGATATATTTCCTTCTCCCCTCTCCTACACCATCTATTTTCTCTATCGTAATTAGAGAGCTTGAAAATTCTGTATTGTGCATATTCTTTCAAAAAAAATAGTGACAGATCTAGCAAAATTTAAGCTAGAAAGAGGAACTTATGCGTTTAGTTCCAAGTTCAAATTTATATTTTCGAAATTCAAACTGCAATTTTTTTATTGAAATTAGTTCAGTAAATCCAAAATGATTCAGCGATCAATGTGGTAAAGTTTCAGCCAAAATTAACACATGTGTTGAGAGAAACCTGATGTTCTAGTTCCAAGTTAAAGAAATTGGTCCAAAATTAAAATATAGGACAAAAAGTGCGAAATTTACAGTAAATCATTAACAATTCAGTTGCAATTCTAGATAAAATTCCGTGTTTCAGTTTTAACTACGAGGAGAGATAGAGAATAGATGACGTGCTAGAGAGAAAATGTGACGGGGCACTGTCGATTAGGATGAAGCCCGAGTCGAATGGGTAAAAAAGACGTCGATTGACAAGAAATGAGGTTTTATGACCGATTTTTAGAGTTTAGGGTAAATTGAACTAAAACAAAGTCCGAGGTTAGGATGTGAAGTTGTGAACCCTAGGATAAGTTAAGGAGTAAATTGGACTTCTCTCCTTAGGTTATCGCTTGCATTATCGGATTTACAGGTTTGGGACGAGGTACCCTGCAATTTTCAGAATATGCTCAATAGGCTGCCGAGGACAACGAATTCATCATCCAGTTTATATGTTGCATTACGCGCCATTGCTAGTCCTCACGGACAAACCGGTGTACACCCACCTTGTGTTGTGCTACTACACTAGGCACATGGCATGGAAGGGACAGAATTTAGAAAACAGAACAACAGAGATGCACCGGAATTCATAGGAAGACCTGCAGTGCAGGGGGAGGGGTGCTGTACTGCTGTGCATCCGTCGTGCGCGCTTACCGTGGGGAAGCAGCGGACGCCGAGGCATCGCGGCGGCGGCGTGATCTCGACGACCTTGAACGGGTACTTGTGCTCCTTCTCCCGCTCCAGCTCCCTGTCCCGGTCCTTCTTCCTGCACACCACCGACAAACGCGGCTGCACGCAAGATGTCAGCTAGCTCGTCGCAACAACGCTGCCGCTCTCGGCCGATCGCCGGACTCGACCGTGCTACGTATGCTCCTGTGCTGCTAACCTTGTGGTAGGCGATGGAGGTGGAGGCGACCATGGCCATGGCGGGCTGCTCTCGCTGCTCTGCTCGCTGCCGCTGAGAGAGATCCGCAGAGTCCTCGCGGGCGAGGGAGGCGGCGCGCGGAAGGGGTTGGGTGGACGGGCAGAACGTCCACAGATTATTCTTGCTCAATTCTCCGGTGATGGATGGTGGTAGATTGGTTTGAGGATTCTGCAGCAGCTTCAGCCGGGAGGTGTGGAAAGAAGCTGTGCCACGCGTGGCGATCGGTCCGATCAAGTCGCTGTCAGAATGTTGATTTTCCCTCGTCTTTTCCCCCTCCACTGAATTTATTGGGTTCTAACATGTTTGTACTTTTGCGCAAGTCTAGCAAAATCCCATTTTATCATCGATACCCCTCAGTTCCTAAATATTTGTCTTTCTAAGCATTTCAACAAGTGACTACATACGAAGCAAAATGAGTGAATCTACACTCTAAAACATGTCTACATGCACCCGTAAGTTGTAACCATTTGTAATGTCTAGAAAGACAAATATTTGGGAACGGATGGAGTAGAAGAGAAAAAATGAAATTCACGGCACTAGCACCAATGAACATAGTTTTATAAAAGAAACTCATCCGGGATGAGGCATCAGAAAATTTGACCCTCACAGGGTTCAAACCCTGGTCGCAGGGGAGCCACTACCCACCTTTGCCACTAGGCTACAACCTAGTCCTCATCATCAATAGAAGACAGAACACAGTTTGTATCATGTTCTACTGCATAATCTTTCTTAATAATAGACTAGCAAAACGACTCATGCGTTGCAACGAAAAAAATAAGACACATAGTCCAAGATTTCATAGGTCAAGGTCTTCTATTTGGTATATTATAGGCAAAACTACGGTAACAACTCAAGTTCAAGCATCACCCACTTAGGGCAAGTTCAGTAGCATTTCAACATTGGCTCCGCTGTCACGACCTCTAGCACATCGTCACGCCGCCGTCCCGAGCTCGTCCTCGCTTCACTCTAAAGTCCAACGTCTGGCCAGTTAATATACAACTGGAGAGGAAATATCCATCACAATTTTTGTTCCCTTTTTACTGGGTTTGTCATTGCCAGATTATAGTCATACCTCACCCTCTGTTTTGTTTATTTCCGAAGAGGCTTGTTCATTGTCTATTTGGGGACACACATAAATTGGTGGGATCCTGTGTAAATTAGTGAGGTAGTACTTTTAATTAATAAGAAGACTTTTTTGATAGACCGAAAGTTGGGCAAGAAAGAGACAACTAAATTTACCATAAGTAGTCTGCCATCATAGCTAAGGAATTAGGAGCAGACATTCAATCTCTTATGTATTGTGTCCACTATAAACAAGAAGAATTCCATCCTTTGTTTTGTAAGGCTGACAGGGACACTCAAATAAGTAAATGGGAATTCTCCAATGTGGCATCCAACAATATGAGATAGAGTATGCAACTCATTATCAAGAACATGGATAGCTATCAAGCTAGATTTCTGAAAAATTACTTTGAACTAGAAGCTCTTATGAAAAGGTCAATAGTCTCTTATGTTGTTCCAACTGATCATGAGAAACTTGCATGATGATAAAAGTATCATCAGCATACTGCAAAATGGGGAAGTTACCTCAAGATTAAAAATTAACAAAGTGGTATTTGCATGTCATCATTTATGGTTTGCAAGAAGTTAAAGTGGAGACACCCTCCACCCCCCCC
>LR738710.1:658632841-658666902 GCA_902687465.1 Secale cereale
CCCCCCCCCGGTCTGACACCCCTCCTGCATTTAAAAGGGGTCCCATGCACTGTATTTAACATAACTGCAGACGTGCCAGAAGAGTATCCAAGCTAGTGCACCATCTATGTCCAAAGCCTCTCTTCCATGAAGTGGACATGATCATACCATGCTCTATTTTCTCAAAATCTTTCTCAAAGTCCAATTTGAGAACACCAATTGTTTATTTTTGTTTTGTGGCACTCAAAAGGATATTCAAAGGACCATGCAGCATGGTCTTTAATGGTCCTAGTTCCGAGAAACCTATATTGGTTGACATGGACTGAGTCAAGGATTATGGATTGCAACATGTTGGCCAGAACTTAGTCAGGAGCTTGATAGTAGTACAACTCTAGCAGTGATATTGGCCTATAATCATTAACACAAGCAACCCCTGCCTTTTGGGGTATTAGAGTGATTAAAGAGCTATTAATATCCTTATGACAAAGATGACACTTCTAGAACTGATCTCACAAGTCATAAATTATTGCTAGATGATGGGCCAACATTTCTTAATAATGTTTGTATTAAACCGATCTGCCCAGGGGTTTGTTTGAAGGTAAGTCCTTGATGACATTATCAATCTCACTCTGTGCGAAAGGTTCTTCCAGAAAGTTTAGGTCATTATGGATGTCCAGGAGGTTTAGGGGCTCTCCAGACCAAGTCTATCTTTAAAAGCCTCATGAAGAATTCTAGCCTTACCAGCATGAACAGAGATCGCAGTGCCATTTGCACTCACAAGGGTGGAAATATTGTTGTTTATGTGCTGAATTGTAGTCTGAGAGTGAAAAAACTTATAATTTTCACCTACCCCGCTTGAGGATGTATCTTTCATTTTGTTCGGGCTTATGTGTTGCTGCGGCCGTAGTATATACTTCCTTCTCTCCTCTTGTTTACCCATGTATTTCTATGTGTGGATATCCGTTAGTTCGGCTTGGCTATAACAATATTATTTTATCTATAAGCGGGGTGCAGAGTCTTTTTGGGTAAAAAAACTTAGAATTTTCACCGCCTAGTGCCATCCATTTAATTTTGCCCCTTTGCATACAATGGGCCTTCTGCTACTGGGATACAGATGAAAGGTGAGATCTGAAATCCTTTCTGGGGCAATAGTGTGTGCATTCAATTCAGCCCCCGCGTCGTCCCCACTAGGGCGACTCGGGCGGCTCCCTACCCAGCCGCCCGGGGTGCATACTCCCTCCTCCCCTCCCTCCACTGCCACCGGGGGACGCCGCCGGTCTATGCCCGGGGGCCGACGGCGGTGGCAGAGGACATCGCCTCTCTCTTGCGGGTCTGGGGTTGTGTGGGGCCCCGAATCTTGTGGAGGCACGTCGGATCTGATCGGAAACAGCAATGGTTGTGGCGCGGCGGCGGCGCGGGGGGCAGCCCAGTTTGGGCGGGGGCGGCGCTGCGGTTGGCGGCGTCGGCGCGCCATCTGCCTTTGGATCGGCGGCGGCGACGTGAAGGGCCTGGTGGTCGCGTTGGCGGCACCTCCGGTCATATATGTCTGACTGGTGCAGTCGACGATGGTGGTCATCTCTTCCGTCAGAGGTAATTGGCCTGCGGTTGGCTGGTCGGGTCTCGAGATTCGTCATCTAGTCCCGGCTACGAGTCGGGTAGACATAGTTGCCGGTGAAAACCGAGCCGTTGACGGGCGATGGCAGCGTTTTGCGCTGTTACGTTGATGAAAGCATCATCGTGTAACTATAGTCTGTTGGGGAACGTAGTATTTTAAAATTTTCCTACGATCACGCAAGATCTATCTACCAGATGCATAGCAACGAGAGGGAAGAGTGTGTCTACGTACCCTCGTAGACCGGAAGCGGAAGCGTTAAGTGACGCGGTTGATGTAGTCGAACTTCTTCGCGATTCAACCGATCAAGCACCGAACGTACGGCACCTCCGCGTTCAGCACACGTTCAGCTTGATGACGTCCCACGAGCTCTTGATCCAGTTGAGCTTCACGGGAGAGTTTCGTCAGCACGACGGCCTGGTGACGGATATGATGTATCTACCGGCGCAGGGCTTCGCCTATGCACTGCGACGGTATGACCGAGGTGTGTTTCTGTGGAGGGGGGCACCGCACACGGCTGGAACAATTCAACTTGTGTGTCTTTGGGTGCCCCCTGCCCCCGTATATAAAGGAGCAAGAGGGGAGGGCCGGCCGGCCTCCTATGATGCGGCTAGGGCAATCCTACTAGGAATAGGATTGCAATCCTATTCCTAGTAGGAGTCCATCAAGAAAGAAGAGAGGGAAAGGAAAAGAGGGAGAGGTGGCGCCTCCCCAATCCTAGTCCAACTAGGATCCCTAGGTGGGGCGCCGGTCAGCCTCTATGGGCTGCCTCTCTCCTTTCCTCAAGGCCCACTATGGACCATCCCCCCTCGTAGGGGGTTCCGGTAACCCCCTCCGGCAATCCAGTTAAATCCGAAACTTTTCCGGAACACTTCCGGTGTCCGAATATAGTCGTCCAATATATCAATCTTTATGTCTCGGACATTCCGAAACTCCTCGTCATGTCCGTGATCTCATCCGGGACTCCGAACTACCTTCGGTACATCAAAACTCATAAACTCATAATACCGATCGTCATCAAACGTTAAGCGTGCGGACCCTACGGGTTCGAGAACTATGTAGACATGACCGAGACTCATCTCTGGTCAATAACCAATAGCGGAACCTGGATGTTCATATTGGCTCCTACATATTCTACGAAGATCTTTTATCGGTCAAACCGCATAACAACATACGTTGTTCCTTTTGTCATCGGTATGTTACTTGCCCGAGATTCGATCGTCGGTATCTCTATACCTAGTTCAATCTCGTTACCGGCAAGTCTCTTTACTCGTTCCGTAACACATCATCTCGTGACTAACTCATTAGTCTTTTGCTTGCAAGGCTTATTATGATGTGTGTTACCGAGAGGGCCCAGAGATACCTCTCCGACACTCGGAGTGACAAATCCTAATCTTGATCTATGCCAACACCACGAGTACTTTCGGAGACACCTGTAGAGCATCTTTATGATCACCCAGTTACGTTGTGACGTTTGATAGCACACAAGGTGTTCCTACGGTATTCGGGAGTTGCATAATCTCATAGTCATAGGAACATGTATAAGTCATGAAGAAAGCAATAGCAGTAAAACTAAACGATCATAGTGCTATGCTAACGGATGGGTCTTGTCCATCACATCATTCTCCTAATGATGTGATCCCGTTGATCAAATGACAACTCATGTCTATGGCTAGGAAACATAACCATCTTTGATCAATGAGCTAGTCTAGTAGAGGCATACTAGGGACTTACTGTTTTGTCTATGTATCCACACATGTACTAAGTTTCCGGTTAATACAATTCTAGCATGAATAAAAGACATTTATCATGATATAAGGAAATACAAATAACAACGTTATTATTGCCTCTAGGGCATATTTCCTTCACGTGCTTGGTCGACGCTACATATATACTACACATACGTATATGGAGGACTAGAGTCACGCTAGCTAGCTAGCTAGCTGCTAGCTATACTAAGCAAACGAAGGAACAGAAGATCTCGTATATATAATCAACATATATATATATATATATGCATACAGAGAGATGTAATATCGACCACCTCTCCTTCTCCGAGAGATTGGTCGAACAACAAGTTCTCGTATATCGTCTATCCCGACACTACCGGGCACATATATACAATAATTATCTCTTACAAAAATAATCTCCTAACACATGGATGCATGGTCCACATAGTATTCTCCGTCTTCAGCGATCACGTGTTCAAGGAAGAATGCCGCCAATTCCTCTTGAATTGCTCGCAGACGATCTGGTGTTAGGAGTTCATCCCGCATCCGAAACATCTAATTTGAAGTAGGGGGTCAATACATGAAATGATGCTATAAATTTGTGAATATTATTGATTGCTTACGCACTTCAAATTGTTCATCAGTGTAGCCCCGCTCACAGGTCGTGTGGCGGATGGACTCGCAAATGTAGTATCCACAATAATCATTCCCGGGTTCCTGCCACAACCACTTTACAAGAAATAGAGCTCAATCAAACTGATAAGCAAGAATGCCAAATTGGTATTGATGAAACTAGCGCTTGAATCAAGATATAGGAGATGCGCGTGCGGAACATGCTACTATATAGTACTTACTTTCGGGTATCTTCAATTGTAGCTTCTTCGGCAGTCCCGGAGCTTTTTTGATGAATTTTTTCCAAGCCCTGCCAGACAAAGGAAACAATTGTTGGGGAACGTAGTATTTTAAAATTTTCCTACGATCACGCAAGATCTATCTACCAGATGCATAGCAACGAGAAGGGAGAGTGTGTCTACGTACCCTCGTAGACCGGGAGCGGAAGCGTCAAGTGACGCGGTTGATGTTGTCGAACTTCTTCGCGATTCAACCGATCAAGCACCGAACGTACGGCACCTCCGCGTTCAGCACACGTTCAGCTTGATGACGTCCCACGAGCTCTTGATCCAGTTGAGCTTCACGGGGGAGTTTCGTCAGCACGACGGCGTGGTGACGGATATGATGTGAACACCGGCGCAGGGCTTCTCCTAAGCTTCGCGACGGTACGACCGAGGTGTGATTCTGTGGAGGGGGGCACCGCACACGGCTAAAACAATTCAACTTGTGTGTCTTTGGGTGCCCCCCTGCCCCCGTATATCAAGGAGCAAGGGAGGAGGGGCCGGCCACCTCCTATGGTGCGGCTAGGGAGGGGACTCCTACTAGGAATAGGATTGCAATCCTATTCCTAGTAGGATTCACCGAAAGGAAGAAGGGGGAAAGGAATAGGAGAGGTGGCGCCCCCCCAATCCTAGTCCAACTAGGATTCCTAGGTGGGGGCGCCGGCCAGCCCTATGGGCTGCCTCTCTCTCACCCTTTAGGCCCACTATGGACCATCCCCTCTCGTAGGGGGTTCCGGTAACCCCCTCCGGCATTCCCGATAAATCCGAAACTTTTCCGGTATACTTCCGGTGTCCGAATATAGCCGTCCAATATATCAATCTTTATGTCTCGGACATTCCGAGACTCCTCGTCATGTCCGTGATCTCATCCGGGACTCCGAATTACCTTCGGTACATCAATACTCAAAAACTCATAATACCGATCGTCATCAAACGTTAAGCGTGCGGACCCTACGGGTTCGAGAACTATGTAGACATGACCGAGACTCATCTCTGGTCAATAACCAATAGCGGAACCTGGATGTTCATATTGGCTCCTACATATTCTACGAAGATCTTTTATCGGTCAGAACCGCATAACAACATACGTTGTTCCTTTTGTCAAACGGTATGTTACTTGCCCGAGATTCGATCGTCGGTATCTTTATACCTAGTTCAATCTCGTTTCCGGCAAGTCTCTTTACTCGTTCCGTAACACATCATCTCGTGACTAACTCATTAGTCTTTTGCTTGCAAGGCTTATTATGATGTGTGTTACCGAGAGGGCCCAGAGATACCTCTCCGACACTCGGAGTGACAAATCCTAATCTTGATCTATGCCAACACCACGAATACTTTCGGAGACACCTGTAGAGCATCTTTATGATCACCTAGTTACGTTGTGACGTTTGATAGCACACAAGGTGTTCCTACGGTATTCGGGAGTTGCATAATCTCATAGTCATAGGAACATGTATAAGTCATGAAGAAAGCAATAGCAGTAAAACTAAACGATCATAGTGCTATGCTAACGGATGGGTCTAGTCCATCACATCATTCTCCTAATGATGTGATCTCGTTGATCAAATGACAACTCATGTCTATGGCTAGGAAACATAGCCATCTTTGATCAATGAGCTAGTCTAGTAGAGGCATACTAGGGACACTATGTTTTGTCTATGTATTCACACATGTACTAAGTTTCCGGTTAATACAATTCTAGCATGAATAATAAACATTTATCATGATATAAGGAAATATAAATAACAACTTTATTATTGCCTCTAGGGCATATTTCCTTCAGTCTCCCACTTGCACTAGAGTCAATAATCTAGCTCACATCGCCATGTGATTTAATACCGATAGTTTACATCACCATGTGACCAACACCCAAAGGGTTTACTAGAGTCAATAATCTAGTTCACATCGCTATGTGATTAATACCCAAGAGTAATAAGGTGTGATCATGTTTTGCTTGTGAGAGTAGTTTAGTCAACGGGTCTGTCACATTTAGATCCGTATGTATTTCGCAAATTTCTATGTCTACAATGCTCTGCATGGAGCTACTCTAGCTAATTGCTCCCACTTTCAATATGCATCCAGATTGATACTTAGAGTCATCTGGATTTAGTGTCAAAGCTTGCATCGGCGTAACCCTTTACGACGAACTCTTTATCACCTCCATAATCGAGAAACATTTCCTTAGTCATCCAGTTACTAAGGATAATCTTGACCGCTGTACAGTGATCTACTCCTGGATCACTATTGTACCCCCTTGACAAACTCATGGCAAGGTACACAACATGTTTGGTAGACAGCATGGCATATTTTATAGAACCTATGGCTGAGGCATAGGGAATGACTTTCATTCTCTCTATATTTTTCTACCGTGGTCTGGCTTTAAGTCTTACTCAACTTCACACCTTACAAGTCAGGCAAGAACTCCTTCTTTGACTGATCCATTTTGAACTACTTCAAAATCTTATCAAGGTATGTACTCATCGAAAGTCTTATCAAGCGTCTTGATCTATCTCTATAGATCTTGATGCCCAATATGTAAGTAGCTTCACCAAGGTCTTTCTTTGAAAAAATCCTTTCAAACACTCCTTTATGCTTTCCAGAAAATTCTACATCATTTCCGATCGACAATATGTCATTCACATATACTTATCAGAAAGGCTGTAGTGCTCCCACTCACTTCTTGTAAATACAGGCTTCACCGCAAGTCTGTATAAATCTATATGCTTTGATCAACTTATCAAAGCGTATATTCCAACTCCGAGATGCTTGCACCAGTCCATAGATGGATCGCTGGAGCTTGCACATTTTGTTAGCACCTTTAGGATTGACAAAACCTTCTGGTTGCATCACATACAAGTCTTCTTTAATAAATCCATTAAAGAATGCAGTTTTGTTATCCATTTGCCAGATTTCATAAAATGCGGCAATTGCTAACATGATTCGGACAGACTTAAGCATCGCTACTGGTGAGAAAGTCTCATCGTAGTCAACTCCTTGAACTTGTCGAAACCCTTTCGTAACAAGTCGAGCTTTGTAAACAGTAACATTACCGTCTGCGTCGGTCTTCCTCTTAAAGATCCATTTATTTTCGATGGCCTGCCGATCATCGGGTAAGTCAACCAAAGTCCACACTTTGTTCTCATACATGGATCCCATCTCAGATTTCATGGCCTCAAGCCATTTTGCGGAATCTGGGCTCATCATCGCTTCCTCATAGTTCGTAGGTTCATCATGGTCCAGTAACATGACTTCTAGAACCGGGTTGCCGTACCACTCTGATGCGGAACAAACTCTGGTTGATCTACGAAGTTCAGCAGAAACTTGATCTGAAGTTTCATGATCATCATCATTAGCTTCCTTACTAATTGGTGTAGGAATCACTGGAACTAGTTTCTGTGACGTTCCACTTTCCAATTCTGGAGAAGGTACAATTACCTCATCAAGTTCTACTTTCCTCCCACTCACTTCTTTCGATAGAAACTCCTTCTCTAGAAAGGATCCACTCTCAGCAACAAAGACCTTGCCTTCGGATCTGTGATAGAAGGTGTACCCAACAGTTTCTTTTGGGTATCCTATGAAGATTTACTTCTCCGATTTGGGTTCGAGCTTATCTGTAGGATCGAAAGTATGTCTAGAGGGGGGGGGGTGATTAGACTACTTGTAATTATAAGAATTCTGCCTTTTGATCATGAACAGTTTTTGGCAGATTCACAATTATGATCAAGACAAGTATCACCCTACACATGCAATTCTAGAGTATAAGCAGCGGAAAGTAAATTGCACATGTAGTAAAGAGAGGTGGAGAAGAGCAAACGCAATTTGGAGACGCAATGATTTTTCCCGTGGTTCCGATAGGTAGTGCTATCGTACATCCACGTTGATGGAGACTTCAACCCACGAAGGGTAACGGCTGCGCGAGTCCACGGAGGGCTCCACCCACGAAGGGTCCACGAAGAAGCAACCTTGTCTATTCCATCATGGCCTACGCCCACGGAGGGCTAGCCTTACTCGGGGTAGATCTTCACGAAGTAGGCGATCTCCTTGCCCTTACAAACTTCTTGGTTCAACTCCACATCTCGATGACGGAGGCTCCCAAGCGACACCTAACCAATCTAGGAGGCACCACCCTCCAAAAGGTAATAGATGTTGTAGATGATGAGGAACTCCTTGCTCTTGTGCTTCAAATGATAATCTCCCCAACACTCAACTCTCCTCACTGATTTGGCTGTGGTGGAAGAAAGGATTGAGTGGAAAGCAACTTGGGAAGGTTAGAAGTCAAGTTTCATATGGTAGGAATGGAGCAACTTGATCTCAACACAAGGGTAGGTAGTTCTCTTCTCAGAAAGTGTAAGGTAGGAGTGGTAGTTCTTTCTGATGGCTCTCTCCACGAATGAAGAGGGGGTGGAGGGGTATATATAGCCTCCACACAAAATCCAACCGTTACACACATAATTGAGCAATCTCGGTGAGACCGAAGTGGACAACTCGGTCAGACCGAAAGTTCAAATATAGTGAACGTTGGGGTTTTCGGTGGGACCGAAAATACCATCTCGGTTTGTCCGATTTGAGTAAAGACATAAACTTGCCAATTTCGGTAAGACCGATTTTATCAACTCGGTAACACCGACTTGATGACAAACGGTTACAGAAGCTTGACTGCCCATATTTCGGTGAGACCGAACTCAAACTCGGAATGACCGATTTTTCTAGGGTTTGGCTTATGGCTGAGGTGGTTCATCTCGGTGTGACTGAGTTTGGAAAATCGGTTGGTCCGAGATTACTTATGAGTGTGTTTTCTAGTGAAAGTTGCTGATAGTTGAAGGAGATATATCACTAAGCACTTGAGCAACCAGATCATCAACACAACCTCATCCCCTTTTAATAGTATTGGCTTTTCCTATGGACTCAATGTGATCTTGGATCACTAAACCAAAAATGGAGTCTTCAGCTTTTGCCAATGCTTGCCTTAGCATTTTGAGGGGTCCACTTCTTCAGTCATTTCCATACCCATATCACTGAACTTCTCTGAAATGATTCTCAAGTAGCTATTAGTTCAATGATATATATGTTGTTATTAATTGCCAAAACCACCCGGGGATTAGTTGCACTTTCAATATCCCCCTTTTTGGTAATTGATGACAACATATAGATCAAAGCTTCGACAAAGGATATAATCAATGAATAATATCGTCGCTTTGAGAAGTATGTGATAAGCAAGAGCTCCCCCTAAATTTGTGCATTATTTAAAATTTGCGTTTGAATGCAAATGCACAATCGATTAGGATCATGGGTCACTCTTCCATGTCACATACATCTTGGTGGAGCGCACAAAATGATAAGAATGAATAACATGCACCCAATCACCAAGACATGAGTAAATGATCATACAAGATAGGAATAGCATATGATAAGCATTAAGCACACATTAAAGCATAGTACGACCAAGCACTCATTAAGGTAGCATCAAACGTAGTATCAAGCACACTGAAAGTTTCGAAAACCAAAAGTACCAAAAGTATCTCAAAGAAACCGCAAAAGAACGAAAGAGCAAAAGTGCAAAGATAACAGCACTCTCTCTCTCGAAGCCCTATGATCTATGCAATTTCTCCCCCTTTGGCAACAAGTTACCAAAAAGTTTGAAAAAGCATAGAGCTAAACGTCACTGTGGGTTCTGCTGGCGGCTCCCGTCTGGGTAGATGTCGGAGTAGATATGACGGCATCGGCGAAGACTTCAGCTGATGTCTGCGCTGGAGGAGTGGATACTGGAGCTGTGGCTGGAGTGACTGCTGGAGCTGTAGGAGGTGCTGAAGTGGTAGTCCTGGAGTCAGTCACTGGAATAGCAGCTGATCGGGATCCTCTGGGAATCGGAGCAGTCTGGCGATGAGAGTCCTGGACTAAGTCATCCTGCATGAGCTCTGCCCTGTCCTGCTTTGCTTCCTCCATGTCTGCCTCAAGCTTGTTGACGGTCACCTGAAGTTCAGTCAGCTTCACGTCCAGAGCGTGGACCTTCTCGTCAACAATTCTCTCTAGGCTCTCCTGAGATTGTTCAATGCTGGCCAGGCGTTGTTCAATCCTTTGAGTAGCTTCAAGAATCTGCTCTCCGAAGCTCTTTGGTTTAGCTGCTGCTGCTGCTGCCTCTTTATCAGCTTTGGCTTTCCTAGCAGCTTCAATCTTGGCTTGACCTTCAACCGAAGTTGGATCCTCCTCATCCATCACAACAACATTGTCTTCATGCTCTGGCTGCAGTGGTAAGTGTTTCCTATCCAACAGGAATTTGCCCGTGCCAAACTTGGCATTGATTAGCATCTGAATCTGTGGGGCAAATCCACATGACCTCTTCTGGTCAGCTGCAGTCCTCTTAATGGTCTCTACCATTAAGTCCATCACCTTGAAAGGTGCCTTCTCATAAAGTATATGCAGCATGTTGATAGAATACCCTCTGATCATGCGATGATCTCCAGACTTGGGCATCAAGGTATGCCTCAGAATAGTGTTAGTGGTAGGTAGACCTGCCTGGAGATAGTAGACTGAGCCAAGCTTCCACACTTCCAAATCTGCTGCGGGGATCTCCTTGTACATGTTCTTCATGGAATCATGGTTCTTCTTTGGAATCCCATAGACATCAATGTCGTCCTCTCTTTGCACTTGAGCATTCAGAAGTTCTGCCCATTCTTCAACAGAAGAAGAAAACCTTTGACCTTCAGTCATCCAGGTGATCTTCCCATCAGGATAGAAGTGAGCTGTGGCATAGAACTGCATAATCATCTCATCGTTCCAATCTGTCAGTTTCTGACCCACAAACTCAGCAACTCCACATGCAGTGAAGCTCTCATGCACATGGGGAAAGAAGTCTCTGTGCTCTTCACTGTCAATGTACTTCCAGTCAACGTACCTGGTATCTGCAACTATTGGCTTCTTGTCCATCAGCACAGTCTCATAGAAGTCCTGCTGCTCTCTGGTGTGAAATCTGGGGTCCACAGCAGTCCTTCTCCTCACGGCATATGGATCAGCTTGTCTCCATAGCCTGAGACCTCTATCTTTCCTTGCCTTCATATCCTCGGCTTGAGGATGAGCATCATTGTGAAGTGGCAGTTTTGGACGGAGTTTCAGCAACACATGTTCTTCTTCATCAGACTCAGCTGGTGGCACATCACCCTTGTTCTTCTCAGATGCTGGAATGTTCCTGGTAGTCCTCTTTGGCTTGGCAGTAGGCTTTGCTGGAGCTGCCTTTGCTTGAGCAGGCTTCTTGGGCTTTGAAGTGGCTCCAGCCCTAATAGCATCACCCATGAGCTTAGCCTTCTGAGGAGCAGGCTGGGGTGCTTCTTCTTCTTCTTCCTCGGCTGCTGCATCTGCATGAGGATCAGCATACACAACCCTCTTCCTCTTGGATGTTTTCTTCACTTTACTTGGGGCTGGCTCTCCCAAGTTCAGCTTCTTGGCAACAGCTGATTGCTTGACCTTGCTGGTGCCTTTCTTTGACTGTTGCCCTTGTTGCTCTTTGGCAACAACCTTTCTCTTGGGCTTGGAGGACACCTCTTCCTCAGCAACAAAATCAGAATCCACATCATCTGAGTTCCTCTCCTTTCTGGCTCTGGTGGCTGCAGGAGGCAAACCACTAGGTGTACTCCTCTCACCATCATCAATAGGACTACTAGCCTCAGGACTAGTATCTGCCTCAGGAAACTCTGCAAAAGGTGACTCTGACCTGTTCTGGCTGTCACTGGCATCTGACATGGCTGACAACCTGTGAATAGATAAGGTATAGACAGAGTAGAAGAGTTATCACAAACTGCAGAAGTTTTTGCAAACAAAATGAGTTCAATTTTTAGTTTTAAGTTTTCACAGAAGGCATTTCGATCAAACCGATTTTCAGTTTCGGTGAATCCGAAGTGTATAACAGAACTTTACACACCACTTTCGGTTGGACCGAAATGGGTTTCGGTCCTGCCGATAAACTAGGGTTTCACTAAAACACTACTTCGGTCACACCGATTTGCACAACTCGGTTGGACCGAAAGTGCAGTGCAATGGCCAGAGGCCGAATCGGTCACACCGAGAATTTAAAACCGGTTTCACCGAGATGTGTTCCGTGGAAACCTAACCCTAAGAATTTTACTCGAAGCTAGTTCAAACGAACTGATCTGATGTTAAGGAAGATTTCAAACGTGGCTAGATGTAGGGCAAACCAAACGTGCAATGAATCGGATGGGAGCACGAGAGGGATCGAGACTCACCCTAACTTGGTGGAGTCCCTCTACGGCGGCAACGGCGCGGAGGAGAAATCCGTTGACGGCGGCGGAGACCTGCGGCGAGGGCGCACAGGCGACGACGGCGACGATCCGGAGATCAGGGCGACGGCAGCAGGGGACGTGGGAGCGAAAACGTTTGAAGGAATAATCAACGCGCGCTGCCCTCAGTATTTATATCCCCTTGCTGTCGGTGGGACCGAGTTGAAAAACTCAGTGACACTGAGATGGATAACTGCTATGCAGTTACGCATTTCGGTCACGCCGAGATTTAGAACTCGGTTTCACCGAGATGAAACCTAGATCAGTCTAAGTGCTTTCGGTTTGACCGAGTGGGAGAGAGTTGGTCTGACCGAAATTTACTTAGAAGGTTTTGGAAGTCAGCCTTAGACGGATCGGTGGCTCCGAGTGCTCCTCACTCGGAGGGTCCGAAAATGACTTGTTCAAAGTTTGTGATATAAGCATGAATAGAATTTGAGACAAGAAAGCATAGATAGCTAGGGGAGGTACTTAGGCATTCTTGTCCATCCATTTGGCCAGAAAAATCAAAACAACCAAAACAACAAATGGATGTCCTCGAATGGATAAAATCATGCATTCAACATGCTCACACAATAAGATAGCAAATGAAATATGTGTCAAACATGCACAACCAAAACTCTAGCTACTAGCACACAATTTGTCGATGACTAGGTCATCTATATATGAGTATTTTGACTTAGGAGCCAAATGAGAACATTTGATCATAGGTCATACTCATCGTTTAAGAACAAGTGGGGTTACCACTTTTACATAAAGCATTGATGTGTTCACATCATTTGGAGATGCTTTAGCTCAATTTTTAGAGCAAAGCTCCCCCTAGATGTGAGAACCCCTTTTAAAGGGTCAAACTAACCTTGGGTTGTCGTAGAAGACTTCATGTAGATGTTGAAGATGTGGATGCTCAATGTTGATGTAGATCATCAAGAGTTGGGAGCTATCCTTTGGATTAGGGAACTTTCAATACCTACATGGGTTAGTCCCACAAGGAACAAACAAGGATATCCATAGACATAGATTGAAGTTCACAAAAGATGATGTCCATGAAAGCAATGATTACCTTGTCCCTTGACTTACCAACAAGAGGGTTTGTGACTCCATGAACTAGTGCATGATGTGGAAGTTGATTGCACAAGTTCTTGCCAAAATGAATATGAGTGAAGTATGTTGGCGGAGTCACCCTCAAGAACCTTCTAGTTCTTCTTCTTCGGGATCCACATCATCTTGATGGGAATCCTTGGGGTTGTAGTTGAGCTTGACGAAGTAGAACTTGACGTGTCCTTGGGAACCCACTTGACCATGGCTTGAGGTGCTTCAATGAATGCATCAATCTCCTCTTGAAGCTTGTCCTTGGCTTTTAGCTTGTGGTCTTGTGGTGGAAGGTCATCTTGAGCTTGTTCCACATTGGAAGAAGTAGGATCATACTTCTCCTTTTGAGAAACAAACTGTGGAGTAGGATATTGACCTTCTTCCCACTCAACACCTTCGGCGTTGAACTTTCGCTCAAAACCAATTCCTTGATTCTTCCGGTGCCTTCCTTGCTTGCGAACAATTTCCTCAAAGTTCTTGCTTCCGGCAAGACTTTTGTAGACACCTTTCTCTATGATTTCCTTCAATAAGCTATTCTCTTGCTCAAGTGTAACTTGGCTTGAAACATTGTTAGTGGAATCAAGAGAACTACTAGAAGTAACAACATTAGATTTAACATGGTTATTGTTACTACTAGAGGAAGAATTTTTCTTATGCTTGTCATGCTTAGTCTTAATAGGTGGCAAGAAATTAGACAAGAGAAGTCGTTTGGCAAGATATGAAGAACTCTTCTTTCGAAGATCGTCATTGATCGCTTTTAGAAACTCATGTTCTTGCTCTAGAGTGAGCTTCTCGAAGCGTAGCTTCTCATGAGATCTTAGGAGCTCTCTATGATCTTCTTGAGTTGTTTCATGAGCTAACTTAAGAGTGTTTAGTTCTTTAGTTAGACGCTCAATCTCCTTCATAGCATTGTCATTCGACTCTTCTCGACTATAAAGACTACTAGCATTTTCATCGTTACTAAGCTCACTAGACTTATCATGCAAGAGCTCATCTTCACCAAGCAAGTCATCCTCATCACTATCAAAGTCAATGAATTCAGGGTGTGTTACCTTGGGGCCTTTAGCCATGAAGCATCTTCCAATTCCCTCATTTGGTGAATCAAATAAGTCGTAGGAGTTTGAGTTGGAGGATACGAGTGCAAGACCGGCAACACCTTCATCTTGACTGTAGTCGGAGTCGGAGTGATAGCTTCCATCGGATTGATTGTCGGAGTCGGAGCCGGAGACCCATTCACCTACATGAGCTTGATGTCTTCTTCTTGTGTAGCTCCTTGATGACTTTTCTTTCCTCTCCGAATCCTTGCTTCTCCGAGAGGGTCTTCGTTCATAACGATCATCTCTACTCCTTCTCTCTTTCCGAGGTGACTCATCTCTTGATCTTCTTCTTGGAGATTCTTCTCTTCTCTTGTGGGGAGCCGTACACTCATTTGAGAAGTGTCCGGGTCTTCCACAATTGTAGCAGTTTCGATCACGACTAGAAGATCTCTTTTCATCATATGATCTAGACTTTGAGCTTCTCTCTTTGCCTCTATTCTTGTAGAATTTGTTGAAGTTCTTAACCATTAGGCTTATCTCTTCATTGGAAATTAACTTGTCACTTGAGGTTGTGGGAGCATCACTTGTAGCTTTGTAAGCACCACTTGACTTGTTGTGAAGCTCTTCCTTATCCTTAAGTGTCATCTCATAAGCAACAATTCTTCCAATGACTTCAGTTGGCTTGAGAGTCTTGTAGTTTGCCATCATTTGGATCAAAGTGCACACGGTGTCATACTTTCCATACAAAGCTCTGAGAATCTTCTTAATGATGAATCGGTCGGTCATTTCTTCGCTTCCTAAGCCGGCAATCTCATTTGTGATGAGAGCAAGCCTAGAGTACATTTCAGCGACTCCTTCACCATCCTTCATCTTGAACTTGTCAAGTTGACCTTGAAGAATATCTAGCTTTGATTCCTTCACAGATTCGGTACCTTCGTGCATTTCAACCAAAGTATCCCAAATCTCTTTAGCATTCTCAAGACGGCTGATTTTGTTGAACTCCTCGGGACACAAAGCATTGAAGAGAATGTCACAAGCTTGAGCATTGTTTTGCAACATCCGCAACTCTTCCGGTGTAGCTTCGCGATCCGGAACTTTTCCTTCCTCGAAGAATTCACCTTGCATGCCAACACAAATAATGCCCCATGCGGCTGGGTTATGACCAAGAATATGCATTTTCATTTTATGCTTCCAACTAGCAAAATTTGTACCATCAAAGTAAGGACCTCTACGATAATTACCCTCACTAGACGCCATACTCTCCTAGGTTGTGAAACCAAGCTTATGGAGTCCAATGCAATGGAAACCAAAACAATGGAGACCAAAGCTCTGATACCACTTGTAGGATCGAAAGTATGTCTAGAGGGGGGGGGGGTGATTAGACTACTTGTAATTATAAAAATTCTGCCTTTTGATCATGAACAGTTTTTGGCAGATTCACAGTTATGATCAAGACAAGTATCACCCTACACATGCAATTCTAGAGTATAAGCAGCGGAAAGTAAATTGCACATGTAGTAAAGAGAGGTGGAGAAGAGCAAACGCAATTTGGAGACCCAATGATTTTTCCCGTGGTTCCGATAGGTAGTGCTATCGTACATCCACGTTGATGGAGACTTCAACCCACGGAGGGTAACGGCTGCGCGAGTCCACGGAGGGCTCCACCCATGAAGGGTCCACGAAGAAGCAACCTTGTCTATTCCATCATGGCCTACGCCCACGGAGGGCTAGCCTTACTCGGGGTAGGTCTTCACGAAGTAGGCGATCTCCTTGCCCTTACAAACTTCTTGGTTCAACTCCACATCTCGATGACGGAGGCTCCCAAGCGACACCTAACCAATCTAGGAGGCACCACCCTCCAAAAGGTAATAGATGTTGTAGATGATGATGAACTCCTTGCTCTTGTGTTTCAAATGATAATCTCCCCAACACTCAACTCTCCTCACTGATTTAGCTGTGGTGGAAGAAAGGATTGAGTGGAAAGCAACTTGGGAAGGTTAGAAGTCAAGTTTCATATGGTAGGAATGGAGCAACTTGATCTCAACACAAGGGTAGGTAGTTCTCTTCTCAGAAAGTGTAAGGTAGGAGTGGTAGTTCTTTCTGATGGCTCTCTCCACGAATGAAGAGGGGGTGGAGGGGTATATATAGCCTCCACACAAAATCCAACCGTTACACACATAATTGAGCAATCTCGGTGAGACCGAAGTGGACAACTCGGTCAGACCGAAAGTTCAAATATAGTGAACGTTGGGGTTTTCGGTGGGACCGAAAATACCATCTCGGTTTGTTCGATTTGAGTAAAGACATGAACTTGCCAATTTCGGTAAGACCGATTTTATCAACTCGGTGACACCGACTTGATGACAAACGGTTACAGAAGCTTGACAGCCCATATTTCGGTGAGACCGAACTCAAACTCGGAATGACCGATTTTTCTAGGGTTTGGCTTATGGCTGAGGTGGTTCATCTCGGTGTGACTGAGTTTGGAAAATCGGTTGGTCCGAGATTACTTATGAGTGTGTTTTCTAGTGAAAGTTGCTGATAGTTGAAGGAGATATATCACTAAGCACTTGAGCAACCAGATCATCAACACAACCTCATCCCCTTTTAATAGTATTGGCTTTTCCTATGGACTCAATGTGATCTTGGATCACTAAACCAAAAATGGAGTCTTGAGCTTTTGCCAATGCTTGCCTTAGCATTTTGAGGGGTCCACTTCTTCAGTCATTTCCATACCCATATCACTGAACTTCTCTGAAATGATTCTCAAGTAGCTATTAGTTCAATGATATATATGTTGTTATTAATTGCCAAAACCACCCGGGGATTAGTTGCACTTTCATTATCATGTTGAAACTTTTTCACATAAGCATCGCAGTCCCAAACTTAAAGAAATGACAGCTTAGGTTTCTCGTCAAACCACAATTCATATGGTGTCATCTCCACGGATTTAGATGGTTCCCTATTTAACGTGAATGTAGCTGTCTCTAATGCATAACCCCAAAAGTGATAGTGGTAGATCGGTAAGAGACATCATCGATCGCACCATATCTAATAAAGTACGGTTATGACGTTCGGACACACCATTACACTATGGTGTTCCAGGTGGCGTGAGTAGTGAAACTATTTCACATTGTTTTACTAAAGGCCAAACTCGCTAACTCAAATATTTTACCTCTACGATCATATCATAGAAATTCTTATTTTCTTGTTACGATGATTCTCCACTTCACTCTGAAATTCTTTGAACTTTTTCAAATGTTTCAGACTTGTGCTTCATTAAGTAGATATACCCATATCTGCTCAAATCATCAGTGAAGGTCAGAAAATAATGATACCCACCACGAGCTTCAACACTCATTGGACCACATACATCTGTATGTATGATCTCTAACAAATCTGTCGCTCGCTCCATTGTTCCGGAGAACGGAGTTTTAGTCATCTTGCCCATGAGGCATGGTTCGCAAGCACCAAGTGATTCATAATCAAGTGATTCCAAAAGTCCATCACTATGGAGTTTCTTCATGCGCTTTACACCATTATGACCTAAACGGCAGTGCCACAAATAAGTTGCACTATCATTATTAACCTTGCATCTTTTGGCCTCAATATTATGAATATGTGTATCACCACGATCGAGATCCAACAAACTATTTTCATTGGGTGTATGACCATCGAAGGTTTTATTCATGTAAACAGAATAACAATTATTCTATGACTTTAAATGAATAACCGTATTGCAACAAATATAATCAAATCATATTCATGCTCAACGCAAACGCCAAATAACATTTATTTAGGTTTTACACTAATCCCGAAAGTATAGGGAGTGTGCGATGATGATCATATCAATCTTGGAACCTACTTCCAACACACATCGTCACTTCACCTTTAACTAGTCTCTGTTCATTCTGCAATTCTCATTTCGAGTTACTAATTTTAGCAACTGAACCGGTATCAAATACCCAGGGGTTGCTATGAACACTAGTAAAGTACACATCAATAATCTGTATATCAAAATATAACTTTGTTCACTTTGCCATCCTTCTTATCCGCCAAGTATCTAGGGCAGTTCCATTTCCAGTGACCATTTCCTTTGCAGTATAAGCACTTAGTTTCAGGCTTGAGTTTAGCTTTGGGTTTCTTCATGGGAGTGACAACTTTCTTGTCATTCTTCTTGAAGTTCCCCTTCTATCCCTTTGCCCTTTACTTGAAACAAGTGGTCTTGTTAACCATCAACACTTGATGCTCTTTCTTGATTTCTACCTTCGCCGATTTCAGCATCGCGAAGAGCTCGGGAATTACTTTCGTCATCCCTTGCATATTATAGTTCATCACGAAGTTCTACTAACTTGGTGATAGTGACTAGAGAACTTTGTCAATTACTATCTTATCTGGAAGATCAACTCCCACTTGATTCAAGCAATTGCAGTACCCAGACAATCTGAGCACATGCTCACTGATTGAGCCATTCTCCTCCATCTTGTAGGCAAAGTATTGTCAGAGGTCTCATACCTCTCGACACGGGCATGAGTATGAAATACTAATTTCAACTCTTGGAACATCTTATATGCTCCGTGGCGTTCAAAACGTTTTTGAAGTTCCGGTTCTAAGCCGTAAAGCATGGTGCACTTAAACTATCAAGTAGTCATCATACCGAGCTTTTGTCAAAAACGTTCATAACGTCTACATCTGCTTCTGCAATAGGTCTGTCACCTAGCGGTGCATCAAGGACATAATTCTTCTGTCCAGAAATGAGGATAATCCTCAGATCACGGAACAATTCCGCATCATTGCTACTAACATCTTTCAACTTAGTTTTCTCTAGGAACATATCAAAAATAAACGGGGAGCAACATCGCGAGCTATTGATCTACAACATAGATATGCTAATACTACCAGGACTAAGTTCATGATAAATTAAAGTTCAATTTAATCATATTAATTAAGAACTCCCACTTAGATAGACATCCCTCCGGTCATCTAAATGATCACGTGATCCAAATCAACTAACCCATGTCCGATCATCACGTGAGATGGAGTAGTTTCAATGGTGAACATCTTATGTTGATCATATCTACTATATGATTCATGCTCGACCTTTCGGTCTCCAGTGCTCCGAGGCCATATCTGCATATGCTAGGCTCGTCAAGTTTAACCCGAGTATTCTGCGTGTGCAAAACTGGCTTACACCCATTGTATTTGAACGTATAGCTTATCACACCCGATCATCACGTGGTGTCTCGGCACGACGAACTTTCGCAACGGTGCATACTCAGGGAGAACACTTATACCTTGAAATTTAGTAAGGGATCATCTTATAATGCTACCGTCGTTCTAAGCAAAATAAGAAGCATAATAAGATAAACATCACATGTAAACAAAATATGTGACATGATATGGCCATCATCATCTTGTGCTTTTGATCTCCATCTCCAAAGCACCGTCATGATCACCTTCGTCACCGGCGCGACACCTTGATCTCCATCGTAGCATCGTTGTCGTCTCGCCAACTATTGCTTCTACGACTATCGCTACTGCTTAGTGATAAAGTAAAGCAATTACATGGCGATTGCATTTCATACAATAAAGCGACAACCATATGGCTCATGCCAGTTGCCGATAACATTACAAAACATGATCATCTCATACAAAACCGTATAACTCATCATGTCTTGACCATATCACATCACAACATGCCCTGCAAAAACAAGTTAGACGTCCTCTACTTTGTTGTTGCAAGTTTTACGTGGCTGCTACGGGCTTAGCAAGAACCGTTCTTACCTACGCATACAAAAACCACAACGATGTTTCGTCAAGTATGTGCTGTTTTAACCTTCACAAGGACCGGGCGTAGCCACACTTGATTCAGCTAAAGTGAGAGAGACAGACACCCGCCAGTCGCCTTTAAGCAACGAGTGCTCGTAACGGTGAAACCAGTCTCGCGTAAGCGTACGCGTAATGTCGGTCCGGGCCGCTTCATCTCACAATACCGCCGAAGCAAAGTATGACATGCTGGTAAGCAGTATGACTAGTATCGCCCACAACTCATTGTGTTCTACTCGTGCATATCATCTACGCATAGACCTGGCTCATGATGCCACTGTTGGGGAACGTAGTATTTTAAAATTTTCCTACGATCACGCAAGATCTATCTACCAGATGCATAGCAACGAGAGGGAAGAGTGTGTCTACGTACCCTCGTAGACCGGAAGCGGAAGTGTCAAGTGACGCGGTTGATGTAGTCGAACTTCTTCGCAATTCAACCGATCAAGCACCGAACGTACGGCACCTCTGCGTTCAGCACACGTTCAGCTTGATGACGTCCCACGAGCTCTTGATCCAGTTGAGCTTCACGGGAGAGTTTCGTCAGCACGACGGCGTGGTGACGGATATGATGTATCTACCGGCGCAGGGCTTCGCCTAAGCACTGCGACGGTATGACCGAGGTGTGTTTCTGTGGAGGGGGGCACCGCACACGGCTGGAACAATTCAACTTGTGTGTCTTTGGGTGCCCCCTGCCCCCGTATATAAAGGAGCAAGAGGGGAGGGCCGGCCGGCCTCCTATGGTGCGGCTAGGGCAATCCTACTAGGAATAGGATTGCAATCCTATTCCTAGTAGGAGTCCATCAAGAAGGAAGAGAGGGAAAGGAAAAGAGGGAGAGGTGGCGCCTCCCCAATCCTAGTCCAACTAGGATCCCTAGGTGGGGCGCCGGTCAGCCTCTATGGGCTGCCTCTCTCCTTTCCTCAAGGCCCACTATGGACCATCCCCCCTCGTAGGGGGTTCCGGTAACCCCCTCCGGCAATCCAGTTAAATCCGAAACTTTCTCGGAACAATTCCGGTGTCCGAATATAGTCGTCCAATATATCAAACTTTATGTCTCGGACATTCCGAGACTCCTCGTCATGTCCGTGATCTCATCCGGGACTCCGAACTACCTTCGGTACATCAAAACTCATAAACTCATAATACCGATCGTCATCAAACGTTAAGCGTGCGGACCCTACGGGTTCGAGAACTATGTAGACATGATCGAGACTCATCTCTGGTCAAAAGCCAATAGCGGAACCTGGATGTTCATATTGGCTCCTACATATTCTACGAAGATCTTTTATCGGTCAAACCGCATAACAACATACGTTGTTCCTTTTGTCATCGGTATGTTACTTGCCCGAGATTCGATCGTCGGTATCTCTATACCTAGTTCAATCTCGTTACCGGCAAGTCTCTTTACTCGTTCCGGAACACATCATCTCGTGACTAACTCATTAGTCTTTTGCTTGCAAGGCTTATTATGATGTGTGTTACCGAGAGGGCCCAGAGATACCTCTCCGACACTCGGAGTGACAAATCCTAATCTTGATCTATGCCAACACCACGAATACTTTCGGAGACACCTGTAGAGCATCTGTATGATCACCCAGTTACGTTGTGACGTTTGATAGCACACAAGGTGTTCCTACGGTATTCGGGAGTTGCATAATCTCATAGTCATAGGAACATGTATAAGTCATGAAGAAAGCAATAGCAGTAAAACTAAACGATCATAGTGCTATGCTAACGGATGGGTCTAGTCCATCACATCATTCTCCTAATGATGTGATCTCGTTGATCAAATGACAACTCATGTCTATGGCTAGGAAACATAGCCATCTTTGATCAATGAGCTAGTCTAGTAGAGGCATACTAGGGACACTCTGTTTTGTCTATGTATTCACACATGTACTAAGTTTCCGGTTAATACAATTCTAGCATGAATAATAAACATTTATCATGATATAAGGAAATATAAATAACAACTTTATTATTGCCTCTAGGGCATATTTCCTTCATAGTCGACCCACTTGTGCTGCTTCGGGGGAAACCCTAGGATCTGGTCTTCCAACTCAGACAATGGCGGTGTGCCGTTTCTCTCTTGAGAGCATCGTTTGGGGAGCAGCGGTGGAAGACGGAGGCAGGAGGTGGAGCGGCTTCGTCTTGCATGGAGTTTCGATGAAGCTATCAAGTCATGCCTGGCCGACAGGTGCTACTCTGAGTCATGCCTGGTTGGCAGGTGCTACGCATGATAGATCTTCCAAAGTCTCCGCGTCTGGGCAGATGAGCGCAGGGCGGTGGCGTTGTTGGGCGCCGTGGTGGCGTCGACGGATGTCCGGACTGGCAAGGACAATGCGGAATACTCTTCTGAAGATGGGTCAGTGGTCCGATGATGATGACGCCTTCTAAAACATGTGCATGTGGTGTGCGCTTTAGGTAGGTTGCACCGGCTGTTGGTCCCGATATGGTATGTGGATGGATCAGCGACGACACCGGTTTTAGATGTAGGGAGTAAGAGCACTCTCCACATTATCGAGTTTGTAGATGTGGGTAACGGCTTTGAATGGATTGATATAGGTTCTTGTCAGATCTTTATCGAATAATTAATAAAGATGGCTGCATGCATCGATTGATGCAGAGGTCGGGGGTTTAACCTCATTTTCTAAAAAAAAAATAGTGTGTGCATTTAATCTTTTTCGGAAAAATGAACATAACGTTCATGGGATCACCTACCAGAGCTGCCAATAATCCAATATGCGCGTAACCAAGTGCTCTTGTATAATCTCAGATGGCCATGTATCACATGGATCAACATGCCTGCGTGGCGCGATATCCTGCGCACACCACTGCATGCATGCACCTGTATCATCAGGTCGACGGAGCCACCAGCCAAGATCGCCGCCGCACACGACGGGCCGGGGAATCCTAATCAATTGAGGGCGCCGGCTGCGCGCACGTGGCTTCGGAATAGCCTTTGTGTCATGGAGACACAGGCTTAGCCCGAGAATAAGGCAGTTTCTGAGGCTCCAGGACAAACTCAAGATCGTCGTCCTTAGCGCTATCCTGCACAAGTTCGATCGCTCTGCAACCACATGCATGTGGCTGGTGGAGTCGATACTTGGAAGCTAGTACCGGTAATTATATCACGTAAGACACGAATCGGGAAGATGCTAATGTATCCATGATGATGAGTTAGGTGATGATTGATCACCTTGGAGAATCGGTGTCGGGTTGGTAGTCTTTTTGGTTTCATACCTGACTGACCGGGGACTTAAATGAACCAGGGCAGCTGCATCTGGAGTTCAGGACTAATAACCAAGCCCAAGCCCCTAATCCATATGAGTTGTGCTATATGCTGATGAGTCATCCAAAATTATACTAGAGCTGCGTCAACTAATTTGGACCGGAATGAGTATTAGTATAATTTATGCCTTTGCTAGGGAAATATCATTAACTTTTTCATTGTCCTTGTTAATCGTACTATCCTTCCCTTTTCAAGATGATATTATGTTTCCTTTTCCATGGCTTCACGTCTGATTGTTAGGCTCAATTGACTTGCATAGAGAAATTAATTTGCTTATATTCTCTTTGTTTGTTCAGTTAGTGCAAGCCAGCCGAGCTATACCTGCATATACGTGTATGATTGTCATTTATCAAGAAAAGTTTTTTTTAGTTAAATATATCAAGAAAAGTTCAAACCTAAACTATTTCGGATGTTTTGGACAGTTCCAAGGTCCAAGCCCCAATAATAAACCTGAACCCCACATGTTGCCTTAACCACCGCTAGATGCCCCAAAACCTGAGGAGCACTGCTACACGTACGGCAATTTTCCATCCGATGTTGTACGACCTTAGTCAGTCACCCTAGGATCAAATCACTCCTTTAAGAACAGACGCAGGATCACCATACCGTATGCAAATCGGATGTAATTAGTCGTACGCAAAGCAATTTCGAAACCTGAGAACCCAACCAGTACTGCTACAGTACTGTGCCCTAGGCCCTAGCTGGCAACTGAGTTAATAATTCGCAGAGTAGAACATAAACCGCACGTACCGTCCCGTCTCAATCATCACGGCATCAAACCCCTTTTGGCCCTGTGCTGTGCGTGCTCATCAGACGCGAGACACAAGCCGGAGAAACTTGGGAGTTGGGACCAACCACCGTTAGGTTTGTGTCCTAATCATCGTGCTTCCATTAATATCGATGCATGCATGGCCTGAGGGCCGTGGTGCAACCCACAAAACGTTTCACTCACTTTAACATACACAGAGCGGTGGCCTCACCAAAGTGCCAAAGCCGATTCTTGTGAACACATGCATTCAGCGGCGAAGTGGACAAAACTGATCTCAAGGCGCAACTATTTCACAAACTAAACTGTAGACGAAACAAATTCATCCACCTAACTCTTTTGAGTAGCGTCCGACAGGTCGGCGCTGCACTACACTCAGGGCCGTCTCCAGGATTTTGAGGCCCCGGTGCGGAATGCAAAACGGGGCCTAGTTAACATTTGAATTTTTATTCAAATTCAATTTTCATAGACCACATACCTTTCATTATGTACTCGCCCTTCTCTTCTTGATGGAGGCATCACAGCAAGACGGATGCAAACGTGATTCATCGAAAGGCCCTGTAGTGTGACAAAAGCAAGCACTATCTATGAGTCCACTAGACCAGAGTCCTCAATTACCTAGGTATCTGTTAAAGAAAACAGTATTTTGTTTGAAATATGAAGATAAGTTTGTGGGATCAATTCATTCAGATTTTCGACCATTCAATCTTGTTTCAACATGTTCGCCTAGCAATTTACCTGAATTAGAATTTTTTCACACCTGTGTTTAGATTAAACTGTTTTCATAGAATTAATATGGTATACTAGCTAGAACGCCAAGACTTTGAAACCTCTCCCATTCATAAGAGAAACTGGATAATGGGTAAACTATATTTCAGCAAATTGAGGCCGTAAGTGAGATCCACGAATCAGAGCTAGGAGTATACGACAAGACCATATTGCAAAAGCACCGAATGAAAGTTTCATACCTCTACATCAGCAGTTCGCCATACTGACAAGATTTTCAGTCGGATGCCGCTCTCGGCCCGGTAGACACCGTTGGACGCCGCACACCGCCGTCCGCCTCGTGCCCTAGGTCTGCAGGCAACTTTTTTTTTTTTTTTGAGGCAAAGGCAACTGATTCCACTCCAACAAATCACCTGTGGACTTACCGCTTTGTCAGTTTACCAGGCCTAGGGCCCAAGGCCCAAATAACGGTTCACCCTTCCTTCTATCACCTTCCTCCCCACGACGGGAATACATAGCAGGACCTTTCGTTCATGGCGGCGGCTACGAGTTCCAGTTCCAGCAGTAGATTCAAATAGAAAGAGTAAGAATAAAATAAGCGGAATGGTTGCCCTACCTCCCCCTACAAGTTCTAGCACAGACCAAAACCCAAGAAGACGTGTTAGGGATAGAGGATTTGGGGGCCCCGAATTTTTGGGGGCCCTGTGCGGTCGCCCACCTCGCACGCCCCTGTCGACGGCCCTGACTACACTTAGTAGCGCCTGACTGACAGGCGCTACACTTCTAGCTAGTGTGGCACCTTATATTAAAACCGTTATAACTTCTAATCCGTGCGTAAACTGGCCAGGAATGTAGCGTATGTCAGTCATGCGCTACACAGTGTAGTGCAGCGCCGACTTGTCGGACGCTACACAAAAGGGTCAGCTGGGTGAATTTGTTTCGCCTACGGTTTGTTTTTTGAAGTAATTACCCATCGAGGTTAGTTTTTTTTTTCATTTTGCCGCATTCAGTCCAGTATCTCCTAGCTAGGAGAGAATTGTAGAGATTGGCTTACTGCAAGAAAGGAAAAAAAATCAAAGTAGAGCAAGATCACATGCCCCGAGACTGAGAGGCACTCACTAGTAGAAAACAGGGCTTTGGTTCGGGCCTGGCAAGCCCATTAGTCCCGGTTCACTCACGAACCGGGACCCATGTGGGCATACGTTCCCGTTCGTGTGCCCAGGGGGCCGGCCGGGCCTCATGGGCATCTGTCCCGGTTGGTTAGGACCGATTTGTCCTGGTTCCAGGCACGAACCGGGACCAATGGGCCTCGCTCGTGGCCCACACCCATTGGTCCCGGTTTCTCTCTAGAACCGGGACAAATGGGTGGCCTTTAGACCCGGTTCCTGATACGAACCGCCACCAATGAGTTTCCTATATACAACCCCTCGCCCACCACTTCCACTGCTCTGTTTTTTCTGGCCGGCCGGGGGGAGCTTTGTGGTGCTCTAGCTAGCTCACCTCCTATGCACATGAGGTGTTCAGTGAAATGCCCGAGCCACACTAGTTAAGATTTTATCCTCTCGAAGCTCGAACTCCAAGCTCCATTTTCCTCGAGAATTGTCTAGGTTTAGCAGGCCGTCACGTCTCGTCCCCGTCTTCACCGCTGTCGATCGCCTCCGCCAATCTCGTCACCGGCACCACCGTGGTGAGCCTCTTGTTCTGTCCATGCTTTTCTTACTTTTATTATTGCTTGTTATTATTGCTTTAGATAGATATTTGTCTAATTTTCTTACGTTTATTATTGCTTGTTATTATATAGTGCGATGGTTTTGATATCTGCCCACGTCGGCCCTTGTCCTCTCTACGATTCGGATGTGGTATATTATCTGTAATTTATAACTATTTGTTTTAGTGTTTATGACAATTATGCCGACCAACCTGACGTAGATGTTTTTATATGTCTAGGAGGTAGTTGAACCGGAAATTCCAACCGACCCTCTTGTGGAGAGGTTAAATTTAGTTGAAAAGGAAAAAAATTCCTTGAAGAAAAAATTTGAAAAAACGGAGGAGGAGAAGATGGAATTGGAGTTGCATGTTGCGGAAGTCGTCGATGATCACAAGATCAAGATGGACCCTATTGTCAAGAGGTTAAATTTAGTTGAAGAAGAAAACAATTACTTCAAGGAAAAACTAAAAAACATTGAGGAGGAGAAGATGATATTGGAGTTGCATGTTGCGGATATCGTTGATGATTACATGATCAAGATGGATGACATGCACTTTAAGATTAGAAAATATGACATTCATACCGAGGCTTGGTATCATTATGTCGTTGGATCAATTGTTACCTTGGTTGCGATTATGATCGCATTTGTTGTTGCGTTGAAATGTTCTACATAGTTTCAATGTATGGTTTAATTAGATGCTCTAGAGATATGATTGTACTTTGAATGGCATGTGATGATGAACTTATATTAATTTGATCACTTATCTATCCATGATGTTCTGTAATGGTTTTTGACACGCTTAATTATATATTGTGGGAGTGGAGGGCAAGACAGACATTCAGGGTCTTATAGCTTTTCAATTTCAGGGTCCTTATGGCTCAAAAAATTCAGTAAATGCATGAAAAATAGCAAATGAAGTCAGAAATGGTTGAAAATTGATGATGTTGCTTTGAATGGTGCATTTTGAACACATAAAAAGTCTGTAGTTCAAATAAGTTCAAAAAAATGAAATCCCTTTGTAACAGACGAGTTTTCGTGTGAAACCCTGATACCTCGAAAGATATTGTCCGTTTTGTACACGAAGTGCATCCAGTTTTTGCCGTAACCCTCTCTACTTTTTTGCACATGCTATGTGGATGAAATGATGATATCATGCCAACTTTCAACCTTTTCAGAGTTCATTTGAAATGCTTTTCAATTTCAGGGTCATTTAGCTCAAAAAAAATCAGTAAATGCATTAAAATAGCAAATGAAGTCAGAAATGGTTGAAAATTGATGATGTTGCTTTGAATGGTGCATTTTGAACACAGAAAAAGTATGTAGTTCAAATAAGTTCAAAAAAATGAAATCCCTTTGTAACAAACGAGTTTTCGTGTGAAACCTTGATACCTCGAAAGACATTATCTCTTTTGTACACGAAGTGCATTCAGTTTTTGCCGTAACCCTCTCTACTTTTTTGCACATGCTATGTGGGTGAAATGATGATACCATGCCAACTTTCAACCTTTTAAGAGTTCATTTGAAATGCTTTTCAATTTCAGGGTCATTTAGCTCAAAGAATGAACTAATATAAAAAAGAATGAACTGGAAAACTTTTATGAAACTCTAATAGCAAAAATAATAAACTAAAAGAATGAACTAGAAAACTTTAATGAAACTCTAATAGAAAAGAGAATGAACTAGAAAACTTTAATGAAACTCTAATAGCTAAAGGAATCAACCAAAAAGCTTTTATAATTAAACCTCTACTATTATTGAAACTAAAATTATATAAAATTTATGCAACTAAAATTATCAATGTATTTCATGTTTGAAACATTAAAAGCAAATATAATTTTCATAATATAAATAAAAAAGAAAAAAGGAAAATAAAATAAATAAGTAGAATAAAAATAAAATATATAAGGGAAACAAAATAAACTTTAATAAAGTAAAGTAAATAAACTTTAATAAAATAAATAAAAATAGCAACAGTAAGTATTCTTTTGATAGTATAAAAAAATAAAGCAACAAAGACAAAAAATGGAACAAAATAAAAAAAATGCCACCTACTGGGCCACCACTCCCTGAATACGACTAGAAACCCACCCGTGGGCCAGGATTCAGGCCCGCGGAAGGCCCAGTAGGCCCACAGGCAGATGCAGTGTGTTTAGGCCCTTAGGCCTGCATTAGAGAGGAGCTCGAAAAAAATGGGCAGCAGCACTTATAAACTGGTCGCGGCGTCTCTCAGCTAGCGAGGTGGGACTAAACTCCCACCACACCGCGGTTGTGCGAGGTCATTGGTCCCGGTTGGTCCCAGGAACCGGGACTAAAGGCCGGCATTGGTACCGGTTCGTGAAACAAACCAGGACCAATCCTCACCATTTGTCCCGGTTGGTGCCACCAACCGGGACCAATGGCCTCTTTTTCCCGCCCTTTGGGCTGCTGAAAACTGGCCATTTGTCCCGGTTGGTGCCACGAACCGGGACTAATCCATTAGTCCCGGTTGGCCACGAACTGGGAACAATTCTTTTGCTATATAAGCAGCACTTGAGAAATTTTTAGATTTCCATCGTCAGTTCGCCCCCGACGCCGCCAGGCTGCTCGCCGTCGACGTCGTCGCCGCCTCTGCCCCGACATTGCGCCTCTGCCTGACCTCGCCGTCGACGCCCTCTGCCCCGACCTCGCCGTCTTCGCCCTCTTGCCCCAACCTCGCCGTCGCCGCCCAAAAGTGAGCACTCCGGCCCCCTTCCCCTCCGCCGCCGCCCCTGCCTGCTCTGCTCCTCTGCGCGCCGCCGCCCCTGCCGCACGTCGCCGCCGCCCCGGCCTGCTCTGCTCTGCTCTGCTGTTTTTCAATTATATATGACTGTTGTATATATATATATGTGTGTGTATATGTAATTGCAGGTGTATGTATATGATGCATGGATATATGGATGTATTGATGTTTGATTTTTTTTGTCAATTTATGTATATGTTCATATATATGTGTGCATATTTAGAAAAAAAAATGTGTTGCAAAAGTTACATTTAAGGTTAGTTGATTTAGTGCAAATGTTAGATGAATTTTTTGTTTTTATAGTTTTTTATAGTTTTAGTGATAGAATGTAGTTTTTTTAGTAAGAACTAGTTCATTTTTATTTGTATTAAGTGCTTATTAGTTGAACTAGTTGAATTAATAGAACTAGTTTAATTTTAGTAAAACTAGTTTAATTTTAGTAAGAACTAGTTCATATTTATTTATAGTAAGTGCTTATTAGTTGAACTAGTTGAATTAATAGAACTAGTTTATTTTTAGTAAAACTAGTTTAATTTTAATAAAACTAGTTTATTTTTAGTAAGAACTAGTTCATTTTTATTTATAGTAAGTGCTTATTAGTTGAACTAGTTGAATTAATAGAACTATTTTATTCTTTTAGTTCAAGCAATTATTCCCGCATCGACGTCGACGATGCCTATCCCGCATCCTCGTCGTCGACTCAATGGAGGCCTGCTTAATCAGAGGGGTCATGTTCGGGACTAGGCTCCGCTGGGCTGGTATTGGGAGGTGCTTCCTTCCGGGGGGCGCAACTTGGTGAGGAGCCAACCCATTGTTGACCCGAACCTTCTTTGGTGGCGGGCGTGCGGGCCAGTGACGGTGCGGAGGCTTGAGGACCCCGTGGAGGTTGTACGTCACCGTGTCAGCAAGGAGGACGAACACGTCCGTCGCTACATGGTTGTGTTGGAGGGCAGGCTCGACAATACATGGCAGGGTCTTCAGGGATATCACTGGAGCTATGATCCTGTGTTGGTTCCTACTCTTTGGGTGTCGACCGCGTGCGCCGATACCCGTCGTTCGCTAGGGTTTTAGCTGTATTAATTAATTAGTGATGCCATATGTATGATACTATTCGAGATGTATTAGTGATAATATTCGACGATGTACAGACGCAAGAGATGATTTAGTTTTGCTTATTGAATGCTCAAACTGGAGTCCAACCAAATCTCCATGTCAATATGAGTCCTATAATTAAGATATTTTGAAATGTTTTTGTTTATATTTTCAACCATTGAATTTTGGCATGACTTGTACTACAATATGTAGGAAATATCGTCATCTGGCGATGACGATAGGATCCCAGCGTGCGACTGGTGTGGCGACGACCGGTGTCAGTGCGAAAGGCCACACCTGGTAGACGATCGATGCTTCAGTGTTAAGCTCGATGATGCCTTCGATTTTGAGACGGTATGCAACACGACAAGTCTTGTTTGGTAATTAAGCTTGACTTATGCCTTCTTTTTAACGTGTAATTTTCGTCTTTTACAATTCGACTAGCTTATCCCATGACATGCAAGACGCTATGTCTTGGAGCATCTGGATTTCGAAGATCATGAAAGTATGGAAACAAAGCAAATTCATCTCAGGACCCATCATGATTATGATTTTCTTGTGAAGCTATACAATTCGGAGAGCGTAACCCATTTTGGTTGCTCGAACTGGAGAGCACTGTGCAAGGCATATGATTTTCAAGAGGGTATGTATGTTACCTTTGACCTTGGTGATGATGACGATGGCATGTGGGTCCTTATTGATACGCTTCCAGTTCTACCTCTATGTGAGTTTCTCAAACATATTTAATAAGTAATTTATATTGTTTATTTCAAAATAATTGACAGCTTATTTCCATTAACAGCTTATTTCCATTCTTCAAGAAATGTACGGAAGATGGTAGATAGAACCCACTACACTGATGATGCGGAATTAACTTGTCAGAAGAAAAATCATCTTGTCTCGTTACTTTCTTATTTTGAGCGTTACAATACCTATTCTAAAACTCCTGCACATTATGGTCAATACGTGCCACTAGTGCATGTGTTGAACTACGGTAACATCTATGGATATGTCATGGTAAGATTTGTGGCCGATTATCTTTTGCATAAATTCTTTTAAAACTAAACTACATTACTAACTACGAAGTTATTACTATGTTTTTCAACAGAAAATCCCTTCGGATTGTGTGCCTCATCTGATGTTTCAGAAAGGTCACTGATACGTCTCCAACGTATCTATAATATTTCATTGTTCCATGCTATTATTTATGAAGTCTTGGATGTTTAATGGGCTTTATCATTCACTTTTATATCATTTTTGGGACTAACCTACTAACCCAAAGGCCCAGGCCAGATTGCTGTTTTTTTGCCTATTTGAGGGTTTTGCAGAAAAAGAATATCAAACGGAGTACAAATGGAATGAAACCTTCGCGAGAGATATTTTTGGAGAAAATCACGCACGGAAACTTCAGGACCAAGTCAGGGGACAGAGGGGCTGCCCTCGAGGGTGGGGGGCGTGCCCCCCTGCCCAGGGTGCGCCCCCCTGCCTTGAGGTTGTCTCGTGTGGACCCAGGTGCCCTCCTTCTTCCTATATATGTCCACGTACCCCAGAAACTCCATACATAGAGAGAAAACCCTAATTCCATAGCCATAGCTTCTGTTCCCGTGGAGATCCCATCTTGGAGCCTGTTCCGGGAGGGGGATCCATCACGGAGGCCTTCATCATCATCATCATCATCATCGCCCTCACCATGAGTTGTGAGTAGTTTACCACAGACCTTCGGGTCCATAGCTAGTATCTAGATGGCTTCTTCTCTCTCTCTGGATTTCAATACATAGTTCTCCTCGGTCTTCGAGGAGATCTATTCGATGTAATCTCTTTTTGCGGTGTGTTTGTCGAGATCCGATGAATTGTGAGTTTATGATCAAGGTTATCTATGAAAGATATTTGGTTCTTCTCAGAACTTTTTATGTGTGCTCATAATATCCTTGCAAGTCTCTTCGAATTATTGGTTTGGTTTGGCTTACTAGATCTATAGTTCTTGCAATGGGAGAAGTGCTTGGCTTTGGGTTCAATCTTGCGGTGTCCTTTCCTAGTGACAGTAGGGGCAGCAAGGCACGTATTGTATTGCTGCCATCGAGGATAAAAAGATGGGGTTTACATCATATTGCTTGAGTTTATCCCTCTACAACATGTCATCTTGCTTAAGGCGTTACTCTGTTCGTATGAACTCAATACACTAGATGCATGCTGGATAGCGGTCGATGTGTGGAATAATAGTAGTAGATGCAGGCAGGAGTTGGTCTACTTGTCTCGGACGTGATGCCTATATACAATAATCATGCCTAGATAGTCTCATAATTATTCGCTTTTCTATCAATTGCTCGACAGTAATTTGTTTACCCGTCGTGGAATATCGCTATCATGAGAGAAGCCACTAGAGAAAACTATGGCCCCCGGGTCTATTCTCAACATATCAATCTACATCTACTTTACTTTTACCGCTTTTATTTGTTGTTTTATTAAACAAAAAATACCAAAAAATATAATTATCATCTCTATCAGATCTCACTCTCGTAAGTGACCGTAAAGGGATTGACAACCCCTTATCGCGTTGGCTGCGAAGTTCTTATTTGTTTCTGCAGGTGCGAGGGACTCGCGCGTGGTCTCCTACTGGATTGATACCTTCGTTCTCAAAAACTGAGGGAAATACTTACGCTATTGTGCTGCATCTCCCTTTCCTCTTTGAGGGAATACAACACAAGCTCAAGAGGTAGCAGTCACCTCAATGTTATGAGCTTATTACCGTACTTGTCAGGTCATCATCCTACACATAACTGTCCATACATGATTTCTAAATCCAATGAAGACTTGACAATCAACGATTGGAAGAAATGTATGGTCAGTCGTAGGGAGCTACATGGAAGCGACATTGTGCGAAAGCCAAGAATTGGAGACAGGATAATCTGCACTCTCCATAATGGAGAGTCAGGGCCTATCTTGTTTTATGCTATTTCACCTTAGAGAGGGTGTACTTAATTAAGTCTGGCTACTTATGATCATGTGCTAAGAAGTTGTTAGATGAGTATGATGATGATGATGAGCAGGACTTGTTATTATGACAACGAGTAGAAGTTGTGAGATGACGATGATGCTGGTTACAACTTTTTTATTATGACAACGACGATGAAGATTTATTATTAATTATGATGATGCATTGTTATATGAGCATGCACGGAGATAAGAGAGAACACTTCTCTCTACTAGCTAGCTAACACAATATATGAAACCCCTAAATTAACCCTACAAAACCCACAACCCCCCCC
>LR738710.1:658666976-658690005 GCA_902687465.1 Secale cereale
CCTTTCAGAAAAAAACAAAACAAAAACCCTCGCCCCATGGAAAAAAACAAGCTTATTTGTCCCAGTTGGTGCTACCAACCGGGACAAAAGGCCCCCTTGCCAGCGCAATCCGCAATTGCCACGTGGAGGGCCATTTTTCCCAGTTGGTATAAGAACCGGGACTAATGGTCTAGGGCATTTGTATCGACTGTTTAGTTCCGGTTCCCCAACCTGGACAAATGGCCCTGACGAACCGGGAAAAATGGCCCTTTTTGCACTAGTGACTTGCACTTGACACCATGGCCCGATAACTCCACGGACGGGTAACAGTGGTAGGAGCATATTCAACCATAAACATCAAATTTGAAAACCCTCATCACAAGCAACACGAATATGAAAACACAATTTAAATTAAACTTTTGGTTGAAATGTATGGATGTTTTAAGTTCGGAAGTCACAAGAAAAAGCACATGAGAGGGGCTCGGTGCCACCGCACCTGCGTGCTACAAATCCTCTCCCATCCGGACTCTAGAAAGTTTGGCTTTTGCTAATTTTCAGAAGCTTGCATATTTTAGAAAACGTCAGTTGATATCCGCAAAGCACCATGGTCAGAGACGACATCTATGTGCCTCGCGGTCGTGGCCGAAGATGACGGCGCCGTGGTAAGCGCAAGGATGCCGGTGAGGCCATAGACGGGGGTGACCCGGAATCAGGGACAACACGACAACAACGTCCCAAATGAGGGGAGTTTGAGGTTGACAGTTTGGGCGCTTGAGAGGGGGGGGGGGTTGGCCCCGAAGCAGAACATGAGGTGGTGGAGGAGGGGCGGTAATTAAAGGGATGGCCGGGATGGTGGCAATACTACAATGGGCGGGTGAATGGGAGAGGATGGTGTTGGAAAACCGGGGCCACCATCGTTGGTGGCGGCGGCTACGTGCGAGACACATTTAGCCCCCCCTGGTTCCACGTTTCATGTTAAGTGGGTACTTATCCCTTGACCCCCTACCCCTATATAAAGAGACGAGGAGCAATCATTGTAACCCCTGATCATTGATTAATAAAGCTAGTCTCCTCATACTTTCCCGTGTCAATCTACTTTCGCTTGTTCGACTGCTTCGTCTACGACGCTCTCTCCCGCTCCGCAACCTCGCACCGAACTCGCCGGTGGAGTTGCGGAACACGTTATCAGCACGCTTCGCTCCACCAACTCTCCAGCAAGCCTGCGTCAAGCCTGCATCAAGCAGGCTTTCGTCGTTCCCACGGAGGTATAAGATCCGATCTCCACTCTTGCAAAAATGGATTCCTCTCGTTACTACGATTCCATTTTTGCGATCAGTTTATTTTTTGGATTCTATGTACCTATGGTGTGGATTTCTCTCCCAAGAACTGGCTGACGATTACGTCGCCGACCAATGTCAATGTTCTTGGATCAAGAGAGATTTGTTGACTACACCTAGGGAGATGCGTACTCCGGATGAGCACGGCACCGCCGCGTTGTACCCGTCTGTAATGCCCCATATGTAACACTTTCCAATAATGGCAATAAAGCTTCTCAATTTGATCCTTGTCATTATCCTTGGGGGTTCTTGTCTTTTATTTTCTTTGCATTGCCATATCATTTATTATTTTTGCATCCTTGCATTGCTTCATCATCATAATCATCATGGCATCTTAGTTTACTTTATTGTTGAGTGAGAGTGAGGCCTTGTGGTGTTGTGTGTGTGGGTTCTAGCTAAGCCTAGCTAAACCCTAACCCTCCTCCTTCCCTCTTCTTCTTCTTCTTCTTCTTCTTTCCTTCTTTTGTGGCTTTTCTTTGCTCTTTTGTGCAAGCCTCTTAACCAAGCCCACTTTTGTTCTTTCTTCTACTATAAATCTTGCACCTTGTGAGCAACCTCTCCACCAAATATCACCCTATTGGAAAATGATTTGGTTGTGTTTTAAAATACCAAGAGTTTGAACCATATTCAAACTCCTTTTATTTTTATGCCTCTAAAAATGTCCAAGTCAATTTATTTAAATAGGGCATAAATCACTGAGCATGGGGATATTTTTCTTTTCCCCTAACTCTTCTCCTTTTATGCTGTGTTTTTCTTTTTCTTTTCTGCCTGAGGATAAAAGAAAAGAAAGAAAAGCAGCTCCAGCAGTGCACCTGGGCCTCCTCCTCCTTCTCTCTCCCCCAAGCCCATCTCTTCTCTTCTCTCCACCCGCAGGCCCAACTCCACCCACAGGCCCAACCAACATGCGCAGCCGTCGCGTCGTGGCTTTTTGCGCATGGCCCCACCTGTCTGTCTCCGCGTTGCCGTCTTCCTCCGTCAGCAAAACAGAGCAGGGCGCGCCCGCGCCGTTGTGCCGTGAACTCACGGACATCGAGGCCGTCGCCGCCCCCTTTTAAACCCGCAGCTTGTCCTCTCCTTTCCCCTAGGGTTCCCCTTTCCCCTCGTCGCCGCCTAGAGAGCCGAGCACCCCTAGATCCGTCGATCCAGTCGATGCCCGAGCGCATCTGAGAGCGTGACCACGTCGCCGGCGAGCCCCGTGTCGACCTCAGCCTCGCCAAAGCTGTCAGTCTGCTTCCACGACGTCTCCTACTTCGTCTACATCCACTACGCGGACCCGATCGCCTCCACGACGAGCTCTTCTTCCTCTTCTTCCTCTCCGGTGGCCGTAGGTGTTCGAGACACGTCGCCGTCGACTCCGTCCACGACTGGGCCAGCCGAGCACATCGTCGTGCTCGTGGTGAGCTCCTCTCTCTCCCCGTGCTCTTTTCCCCTTTCTGCGCGGCCTCTAGGCCCTAGTTTACCGAGCGCCCGAGCGCATCACCGTCGGACCTCGTCGCCGGCGAGTGTTCCGACCCCTCTAGTGCTTCGCTTGCTATCCGTTCGCTTCGTCTCGTCGCGTAGGAGCTTCCTGTGCAGTCGTCGTCCCCCCTAGGGCTCTGCATCGCCTCGTCCTTGCTCCGTCGCTGCCGTGCTGTCGTTGCTCCGTCGCTGCCGTGCTGTCGTGGCTCGCCGCCAGTGCTGCAGTAGTCGTTAGGTGCTGCTAGTGCCTCGAGTGGGTGCAGACCTCTTCCAGGAGCAATCTGCAACACTCTACCGTGCTGTTTGGTCGCCGAAGCAGCTCCGACGAGCCCAGCTTATTCCCCTGTTTCTGCTTCTTCTGTCTATTCTTCAGATGTGCTACCTGTTCTCTGCCGAGAAACCTTCAGTAGCGCAGTGGTTCGTCTCCTTGTCAGATAGCAAGTGGTCGTGGGTTCGATTCCTTGCGGGCGCAGTGGGTTTCGCCCCTTTTTAGTTTTCGGGTGTGGCTTACAGGTAGGCCCCACCTGCCAACCTCACAGCGCGTCTCCACCCCCGCGCGCACCCACGTCGCCATCTCAACGCCAGCCGGGCCCTCTGTCAGTGGCTTGGGCTAGTTGAGCCTGGGTCACTCTGGCCTAGCGCATTTTCTGTTTTATGTTTCTCTTTTCATTTTCTGTTTTTCTTGTTTATTTAATATCTTCATAAATATGTTTCTGGTGAAAATGAGTCCTATATGAAAAGTGCTTAGAATTTCATGTAGATTATGAATATGTTGTTTGTTGCCATGTTTAAAAACATTTAAAATGTTGTTTTAATTTAAACTTGTTTTAAATATGCTTAAACTTGTAAAAACTCATAACTAAATATCTACAAGTCCAAATTGAACAAACTTTATATGCATTTGGGATAGAAAAATGCGTAGAATATTTTGGTGCTGTTGTTTAGCATGTTTGACAACTTTATCACAGAAGTTTTCCAGTTCTATCCAAAATAAATTTAATTTAATATGGGAGTTTCTGGATAATGTTCTTATTTATTTCCAGCCCATTTAAATGTGCTAGCATGTTGCTGTAATGTTAGTTTCCCCCTTGCCATGTTAACCAACCCCTTTAAACTTGTTTTTCTTTCTTGTGAGTGATCTTGTTGGATGTGATGATATTGCACTCTTGTGATCCCTAGGCCATCCATCATTTCTTTCCATGTTCATATGCTTCATGTTCATGCATCATGTGGTTGAGCACTGCATGTTGATTGATTTTGTTCCGTTGTTGCATTGTTGTGTTTGGTTAGAGCCCGGTGACGATACGGAGTACGAGGTTTCTACCGAGGTTGAGTGTGAGGAGCAAGGTTATGATCCCTCCTTGGAATCAACAGGCAAGATGACCTTACCCGGATATCACTACTATCTTTTCCTATGCTAGATGTCTCGCTCTTTAGCTTATTGCCTCGATGCCTATGTCTGTTTGTCAGCCTCCTATTGTTGCCATGAACCTCTCTAACCACCCAACCTAGCAAACCGTTGTTTGGCTATGTAAGCATCGCTCAGCCCCTCTTATAGCATTGTCAGTTGCAGGAGAAGATTTGAAGATTCTTGCTTCATGTTGAAGTTATTGTTGGGGTATCATAATAAATAATCTGTTAAACTAAATCATCTATATACTTGGTAATGGGTGGAAGGCTAAGCCTCTTGCTTGGTGTTTTGTTCCACTCATGCCACCCTAGGAACCGTTTAAACCGGTGTTATGTTCCTTGATTTTTCGCCCCTAACACGGTTGGGGTTTATGGGCCCCCCTTGATAACCCGCTTATCGCTAAAGCTTTTCCAGCAATACCCAATATTGGTTTTACATTTGCCTAATAACTAAAACTTGCATAAGGGCGTTGCAAACCTGAGTTCTTATTAACAACCCGGGCCAGTGCTCCACATGAGTGTTGGTCCAAACTGGGCGTGCTGCGGGGCCACCTCGGGGAAACTCAAGGGCTGGTAAAAACCTGTAGCTTGTCCCATCTGGTCGTGGCCTGAGACGAGATACGCGCGGCTACTATCAGGGTGTCGACACGCCGGGAGGTCTTGCTGGATTAGTTTTACCTTTGTCGGAGTATCTTGAGCACGGGATTCCGAGAATACTCGGGTCTTCCCACTTTGGAGTTGTGACTCCGCAGATCGTGAGCTTGTGATGGGCTAAGTTGGGACACCCCTGCAGGGTTTGATCTTTCGAAAGTCGTGCCCGTGGTTATGTGGCAGATGGGAATTTGATAATATCCAGTTGTAGAAAACTTGACACTATGATCACAATGCACTACCAGCGTGAGTAACCGTGACGGTCGCTTTCCGAAGGGGTTCGGGAAGTGAACACGGTGGGGTTATGTTTGACGTGCTTAGATAGGATCACTTCGTGATCACTTTGTCGATTGTTGGCACTTTCTCTTCTCGCTCTAAACACATAAGTTAGTGCTAGTGCTGCTGCAAACCTTGTTTAAGCCTTTTCATTGATAGTATTGCTACCCGGGAACGGGATTGCTGAGTCCTCCGTGGCTCACAGATTCTACACAACACCAGATGCAAGTACCGTTGAGAACTACACAGTTGGTGGTTCAGAGTTGTATTGGGAGTTCGATGAAGAGCGTGGGCGTTACTACGTGTCTTACCCAGAGGATCAGTAGGGATCTTACTAGGATGATCGAGACCTTGTGTTGCTTTATTTATGGTATCTTTCATTTGGATCTTCGTCCGTAGTTGGACTCTTCGATGTATGTTTATGTATCTCATTGTGTGATGTGGCGTGTGTAAGCTAACTACTCTTTTATATTTTTATCCCCTCTTTTACATGAGTTGTGCAAAGATACCATACATGAGTTGTGCAAAGATACCATACCTTTAAGTCATGCCTCGACACGTAGGAGGTATGTCTCATACTGGTCATTACAAGTTGGTATCAGAGCCTTCTCCGATCTAGGAGCCCCCCCTGATTGATAGAATCGTTGACGGTTGAGTCTAGGCACACACATGAAAATGTTTTGAGTCCTATATATATATCGGAGAGTAGGATTTCTTTTTACTCCTCATCCCTTTATCACTCTGGTGAGGACTCCTGACGATGTTCTATCTCTTCTACTCTAAAAAATTCACTAATTTTTTTTAGGATCACGCGAGTATTGTTTGGATTGTTCTGATATCTTTGTGACGAGAACATTGGCCTCGATGCCTCCTGTCATTTAGGGGTCGTGGAAGTGTCCCGGGGAGTTGAGCTCCGAGGTGTTGTCGGCACAAATCTATCATAGCAGTTCTGGAATACTTCTAAAAGTGGTAAGATAACCCCGACATCGAAAGCTCTTCTATGCGGTTAGTGGTAAGATAACCCCGACATCACCCAGTACTGGGGAGGTAGTTCGGGAGTATTGCCATAGCTTATATAGCAGATGTGTTTCGAAGGTCCGAGGGAAACGGTTTCCGAAAATAACTGGTTATGTGTTGAAGGATGGATACAGCTGGATGTAGGATTAGAGTTGAGTGCGGCGGTGCTTCCCCTGTATCCCCAACACCCGATTGCATAACCGGAAACCTTCGGAAATTAATAGGTGGGTTCATCTAGTAGCTCTTAGGCATTCTTCCAACGAATGCATGATATGGAGTTTGTGGTTCTACATTGAGTGAAGTGGTTTATGGGCGTTGTTCCGATCGGGAGTGGCATCTTAAAGGGTCCTTGGCTATGCTGATCCGGGGATTGCAAAACCCTTTTGTAACACTTTCCGTGAGCTTTTGGCACGAACATGTGGAACGAAGCTTCTATCTTATATTTGTTCTATCTGCTCCTTGTTGTTTTTATTTACATTTTGTTCTCCCAAGTGGCTTCTCTAGAAGATTGTTTTTGATAGATCTCAACTTGAGGACATCCATACCGGGACAACATAGAAAATAGATAATGGACTCCTCTTTAATACTTAAGCATATTCTCATAAGAGATTGAGGATTAATGTCCAAGATAAAACTTCCACCATGATACATGGCTTTGGTTGGCGGCCCAATGTTCTTCTCTAACAATATGCATACTCAAACCATTCAACCCATGGCAAATCACCCTTACTTCAGACAAGACGAACATTAATAGCAACTCACATGATATTCAACAAAAGTGTAACAGTTGATGGCGTCTCCAGAAACATGGTTACCGCTCAGCAAGCAACTTATAAGAAATAAGATACATAAGCAACATATTCTTTACCACAATAGTTTTTAAGCTACTTTCCCATGAGCTATGTATTGCAAAAACTGAAGGTTTTAAAGGTAGCACATGTAAATTTACTTGGAGTGGCGGTGAAATACCACATATAGGTAGGTATGGTGGACTCATATGGCATAACTGGTTTAAAAGGATGTGGATGCACAAGCAGTCAGTCCGCTTAGTACAGGTGGAGGTTAGCAAAAAGATTGGAAGCGACCAACTAAGAGAGCAATGACGGTCATAATCATGCAGAGCGACAAAGCAATATTGAATCAGGCATGGAAGTTATATCGCTACTCAGAAATAAAAGATCATCAAGGCTTGACAGACTTTCTTTATAGTCTTAAATATGCGTGAGCATACGCCAAGTCAATCAAAATAAATTCTCGAAGGAAGATATTACAAAACCATACCATATCATAGGTAAACAAACCAAGTTGGTACTCCAATAACACATTGGGAACCCCCCAGCTATTCGAGATTAACCATAAGAAAACCTGAACTACTAAGCACCATCATGCAAGTAGCATCTTTATCATAGACACATTAACCAGTGCAACGGAAGCAAACTCTCTTAATGAGGTGAGCATGATAATTAAAGAGAGTTCAAGCAACCAACTAGACAAAAGCTCTTTGAAAAGATAAGCATGAATACTAAGAGCGGAGTATGATAGTAGCTATTTAAAAGACAAAGAACACACACAGCATAGATAGACATGAAAATTCTATGTTATGTTCTAGGTAGAAGTGGAGCGTGTTTCTCTCCCACATAAAGGAATGCTGAGTTCCGACTCGCTATGAAAAACTAAAAAGAAAACTAAAAGCAAGACGCTCCAAGCATAGCACATAACACATGAAGTGATAAAAATATAGCGAAACGAATGACGAACTGATAATGTTGATGGAGAAGGGGATGCACGGGGGCATCCCCAAGCTTAGACGCTTGAGTCTCCTTGAATATTTCTTGGGGGTGCACGGGGGCATCCCCAAGCTTGAGCGCTTGACACTCCTGAATCTTTTTATCATCTTCCCTCGCACACTTGAGAACTCCCTTCCTACATAACTCATCATAATCTGATTAGCGAGGTTAGTACCCTTAATAAAATAATTATACCTTGCTGGAAATAAGGAAATTATTGAAGTTCTACTGTTTCTCAAGATTGCCAAAAGGTTTTTGCAAAGAAAAAGCAAGTTCTTGATTTGCAAAGTGAAGGTAAGGCAAAACAGGACAGAATCTGTGAAAAACAGAACAGCAGGCAGTAATTGATCTGTTCGGGATACTTCTGCAACTCAAATCAAAAAACTCAGAACAGACGCACTAAAGACAACTATGTAGAGAACGCTGTCGAAAAAATTCAGACCAAAAAGATGATCTGGTGATTTTATACGAATTTTTCTATCCAAGGACAGAATCTGTTTCCTGGACAGCACCTCACAACTTTTGAACTTTCTAGCAATCGGAGGCTATACTTGGCACAAATATGAAAAGCAAAGATACAATGATGATGCTACAGCAGTAAACAACATCAAGACACAACAAAAGCAAAAAAATTATTCATGTGGGCTGCCTCCCAAAAGCGCTTTCTTTTATGCCTTTAAGCTAGGCATAATGCATATATCAAGTTGTATCAATTGAACCATCATCAAGATCATCAAAAAGCTCTTCAATAATACAACTAGTCTTAAGAGGACTCTCAAAAAAAGGCCTCATAGAGATACTTCTAGGTAGAAGACCAAAAGGATAAAAGTCAAGGGAAGATTCATTTATAAATTCATCACATAAAGGTGTTTCTTCCAAAGTCTTTACAGTTTCAACCCCTTTGGCAATAGATGGATTACTTTTAGAACGGGGAGCCTTTGGAACGTGAACGAACTTAGGCTCCCGCTTTGCCAGAGTTTCTACCTTTTTGGTTTTGATCGAGGAGAAAGTAGTTCCTAGAGTATGAAATATTTCCTCAATCTTACCTACCCTAAAAGAGACCAAGTCATGGAATTTGACGGTCTCCAAAATTTTGAAAATTTTATGCATGGAGCTATCAAGTCTATTCAAATTCCCTTGGATCTTATGATCCAACTCATTCATCTTATTAATGCTTGGCATCTCTAGCTCTATCCTTTCAAGTTTTTTCATAATGTGAGCTAGGGTGATGTCCTCTCGAATGCTAACAACAGGGAGATTCCCAACAAGATTTTCAATAATACTAAGAGACTCCCAAACTGGGGCCTCTAGGAAATTCCCATTGATAGCAGTATCTAGAATAAACCTATTCCAAGAAGTGATTCCAACATAAAAATTTCTAAGTAAGATAGTAGTAGGTTGCTTCTTGGTGGCTCTTTTTTGTGAATCATTAATTCTATACCAAGCATCTTTCAAACTTTCCCCACCTCTTTGTTTAAAGGTGAGAACTTCTGCCTCATCAAAGACAAAAGGACCCGACATAATGACAACTAAAGTACGAGATAACTATTTTTGTGATTTTTTTGATAAAAGGTACTAAAGCAAAAACTGAAAGGTAAACTAACAAGACTAAAAAGCAAAGGTAAAAGATAGCATGCAACTCCCCTATCCTGAAGAGTGGAGTCCCCGGCAACGGCACCAGAAAATACTCCTTGATGGGCCTCGAACCCCTCGTTGGTTACCCCAAGTGGAAGGTGTAAGATGCAGTAAGTAGAAGTGTTTTCCCTTATCAAAGATACCAAGGATCGAATCCCCAGAGACTCCTAGGTTCAACAAGTAGGTGTCAATTGCTACGGCGCCAGATTAGTAGCAATCAACGTGGACCTGCACACAGATACAAATAACTTTGCTCCCAACGAGTACAGAGAGGTTGTCAATCCCTCCTGCCTTGTAGTTCACAAAGGGTTAAAAGCAATATGATAGTAGTGATAGATAGTGTTTTGCAATAGTAAGTAAATAGCGAAAAGTAAATAGTGGATGTGATCAATGATGGTAATATGGACCGGAGTCTCATGATGTTCACTGGTGATGTCTCTCTCCCAAAAGACGATAAAACAGCTATGTGAGGTAAACAAATTATAGTTGGGCAATTGACAGGACCACGAACGCAAACCAATGCTGACTACATTGCAAGAAAGGTTGAGGTTCAAAGCATGGGCGGTACGCCAAAGTAAGTAGACCGAAATCCATCAATATCTACTACTAATCATCCACCTTGAGATATCTATCCAGAATATCTCGCTGGTATTAAGTTGCGAGTCCCACCCACAGTGTAAACTCAATGCAACAGACAACTGCATTAAAAGAACTTTGCGTAAAGTAAACAAACCTTGCACCCGCGGGCACAAGCACCGTTGTTTTCCCCCTTGTGGCAACAGCACATCCCATAGACTCATGTTTGTGACGCCCGAAGACCAACGTCCCAGAAGATTCCAGAAGATTCCAGATGTTCCGGGTTCTCCCGTGTGTTCTTTGTGTTTGTGTTATTTATTTTTTTGCATTGCATCATGTCATATTTTTTTTGCATCTCAACCTAAATAAATTGTGTGGACCTTCGGTCCATTTAAATCGAGGGAAGAATGTCTTCTCTTTAAAACATATCCTCCAAATATTTATGGAGCTATATTAATAAATATTCCATTTGTTTGGAATTAACCAACACACCTGCATAATTTTCCCCATGTCTTTTTCACTTCGAGTTTCTCCTTCAAAAACCTTGCCAATAATTCCTTTCCGTTGTTTCGAGGTTCCTCCAAAAATTGGAACATTTTTGGACACTTCAATAATCAAGTCTTAGTTCAAACCCATTTGAATTAAATTCAAATATGTTTGAATTATATCTCGATCTGGCCTTTTCTATTTTTTTGGGACAGTGCTCATTTTATGACAACCGAAAAAAATAGTCCCATGTGCTATTTTTTTCCCTAACCTTCCTTTCTCCTCCTTTTTCTTCCTTGTCATTTTCTATTTTGAAAAAAAACAAGAGGAAGAAGGGGGCCCAGCCGGCCGAACTTCCTTCAGCCGCAGGCCCAGACAGCCACCTCTCCAGTCGCTCTTGGCCCTGCCCGTTCCCAGCCAACCGCCTCCCTCCTGGCCCAAGGCCACTCCAGCGAACCCTAGCTCCCTCAGCGCTCGCACCCCAATCTCCCGGTTCCTAGCGCCGCCGCACCCCCCTCGTTCTTTCTTCGACCCCGCTCCCAGCGCCCGACCGCACCCCGTTCCCTCGCTCTCTCCTTCTCTCCCGACCCCTCACGTCTCAGCGCGCTCCCCCCTCCAGCCTAGGTCCTCGCCTCGACCCTCCAGCGCCGGTGCCGGCCACGTCCTGTGCCACCGCGCCCTCCGCTTCCAGGAGCAGCCGCGCCGCTCCTTGTGCGCCCCGGCGCCCGCATTGTCCTTAAGCGAAGGCCAGGCCCCGAGCGCCTTGTCTCCCTCCGCGCCATGGAGCCCTCGAGCCTCCGCGCCAGAGCCTCCCTCCGGTCCTCCCGTTCTCCTCTCGCCGAACCGCGTCCCAAGGCCGAGGGCCTCGGCTCCGGCTCCTCCGCGCGCCAAGGCGGCCGACTCCGGCGGCCCCGTCGTCAACCTCGCCGTTGCTCCGGCCATCTCCGGCCCGGATCAGGAGGGATCCGGCCGTGGTCCTCCTCGTGCGCCTCCTTGCTGCTGCCTCCGGCCAGCAAGAGCCCCGTCGCGCCCGTGCCTCTCTTCCTCGCTGCGGGAAAAGGAGTTCCCTGCTGCATCCTCGCCGTGCTGCTGCCATGGCCTCGTGCGTCCCGGGCCTTGTGTTTTTTTTTTGTGTTGTTGAAATCGCTAGACCGCCCAGGTTTTTGTCAAGTACCCCTCCGATGACAAGTACATCTACGACGCGAGAACGAGACCACCCAAGTACCACGACGACCGACTCGACAAGTACCCCTACGGAACGTGTTCCACTACTGTCGCCCGGAAAAGATGGATGCGCCAAGTACATCTACGAACTCGTTGCAAGGACGACTACCGTCGCCCCGAAGATGTTGGGTTCATCAAGTCCCTCTCCGAAACGAACGTGTACCACTACTTCCGCTACCGTCGCCCGAGTACAACTACCGCCTCGAGAACGTCTACTTCCTCTACGACCCGTGTACAACTACTTCCTCCACGTTCTCGAATCGCCCCGAAACGAGTGTTTCGAAGGTATAACGCCGAGATGATGACCCGTGGATGTTTGCTTGTGTTGTATGAAATGTTTCCCTTGTGTGCACCGTGCCAATTTCGTCCTTGTCATGTTCCTCGGTTGCCTCGTCGCCGACCCGTGGGAACCCGGTGACGGAATCACCCCACCTCTTTCATCTTGTTCGACTCGCTCACGCCATCTTTCTTTTGCCCGGTCTCTCAACGAGTTACCGGAACCGAGATGTTGCGTTGCATCATTTTCGGATCGTTGCCGTGGCACCCTTTCCTTCCACCACGGTGACAATACTCCTTATCATCTTCATGTTAACCTTTAACTAAAAATTGCATAAAACTTGATCATGTCATCCGCATCATGTTAACAACATTATATGTGTGGTTTGTTGTTTGTTTATAATTACTAAACATGCTCATGGGGATTTTCCGAAATTGTTGTTGTTATTTTCCGGCCTCATTTAAAATGCCTAAATAGTGTAGTTTCTTTATGCTTCACCTCTTGCCATGTTAACAAACAATTAATCTTGTCTTGTAATTAAATGAGAGTCAACTAAATAATTAAATGTGGTGTTTCGTCAATATGCAACTCGTTGCATATTGAGCTCCACTTAACTTGTAGTGTTGTTTGTGCACCTTGCCATGCCATGCATATTTAAACCGGACATGCATCATACTTTTTTGTGCATCGTATGCCATGTTAATGCTTGTGTGTTTACTGTGTTGTTTGCTTCTTTCCGGTTGCTCCTCCTGTTAGCTTCGGTTTCGTTCCGGAGTTGTGAGGATTCGCTCGACTGTGTTGCTCCGCCTACTTCATGGACTTGTTCTTCTCCCTTGTGGAATCCCAGGCAAGATGATCGAACCCGGATACCATTACTATCTTTGCCTATTGCTAGAGTATCGCTCTTTAGTATATTGCCTCGATGCCCATGTCTTTCCTGTCAGCCTCCTATTGTAACCATGATCCTGTCTAACCACCCTACCTATGCAAACCATTGATTGGCTATACGTAGGCTTCGCTCAGCCCCTCTTATAGCGTTGTTAGTTGCAGGTGAAGATTGAAGATGCTTGCTTCATGTTGAAGTTTGGTTGGGTTATATCACATTATATAAAGGCTTAAAAGGAAATCATCTATATATTGGCAAGGGTGGAAGGCTAAGCCTTTTGCTTGGTGATTTGTTCCACTCTTGCCGTTAGGAACCGTATAAACCGGTGTTATGTTCCTTGATTATGCGTTCCTAACACGGTTGGGGTGTATGGGACCCCCTCGATAAACCGCTAAGTGCTAAGTCTTTTCCAGCAAGTCCCAACATTGGTACTATTTCGCTTAATAACTAATAAAACTTGCATAGGGACTAGCTATCCCTTTTATTTTAATTCAACAACCCCGGGCCAGTGCTCCACATGAGTGTTGGTCTGAAACGGGGGTCCTGCGGGGCCACCACGAGGAAACTCGAGGTTTGGTAAAAACCCGTAGCATCGCCCATCCGGTCGTGTCCTGAGACTAGATACGCGTGGCTACCTATCAGGGTGTCGACACGCCGGGAGGATTTGCTGGATTAGCCTTACCTTAGTTCGGAGTATCTTGAGCACGGGATTCCGAGAATACTCGGGTCTTCCCACCTTTGGAGTTGCGACTCCGCGGATCCTGGGCTTGTCATGGGCCAAGTTGGAACACCCCTGCAGGGTTTTGAACTTTCGAAAGCCGTGCCCGCGGTTATGTGGTAGATGGGAGCTTGTTAATATCCGGTTGTAGAAAACTTGACACCATGTTACAATACACTACCAGCGTGCGTACCGTGACTGTCATTTTCCGAAAGGGTTTCGGGAGATGAACACGGTGGGGTTATGTTTGACGTGTTGTAGCTAGGATCATTTCGTGATCATCTCTCGACCGAGGCACTTCTCTTCTCGGTCTCTTTTACGTAAGCTAGTGCTAGTTGCTGCTGCAGACACTTATTCTTTTCTTCAGCCTTGTCCTCACCCAAGGCTTAAATAGTCATGTTACCCGGGAACGGGATTGCCGAGTCCTCTGTGGCTCACGGTTACTTCACCACACCAGATGCAGGTTCAGCCGAGTTTGATGCAGGAGTTGGATCAGTTCTTCACCGGGAGCTCGATGAAGAGAGTGGCCGTATGCTTGTGTCGTTTCGACGATCAGTAGTGGTTTCTACTAGGATTCGATCTAGGCCTGTGGCTTTATGTTGTTTTGGTATCTTTCTTTAGATCTTCACCCGTAGTCGGGTTGTGATGTTTTGTATGATGATTTGTTTATGTATTGTATTGTGTGAAGTGGCGAGTGTAAGCCAACTATCTCCTTTTGCAATTTAATCCCTCTTTTACATGAGTCGTGCAAAGATACCAAACTTGAGATCATTCTAGGATGGGTTTATACCTTTAAGTCGTGCCTCGACACGTAGGAGGTATAGTCCCATCCTGGGCATTACAAGTTGGTATTCAGAGCCTTCTCCGACCTAGAAGCCCCACTGATTGATCGAATCGTTGACGGTTGAGTCTAGGCACACACTTGAAATATTTTGAGTCCTATATTTATATCGGAGAGTAGGATTTCTTTGCTTCTCATCTCTTTTCATTCCGGTGAGGACTCCTGACGACTACTCTTGTCTCTTCTACTTTAAAAAATTGCACCAAATTTTTTTAGGAATCTCACGAGTATTCTGGGATTGTTTCGATGTTCTTGTGACGAGGATATTGTTCTCGATGCCTCCTGACATTAGGGGTTGTGGCAGTGTCCCGGGGAGTTGAGCTTCGGGGTATTGTCGTCACAAGCATATCGCGGCAGTACTAAATACTTAAGACGGCCGACATCGAAAATCTCTCCTATACGGCAGTGGCAAGATAACCCCGACATCACCCAGTACTGGGGAGGTAGTTCGGGAGTATTGCCATAGCTTGTTATAGTGGATGCTTTTCGAAGGTCCGAGTAAACAGTTTCCGAGAAAGACTGGTTATGTGTTGAAGGATGGATACACCTGGATGTAGGTTTAGAGTTGATTGCGCGATGCTTCCCGTGTATCCCCAACACCTGATTGCATAACTGGAATCTTTCGGAAATTAATAGGTGGGTTCATCCAGTAGTTCTAGGCATTCTTCCAACGGATGCACGATACGAAGTTCGGGGTTCTACATTGAGTGAAGTGGTTTTATGGACTTGTTCTGACCGGGAGTTGCATCTTAAAGGGTCCTTGGCTATGCTGATCCGGGGATTGCAAAACCCTTTTGTAACACGTTCCATGAGCTTTCAGCACGAAGATGTGGAATGAAGCTTCTATCTTGTATTTGTTCTATCTGTTCCTTGTTCCTTTTTATTTACCTTTTCTTCTCCCAGTGGCTTCTCGACAAGTTGATGTACCTACGGAATTCATTCGTTCAATCCTTTGTTTTGTTTTGATTCTGGTATTCGAGCTGCTTCGATGTCAAATGTTGATTCCATACCTTTCTTAATCAGTGTTCTCATATTTCTATGGGAGATATTCATGTTAATCCTTTTCAACCGGTGTGCCTTCTCTTCAAGTTATTTCATATGGACGTCGTTGAGAAATCTGACGATTTATCTGTTTCATTCATCCCAAGTCGTCTTTGTTTTTCCCCACCCTCCCACCCCTTTTCTGATGGAGCCAGCAATTCTCAGATGAAGTATCCATTTTATTCATGTGATGTTTCTTCATTCTTTTCCTTCAATGTTCTTATCCGGTGTTTTATCGTGAAGATGCTCAAGAGCTTCTAGTTCATCATTTTTCGTTCTCGTTTCTTCTCTGGTGGATGTAATTAAAGATTTCGGTGTTGATATTATCCTTTTCCTCTTTTCACAATGCTTTCTTATTTCGGTGCACCAATTAATCATTCTCCTCTTGTTATTCATATCCGGAGTGCTGAAGATTCATAATTCCATTCTTAATCCGTTCAAACTATTTTGAGGTTGCTATCTTATTCAAGTCATTTAATTCAACCGGTGCAATATCTCTTAAGCAATCTTTTTCAACGGTGATTTCTTTGAGTGGGCCCTAACCCACAGGTTTTCCCAGGATCTTACCTGACTCTTCTATTTTCTGGAGTTATACTTAAATTCTTTTCAAAGTGTGACGTAAGAATGATCTCCATCAGTCACATGCCTTCTCCAAGCTTGTTTTCAATTATTTCCATCTTTAGCTCCACCTTCCTCTTGTCATTCGTCCGGAGTATCTCGAAATTCTTCATGGCATTTCTCGTCTTCATTCTCAACATTTGAAGATCGGAGAAGTGTTTCTCTTAAATCTTGGCCCGTCTTCTTGAAGATTCGTCGTTCTAGCTTCATACCATCCTCATAAGTGTTCCGTTGTGAGGAATTCTTTTATATCATCCGAAGCATTTCATGAATTCTTTCCATTGTGATCCTCCGAAGGCCATCATTTCAGAATATTTCTTCGTTCTCAGTTTTCAACTTCGTCCTCCAAATATTCTTCATTGATGTCTCTTCGTTCGTCTCCATATTTTTACGGTGGTTCTTTCAAGTTTACCCTTCCGTCGTTATCGTATTAATTCATTTGTTCTTTTCACAATCCTACCGGTGGTTCGTTGAAGATTCACACAAGCTTGTGCTAGATCTCTCTTTAATTCTTTCCAACGAGAATAAGTAGTATGCCAAATCCTTTGGTTGTCATCAATTTAAATTGGTGAAGGAGATGCATAACATAATTCTTATTCTTATTCCTTCAAGGTGATTTAATCTCTTTTCCGGAGCTTGTTCATCATATCATATTCTTGGTTCTAAGTTGTTCATCTTGTTTCCGGAGCTCCAAGTCATTTCTATTATATCATTCCAAAGCTCAATCTAATTCATCGCAGGCCTTTGAATCTTATTATTTTCATCTTTCACTTCTCATCCTTTTGTTACCGGAGTTCTTCATGGTGGTTCATCATCATTTAATTCATCCTCGAAGTCTTCATCAAGATTCTTGTTGGAGCTCAAGCATTCTTCATCATGCTTTCCAAGTGCAATTCTTTGTCCCTTATCTTTTGAGATGGTGTTATGTCATTTTGACAATTCCTTCATGTTTCATGATTCACGAGTTGTCAGGAATGAGATATTTAAAACCATCATTTTCCTTGTTCAGGAGATCTTTCCAACCATTCAATTTATTCGTTGGAGTTATCTTGGGTTGTATTTCACCTAAAAGCTTTCCCTAAGGATTGTTGCTATTATGGTGCTTATAAATGTCCCAAGTTCTTCATTTATCCTCTCCGTGAAATAACTCTTTCGTCTCCTTATTGATCTCAATCCAATCAAATGTTTTCATCAGTGGCCGGTTGTCACCTCTTAATTTTGAGATGTTTTCCATAAGCCCACATCAAGCTTATTCGTTTTCGTTGTTGATTTTTATGTCAACCCCATTCAACCTTTCTTCGTAAGGATGTTTTTCAGATTCATTTGTGGGGGAAGTTGTCATTTTCTTCTCCGTTCTTTCTTCCCAACGATCTTGCTTATATTCTTTCATTCCGGAGGCTTTGTGATGTTCCTCTCTCCAAAACATCATATCGTTTTATCAAGATCATGTTCTTTCCTTGTTTATCATTTAACCGGAGTGTTGTATTCTTCATTCAAGATCCCTCATCTTATCAGTTTGCCTCTCTTTTCAACCGGAGTGCTGTCTGAATCTTTCTTACCCCCCTTGTGCCATTTCTTTCAATTGTTTCGGAGGCAATAGGCTGTTGATTTCATCCAGTATCATCCCATCTTCTCAAGTTCTTGTTAATTCCTTCCATTTTCAGACGGAGTGTTGTCCAAATTCTGTCATTCTTATTCCTTGGCTATACCATTGCAGTTTCATATTCGTTTGGTTCGTAAGCTATTGTTTCTTGTCTTTCAACCTACAAGGTTCTCATAATGTGCCTTGTTCCTCGTTTCTAACGGAGTGCTCTCAACTTCGTTCATCTCCGTTGCATTCTTTCTTTCAAGTTTGTTCAACCTCTCAAGGTTCCTGGTTTCACTCGTATGTCAAGGAAGCAACTTTGTTTTACCTCTTCCTCTTCCATTTTTATCCGGTGCCATCTCTAGGATCTCGGGTCGAGATCCTCTGTTAGTGTGGGAGAGATGTGACGCCCGAAGACCGACGTCCCAGAAGATTCCAGAAGATTCCAGATGTTCCGGGTTCTCCCGTGTGTTCTTTGTGTTTGTGTTATTTATTTTTTGCATTGCATCATGTCATATTTATTTTTGCATCTCAACCTAAATAAATTGTGTGGACCTTCGGTCCATTTAAATCGAGGGAAGAATGTCTTCTCTTTAAAACATATCCTCCAAATATTTATGGAGCTATATTAATAAATATTCCATTTGTTTGGAATTAACCAACACACGTGCATAATTTTCCCCATGTCTTTTTCACTTCGAGTTTCTCCTTCAAAAACCTTGCCAATAATTCCTTTCCGTTGTTTCGAGGTTCCTCCAAAAATTGGAACATTTTTGGACACTTCAATAATCAAGTCTTAGTTCAAACCCATTTGAATTAAATTCAAATATGTTTGAATTATATCTCGATCTTGCCTTTTCTATTTTTTTGGGACCGTGCTCATTTTATGATGCCCGAGAAAAATAGTCCCATGTGCTATTTTTTTTTCCCTAACCTTCCTTTCTCCTCCTTTTTCTTCCTTGTCATTTTCTATTTTGAAAAAAAACAAGAGGAAGAAGGGGGCGCAGCCGGCCAAACTTCCTTCAGCCGCAGGCCCAGACAACCACCTCTCCAGCCGCTCTTGGCCCAGCCCGTTCCCAGCCAACCGCCTCCCTCCTGGCCCAAGGCCACTCCAGCGAACCCTAGCTCCCTCAGCGCTCGCACCCCATCTCCCGATTCCTAGCGCCGCCGCACCCCCCCCCTCGTTCTTTCTTCGACCCCGCTCCCAGCGCCCGACCGCACCCCGTTCCCTCGCTCTCTCCTTCTCTCCCGACCCCTCTAGTCTCAGTGCGCTCCCCCCTCCGGCCTAGGTCCTCGCCTCGCCCCTCCAGCGCCGGTGCCGGCCACGTCCTGTGCCGCCGCGCCCTCCGCTTCCAGGAGCAGCCGTGCCGCTCCTTGTGCGCCCCGGCGCCCGCATCGTCCTTCAGCGAAAGCCAGGCCCCGAGCGCCTTGTCTCCCTCCGCGCCATGGAGCCCTCGAGCCTCCGCGCCAGAGCCTCCCTCCGGTCCTCCCGTTCTCCTCTCGCCGAACCACCTCCCAAGGCCGAGGGCCTCGGCTCCGGCTCCTCCGCGCGCCAAGGCGGCCGACTCCAGCGGCCCCGTCGTCAACCTCGCCGTCGCTCCGGCTATCTCCGGCCCGGATCAGGAGGGATCCGGCCGTGGTCCTCCTCGTGCGCCTCCTTGCTGCTGCCTCCGGCCAGCAAGAGCCCCGTCGCGCCCGTGCCTCTCTTCCTCGCTGTGGGAAAAGGAGTTCCCTGCTGCATCCTCGCCGTGCTGCTGCCATGGCCTCGTGCGTCCCGGGCCTTGTGTTTTTTTTTTGTGTTGTTGAAATCGCTAGACCGCCCAGGTTTTCGTCAAGTACCCCTCCGATGACAAGTACATCTACGACGCGAGAACGAGACCACCCAAGTACCACGACGACCGACTCGACAAGTACCCCTACAGAACGTGTTCCACTACCGTCGCCGGGAAAAGATGGATGCGCCAAGTACATCTACGAACTCATCGCAAGGACGACTACCGTCGCCAAGTTCCACTACCGTCGCCCCGAAGATGTTGGGTTCATCAAGTCCCTCTCCGAAACGAACGTGTACCACTACTTCCGCTACTGTCGCCTGAGTACAACTACCGCCTCGAGAACGTCTACTTCCTCTACGACCCATGTACAACTACTTCCTCCACGTTCTCGAACCGCCCCGAAACGAGTGTTTCGAAGGTATAACCCCGAGATGATGACCCGTGGATGTTTGCTTGTGTTGTATGAAATGTTTCCCTTGTGTGCACCGTGCCAGTTTCATCCTTGTCATGTTCCTCGGTTGCCTCGTCGCCGACCCGTGGGAACCCGGTGACGGGATCACCCCACCTCTTTCATCTTGTTCGACTCGCTCACGCCATCTTTCTTTTGCCCGGTCTCTCAACGAGTTACCAGAACCGAGATGTTGCGTTGCATCATTTTCGGATCATTGCCGTGGCACCCTTTCCTTCCACCACGATGACAATACTCCTTATCATCTTCATGTTAACCTTTAACTAAAAATTGCATAAAACTTGATCATGTCATCCGCATCATGTTAACAACATTATATGTGTGGTTTGTTGTTTGTTTATAATTACTAAACATGCTCATGGGGATTTTCCGGAATTGTTGTTGTTATTTTCCGGCCTCATTTAAAATGCCTAAATAGTGTAGTTTCTTTATGCTTCACCTCTTGACATGTTAACAAACAATTAATCTTGTCTTGTAATTAAATGAGAGTCAACTAAATAATTAAATGTGGTGTTTCGTCAATATGCAACTCGTTGCATATTGAGCTCCACTTAACTTGTAGTGTTGTTTGTGCACCTTGCCATGCCATGCATATTTAAACCGGACATGCATCATACTTTTTTGTGCATCGTATGCCATGTTAATGCTTGTGTGTTTACTGTGTTGTTTGCTTCTTTCCGGTTGCTCCTCCTGTTAGCTTCGGTTTCGTTCCGGAGTTGTGAGGATTCGCTCGACTGTGTTGCTCCGCCTACTTCATGGACTTGTTCTTCTCCCTTGTGGAATCCCAGGCAAGATGATCGAACCCGGATACCATTACTATCTTTGCCTATTGCTAGAGTATCGCTCTTTAGTATATTGCCGCGATGCCCATGTCTTTCCTGTCAGCCTCCTATTGTAACCATGATCCTGTCTAACCACCCTACCTATGCAAACCATTGATTGGCTATACGTAGGCTTCGCTCAGCCCCTCTTATAGCGTTGTTAGTTGGAGGTGAAGATTGAAGATGCTTGCTTCATGTTGAAGTTTGGTTGGGTTATATCACACTATATAAAGGCTTAAAAGGAAATCATCTATATATTGGCAAGGGTGGAAGGCTAAGCCTTTTGCTTGGTGATTTGTTCCACTCTTGCCGTTAGGAACCGTATAAACCGGTGTTATGTTCCTTGATTATGCGTTCCTAACACGGTTGGGGTGTATGGGACCCCCTCGATAAACCGCTAAGTGCTAAGTCTTTTCCAGCAAGTCCCAACATTGGTACTATTTCGCCTAATAACTAATAAAACTTGCATAGGGACTAGCTATCCCTTTTATTTTAATTCAACAACCCGGGGCCAGTGCTCCACATGAGTGTTGGTCCGAAACGGGGGTCCTGCGGGGCCACCACGAGGAAACTCGAGGTTTGGTAAAAACCCGTAGCATCGCCCATCCGGTCGTGTCCTGAGACTAGATACGCGCGGCTACCTATCAGGGTGTCGACACGCCGGGAGGATTTGCTGGATTAGCCTTACCTTAGTTCGGAGTATCTTGAGCACGGGATTCCGAGAATACTCGGGTCTTCCCACCTTTGAAGTTGCGACTCCGCGGATCCTGGGCTTGTCATGGGCCAAGTTGGAACACCCCTGCAGGGTTTTGAACTTTCGAAAGCCGTGCCCGCGGTTATGTGGCAGATGGGAGCTTGTTAATATCCGGTTGTAGAAAACTTGACACCATGTTATAATACACTACCAGCGTGCGTACCGTGACTGTCATTTTCCGAAAGGGTTTCGGGAGATGAACACGGTGGGGTTATGTTTGACGTGTTGTAGCTATGATCACTTCGTGATCATCTCTCGACCGAGGCACTTCTCTTCTTGCTCTCTTTTACGTAAGCTAGTGCTAGTTGCTGCTGCAGACACTTATTCTTTTCTTCAGCCTTGTCCTCACCCAAGGCTTAAATAGTCATGTTACCCGGGAACGGGATTGCTGAGTCCTCTGTGGCTCACAGTTACTTCACCACACCAGATGCAGGTTCAGCCGAGTTTGATGCAGGAGTTGGATCAGTTCTTCACCGGGAGCTCGATGAAGAGAGTGGCCGTATGCTTGTGTCGTTTCGATGATCAGTAGTGGTTTCTACTAGGATTCGATCTAGGCCTGTGGCTTTATGTTGTTTTGGTATCTTTCTTTGGATCTTCACCCGTAGTCGGGTTGTGATGTTTTGTATGATGATTTGTTTATGTATTGTATTGTGTGAAGTGGCGAGTGTAAGCCAACTATCTCCTTTTGCAATTTAATCCCTCTTTTACAGGAGTCGTGCAAAGATACCAAACTTGAGATCATTCTAGGATGGGTTTATACCTTCAAGTCGTGCCTCGACACGTAGGAGGTATAGTCCCATCCTGGGCATTACAATGTTTCTGTCACTCAAGCTAGTCATCGAGGGGCATGAACCCACAATCGAGCATAACGTTCCCTCTTGGAGTCACTACCTATTACTCGGCCAAAGCAATAAATAACAACGGAGAACATGCAAGAATTACTTATGAACTAAAATATAGAAGAGGTGAATCAAATATATTACTCAAGATCAATCTGAACATAATCTCATAATCCATCGGATCCCAGCAAACTCAACATAGCAACAGCATAAGGATTACATAGGTGCCTCGATCATGTAAGGCAGCTCACGAGGACTAATTAGTGAAGCACAAGAACGGGAGGAGAACATCACATAGCTACTGGTCATGGACTCATGATCCAAGGGAGACTACTCACGAGTCATCCGGGAGGCGTCCATGGTGGTGGAGAAGCTCCCGGTGGTGATCCTCCCCTCCGGCAGGGTGCCGGGAAGAGTTCTCCTGGTGCTCCCGATCTTGGAAGCGGCGGCGGCGGCGGAACAGAGATGGGATCGCGAATAAGAGTTCCTCTTCTGAGGGTTTCGGAGGGTCCTTTAAATATATGCCAAAGTAGGGCACCGGGGGAGCTTCGGGGGGCCCAGGCGCCCCC
>LR738710.1:658690104-658707884 GCA_902687465.1 Secale cereale
CGGCGCGGCCCAGGGGGGGCGCGCCGCCAGGGCGCCTGGAGCCCTGGTGCCCCCCCCCCCCAGGCTGCCCTTCGGACGCAGTGTTGTTTCCGGAACGCTGATTTTTTATATTTTTTTTCTGGATTTTTCTGGGCAGTTCTCGAAACGTGAAAACCTGAAATACAAAAACAGCCGAAAACAGAAACTGGCACTGGGGTGCACTGGATTAGTAAGTTAGTCCAAATATGATCAAAAGTGTATGGAAGTGTATGAATATCATAGTAATATCACCCAAAAGTGGCATGGAGCAAGCAGAAATTATAGATACGTTTTGGACGTATCACTCAGCCCCTCTTATAGCGTTGTCAGTTGCAGGAGAAGATTTGAATATTCTTGCTTCATGTTGAAGTTATTGTTGGGATATCACAATAAATAATCTGTTAAACTAAATCATCTATATACTTGGTAATGGGTGGAAGGCTAAGCCTCTTGCTTGGTGTTTTGTTCCACTCATGCCACCCTAGGAACCGTTTAAACCGGTGTTATGTTCCTTGATTTTGCGTCCCTAACACGGTTGGGGTTTATGCCCCCCCCCCTTGATAACCCGCTTAGCGCTAAAGCTTTCCCAGCAAGGCCCAACATTGGTTTTACATTTTCCTAATAACTAAAACTTGCATAAGGGCGTTGCAAACCCGAGTTCTTAATTAAGAACCCGGGCCAGTGCTCCACATGAGTGTTGGTCCAAACTGGGCGTGCTGCGGGGCCACCTCGGGGAAACTCAAGGGGTGGTAAAAACCTGTAGCTTGTCCCATCCGGTCGTGTCCTGAGACGAGATACGCGCGGCTACTATCAGGGTGTCGGCACGCCGGGAGGTCTTGCTGGATTAGTTTTACCTTTGTCAGAGTATCTTGAGCACGGGATTCCGAGAATACTCGGGTCTTCCCACCTTGGAGTTGTGACTCCGCAGATCGTGAGCTTGTGATGGGCTAAGTTGGGACACCCCTGCAGGGTTTGATCTTTCGAAAGCCATGCCCGCAGTTATGTGGCAGATGGGAATTTGTTAATATCCGGTTGTAAAAAACTTGACACTATGATCATAATGCACCACCAGCGTGAGTAACCGTGACGGTCGCTTTCCGAAGGGGTTCGGGAAGTGAACATGGTGGGGTTATGTTTGACGTGCTTTGATAGGATCACTTCGTGATCACTTTGTCGATCGTTGGCACTTTCTCTTCTCGCTCTAAACACGTAAGTTAGTGCTAGTGCTGCTGCAAACCTTGTTTAAGCCTTTTCCACACCTAAGGCTTTGATAGTATTGCTACCCGGGAACGGGATTGCTGAGTCCTCCGTGGCTCACAGATTCTACACAACACCAGATGCAGGTACCGTTGAGAACTACACCACTGGTGGTTCAGAGTTGTATTGGGAATTCGATGAAGAGCGTGGGCGTTACTACGTGTCTTACCCAGAGGATCAGTAGGGCTCTTATTAGGATGATCGAGACCTTGTGTTGCTTTATTTATGGTATCTTTCATTTGGATCTTCGTCCGTAGTCGGACTCTGATGTTATTGGATGATGTATGTTTATGTATCTCATTGTGTGACATGGCGAGTGTAAGCCAACTACTGTTTTACATTTTCATCCCCTCTTTTACATGAGTTGTGCAAAGGTACCATACTTGAGATCATTCTAGTATGAGATTATGCCTTTAAGTCGTGCCTCGACACGTAGGAGGTATAGTCTCATACTGGGCATTACACCGTCGTACACGCGTCGTGACGTCCCGAAGACGCACGATTTTGACATCCCAAGGCCGGCGTCCAGATGACGCCGTGCCACGCCGCAGCTCCGCTACTGTCGCCGCGCTCACGTGCCCGCTGCACGCACAACCGTCGTGCCCTGCTGGCACCTCGCCGCTCCGAGGGCCGCAGCCGCCGCGATGCGCGCCCCGAGGGCCGCCGCTGCGGCGAGCCAGGGCCGTCGCCGTCGTGCGCGCACTGGCCGGGCCGCCGCCGTCGTGCGCGCGTTGGCCGGGCCGCTGCTGCCGCGATCCAGGGCCGCCACCGCCATCATGCGCGCGCTGGCCAGCCCGCTGCTGCCATGAGCCAGGGCCGCCGCCGTCCTGCGCGCGCTGGCCGGGCCGCCGCTGCCGCGAGCCGGGGCCGCCGCCGCCGTGCGTGCGTGCGGGCGTGCCACCTCTGGCGCAAGTGCCCGCACAGGCCGCGCTGCGCGTGTACACGTGCGTGCCGCCGCCGCCGCTGAGGCGCTAGGGAAAACCTAGCGACCCAGTAGATGCGTAGCGCAGCGGCTGGCCGGGCCAGCCTGCGGGCTGCTGGGCGCAGGGCCCATTTGCGTCGCGGCTGTAGCCCTCTCCTTATTAAAAAACGGGAGAGAGAGGTGGCTGGCGCGCCCTAGATGGACCTATGGCCCATTCTCGGCCTACTATCCGATCGGGCCGAGCCAGGCTGGGAGCGCTCGTGGCTTGTTGCATTTTAGCCCCTGCAGTTTCTGTTTTTACGTGAATTATATTCATGCTGTAATATTTCACGTAGAAGCCCTTGGAACTGTCTGTTTTCGCTGAAAATCTGTATTTGGGCTTAAAAATGCCTCGGGAATTCATTATTTGGGCTAGTTTTCATGTACTAGATGCGCTTAACATGCTATCTTTTGTAACATGGTATTATTGTATGACTTTACTGATGTAGATTAATTGTTTAGCACTCTTAATCATTTAGTAAGTCATATAATAGCATGTTTTAAATATTGGAACGTCATTTTATTGAATAAGTTTATCAACATCGCATTTATGCAAAAGATTACCTGTTGTAATCTCATGATTTTTGCATAAATTGCAGATGGCCGGAATCGTTAACAAGGAGTTTGCTGAGTTGGCCCAGACGGGGCTGAACTACCTGTCACGGGCCTCCGACTGCGAGATCTTTCTCCAGGGCAAGAGCCTGCTGAGGGCGATCGGTAAGGGGACCCAGCTGGCCGCCACTGATCCCAAGTTTGAACCTAAGAATGCGCAGGCTATGCATTTTCTCCGTCATCACGTGTCACCTACTCTAGAAGATGAGTATATGGATGAGCGGAGTGCTTCTGGCCTTTGGACCGCTCTTCAGCAGCGCTTTGAATGGCTGAAGTACACTGTAAAGCCACGTGCATAGGTAGAGTGGATCCGTTTGAGGTTTGCGGACTTCAAGACGGTTGGGGAGTACAATTCGGCTCTGCACCGGATTTGTACGACTCTTCGGTTGTGTGGTACTGAGATTATCGACACCCAGAAGATTGAGAAAACCCTGTCCACTTTCCACCCTGACGCAGTCCAGTCCTCAGGGAACTACCGCCAGGGCAACTACACGAGGTATTCAGAGTTGATTGACGTCCTCCAGGTGGCAGAGGCGCAAGACGAGGTTGTGAAAAAGAACTTTGCCGCACAACCACTTGGAGGGAGTTCTCGCCAAGAGGTGAACGCTCTCAAAGTCCTCAAGCCTCAACAGAAGAAGAGGGGCCGCAAGGTCAAGAAGAAGAGCTCTCAACCCTCCGCTTCGGCTAAGCAGCAAAAGCCGGGCAAGGGAGGGCAGAGGCCTCGGGACTGTTTTCGGTGTGGCTCGGTGGAGCATTTCTCCCGCCAGTGTCGTGCACCACAGGAGGTCATGGATGCATACAAGCTCGGAAGGCGCGTGAGACGCACCTCGCCTTGGTTCAGGGGGGAGCACCACCGGCGCCCATGGCGGCACCCGTGATGATCCCTACGCCGACCCCTGCGCCCATAGTTGAGACCCCGCATGTGCCCATAGTGGCGGCTTTGGCGGTCTCTAATGACGCTAACATTGACATGGAGATTGAGCACATGGTTGCCCCTATGGCGCCGCCACTGGACATTGATGCTGCCGCCAAGATGATCTCTAACAACGATGGGATCGCCAGTATGGAGATCCAGGCTGAGATCAATAGCCTCTTTGCCGAGTCTACTTAGCTTCCCTCGTTAGTCCTCATGATTCCGTGATTTGATACAATACATTCTAATAAATTCGATTTGGTTGTAAGCTCTATGAGAGCACAAACTTATTCTTTATTTTCGCGATTGGATGACATTTATCCCATTCATTTATTCCATTATTTATTCATGATAGTATGTTATGTTCTGAAATGTGTGCATTTATTATTAATGTAGCGTCTTCCCCATTACATTAATTAGATGTCATATTTTAGAACGCGTGTGGCGCCCGAATGGAGGAAACATGCCTTGCCGATAGTGCAACCACACATTTTACGAGAAACTAAGTACTTTGAGTCTATTAAAAAATCTCCGGGAAGTATTATGACAATCGCCGGCTGCGGTTCGAACATAGTTGGCTCCGGACGAGCTACTATCATACTTCCTATGGGAACAACTTTGATCATTAATGAAGCGTTGTTGTTCCCGGAGTCGACTCGTACTCTTTTGAGCTTTAGAGACATCCGCGCCAATGGTCTTCATATTGAGACCGATGACGAGAACGGCAAGGAGTGCCTACTCATCACAAAGCGGGATGCAAATGGTAAACATGTTATCGAAAGGTTTCCTTCGTTCGACACAGGGCTATACTACACTAAAATAGTAGCACCGCCCGTGTACACTACCCTCAAGATTGTTTTTAGAAGCTCTGAACTCTTCTGCCTCTCGCACGATAGGTTAGGTCACCCCGAACTTACGGTGATGAGAAATATAATTAACAACTCGCATGGTCATAATGTTAATGTGAAGAACTTCCCGAATCCCGATGATTTCGTATGCTCTGCATGCGCCACGGGGAAGTTAGTCATTAGGCCATCGTCCCTCAAGGTGAGGGATGAAATCCCTGCGTTCTTGGAACGTATCCAAGGGGACATATGTGGTCCAATTCAGCCCCTCACGGGGCCGTTTCGGTACTTCATGGTGCTCATTGATGCTTCCTCTAAATGGTCCAATGTTTGCCTGCTGTCAACACGGAACCATGCCTTTGCAAAGTTGATCTCTCAGATCATACAAATGAGGAATAATTTCCCCGATTATCATATAAAGTCTATTCAAATGGATAACGCCGGAGAATTTACTTCAAAGGCGTCCGATGATTATTGCATGGCAATGGGAATCAAAGTTGAGCACTCAGTACCACATGTCCATACACAAAATGGACTTGCCGAGGCATTGATTAAACGAATTAAATTCATTGCCCGACCGCTCCTTCAGGGCTGTAATTTACCAATTACATGTTGGGGCCACGCAATGTTACACGCGGCCAAACTCATCAACTTTAGACCGTTGTAGGATCGAAAGTATGTCTAGAGGGGGGGTGATTAGACTACTTGTAAATATAAAAATTCTGCCTTTTGACAAAGAACAGTTTTTGGTAGTTTCACAATTATGATCAAGTCAAGAATCACCCTACACATGCAATTCTAGAGTATAAGCAGCGGAAAGTAAATTGCACATGTAGTAAAGAGAGGTGGAGAAGAGCAAACGCAATTTTGGAGATGCGGTGATTTTTCCCGTGGTTCCGATAGGTGGTGCTATCGTACATCCACGTTGATGGAGACTTCAACCCACGGAGGGTAACGGCTGCGCGAGTCCACGGAGGGCTCCACCCACGAAGGGTCCACGAAGAAGCAACCTTGTCTATTCCATCATGGCCTACGCCCACGGAGGGCTAGCCTTACTCGGGGTAGATCTTCACGAAGTAGGCGATCTCCTTGCCCTTACAAGCTTCTTGGTTCAACTCCACATCTCGATGACGGAGGCTCCCAAGCGACACCTAACCAATCTAGGAGGCACCACCCTCCAAAAGGTAATAGATGTTGTAGATGATGATGAACTCCTTGCTCTTGTGCTTCAAATGATAATCTCCCCAACACTCAACTCTCCTCATTGATATGGCTGTGGTGGAAGAAGGAATTGAGTGGAAAGCAACTTGGGAAGGTTAGAGATCAAGTTTCATATGGTAGGAGTGGAGCAACTTGATCTCAACACAAGGGTAGGTAGTTCTCTTCTCAGAAATGTAAGGTAGGAGTGGTAGTTCTTTCTGATGGCTCTCTCTCCACGAATGAAGAGGGGGTGGAGGGGTATATATAGCCTCCACACAAAATCCAACCGTTACACACATAATAGAGCAATCTCGGTGAGACCGAAGTGGACAACTCGGTTAGACCGAAAGTTCAAATAATGTGAACGTTGGGGTTTTTGGTGGGACCGAAAATACCATCTCGGTTATTCCGATTTGAGCCAAGACAGGAGCATGCCAATTTCGGTAAGACCGACTTTATCATCTCGGTGACACCGATTTGATGACAAAAGGTTACAGAAGCTTGGCAGCCCATGTTTCGGTGAAACCGATTTCAAACTCGGAATATCCGATTTTTCTAGGGTTTGGCTTATGGCTGAGGTGGTTCATCTCGGTGTGACTGAGTTTGGATAATCGGTGGGACCGAGATTACTTATGAGTGTATATTGTAGTGAAGGTTGCTGATAGTTTAAGGAGATATATCACTAAGCACTTGAGCAACCAGATCATCAACACAACCTCATCCCCTTTTAATAGTATTGGCTTTTCCTATGGACTCAATGTGATCTTGGATCACTAAACCAAAAATGGAGTCTTGAGCTTTTGCCAATGCTTGCCTTAGCATTTTGAGGGGTCCACTTCTTCAGTCATTGCCATACCCATATCACTGAACTTCTCTGAAATGATTCTCAAGAACTATTAGTTCAATGATATATATGTTGTTATTAATTGCCAAAACCACCCGGGGATTAGTTGCACTTTCAATCTCCCCCTTTTTGGTAATTGATGACAACATATAGATCAAAGCTTCGACAATGGATATAATCAATGAATAATATCGTCGCTTTGAGAAGTATGTGATAAGCAAGAGCTCCCCCTAAATTTGTGCATTATTTAAGATTTGCGTTTGAATGCAAATGCACAATCGATTAGGATCATGGGTTACTCTTCCATGTCACATACATCTTGGTGGAGCGCACAAAATGATAAGAATGAATAGCATGCACCCAATCACCAAGACATGAGTAAATAGCCATACAAGATAGGAATAGCATATGATAAGCATTAAGCACACATTAAAGCATAGTACGACTAAGCACTCATTAAGGTAGCATCAAGCGTAGTATCAAGCACACTGAAAGTTTCGAAAACCAAAAGTACCAAAAGTATCTCAAAGAATCCGCAAAAGAACGAAAGAGCAAAAGCGCAAAGATAACAGCACTCTCTCTCTCTCGAAGCCCTATGATCTATACAATTTCTCCCCCTTTGGCAACAAGTTACCAAAAAGTTTGAAAAAGCATAGAGCTAAACGTCACTGTGGGCTCTGCTGGCGGCTCCCGTCTGGGTAGATGTCGGAGTAGATATGACGGCATCGGCGAAGACTTCAGCTGATGTCTGTGCTGGAGGAGTGGACACTGGAGCAGTAGCTGGAGTAACTGCTGGAGCTGCAGGAGGTGCTGAAGTTGTAGCCCTGGTGTCAGTCACTGGAATAGCAGCTGATCGGGATCCTCTGGGAACCGGAGCAGTCTGGCGATGAGAGTCCTGGACTAAGTCATCCTGCACAAGCTCTGCCTTGTCCTGCTTTGCTTCCTACATGTCTGCCTCAAGCTTGTTGACGGTCACTTGAATTTCAGTCAGCTTCACGTCCAGAGCGTGGATCTTCTCGTCAACAATCCTCTCTAAGCTCTCCTGAGATTGTTCAATGCTGGCCAGGCGTTGTTCAATCCTTTGGGTAGCTTCAAGAATCTGTTCTCCGAAACTCTTTGGTTTAGCTGCTGCTGCTGCTGCTTCTTTGTCAGCTTTGGCTTTCTTAGCAGCTTCTATCTTGGCTTGACCTTCAACAGATGTTGGATCCTCCTCGTCCATCACAACAACATTGTCTTCATGCTCTAGCTGTAGGGGTAAGTGTTTACTATCCAACAAGAATTTGCCCGTGCCAAACTTGGCATTGATAAGCATCTGAATCTGTGGGGCAAATCCACATGACCTTTTCTGGTCAGCTGCAGTCCTCTTAATGGTCTCTACCATCAAGTCCATCACCTTGAAAGGTGCCTTCTCATCAAGTATATGCAGCATATTGATAGAATACCCTCTGATCATGCGATGATCTCCAGACTTCGGCATCAAGGTATGCCTCAAAATAGTGTTAGTGGTAGGTAAACCTGCCTGGAGATGGTAGACTGAGCCGAGCTTCCATACTTCCAAATCTGCTGCGGGGATCTCCTTGTACATGTTCTTCATGGAATCATGATTCTTCTTAGGAATCCCATAGACATCAATGTCATCCTCTCGTTGCACTGGAGCATTCAGAAGTTCTGCCCATTCTTCAACAGAAGAAGAGAATGTCTGACCTTCAGTCATCCAGGTGATCTTCCCGTCAGGATAGAAGTGAGCTGTGGCATAGAATTGCATAATCATCTCATCATTCCAACTAGTCAATTCCTGACCCACAAACTCAGCAACTCCACATGCAGTGAAGCTTTCATGCACATGGGGAAAGAAATCTCTGTGCTCTTCGCTGTCAATGTATTTCCAGTCAACATATCTGGTGTCTGCAACTATTGGCTTCTTGTCCATCAGCACAGTCTCATAGAAGTCCTGCTGCTCTCTGGTGTGAAACCTGGGATCTATAGCAGTTCTTCTCCTCACGGCATATGGGTCAGATTGTCTCCATAGCCTGAGACCTCTATCTTTCCTTGCCTTCATATCCTCGGCTTGAGGATGAGCATCATTGTGAAGTGGCAGTTTTGGACGGAGTTTCAGCAACACTTGTCCTTCCTCATCAGACTCAGATGGTGGCACATCACCCTTGTTCTTCTCAGATGCTGGAATGTTTCTGGTAATCCTCTTGGGCTTGGCAGTAGGCTTTGCTGGAGCTGCCTTGGCTTGAGCAGATTTCTTGGGCTTTGAAGTGGCTCCAGCCCTAATGGCATCACCCATGAGCTTCTGCTTCTGAGGAGCAGGCTGGGGTGCTTCTTCTTCTTCATCATCGGCTGCTGCATCTGCATGAGGATCACTATACACAACCCTCTTCCTCTTGGAGGTTTTCTTCACTTTGCTTGGGGCTGGCTCTCCCAAGTTCAGCTTCTTGGCAACAGTTGATTGCTTGACTTTGCTGGTGCCCTTCTTTGATTGCTGACCTTGTTGCTCTTTGGCAACAACCTTTCTCTTAGGCTTGGAGGTCACCTCTTCCTCAGCAAGGAAATCAGAGTCCTCATCATCGGAATTCTTCTCCTTTCTAGCTCTGGTGGCTGCAGGAGGCAAGCCACTTGGTGTACTCCTCTCACCATCATCAAATGGACTACTAGTCTCAGGACTAGTATCTGCCTCAGGAATGTCTGCGATAGGTGATTCTGACCTGTTCTGACTGTCACTGGCATCTGACATGGCTGACAACCTGTGAATAGATAAGGTATAGGCAGAGAAGAAGAGTTATCACAAACTGCAGAAGTTTTTGCAAACAAAATGAGTTCAAATTTTAGTTTTAAGTTTTCACAGAAGACATATCGGTCAGACCGATTTTCAGTTTCGGTGAATCCGAAGTGTGTAACAGAAACTTTACACACCACTTTCGGTTTGACCGAAGTGGGTTTCGGTCCTGCCGAAACACTAGGGTTTCACTAAAACTATATTTCGGTCACACCGATTTGCACAACTCGGTTGGACCGAAAGGTGCAGTGCAATGGCCAGAGGCCGAATCGGTCACACCGAAATTTTAAAGTCGGTTTCACCGAGATGTGTTCCATGGAAACCTAACCCTAAGAATTTTACTCGAAACTAGTTCAAACGAACCGATCTGGTGTAAAAGAAGATTTCAATCGTGGCCAGATATTGGGCAAACCAAACGTGCATTGAATCGGAGATGGGAGCACGAGTGGGATCGAGACTCACCCTAACTTGGTGGAGTCCCTCTACGGCGGCAACGGCGCGGAGGAGAAGTCCGTTGACGGCGGTGGAGACCTGCGGCGAGAGCGCACAGGCGATGGCGGCGACGATCCGGAGATCAGGGCGACGGCAGCAGGGGATGTGGGGCGAAAACGTTTGAAGGAATAATCAACGCGCGCGGCCCTCAGTATATATATCCCTTTGCTGTCGGTGGGACCGAGTTGAAAAACTTGGTGGCACCGAGATGGATAACTGCCAGGCAGTTATGCATTTCGGTCACGCCGAAAATTACAACTCGGTTTCACCGAGATGAAACCTAGATCAGTCTAAATGCTTTCGGTTTGACCGAGTGGGAGAAAGTTGGTCTGACCGAAAATCACTTAGAAGGTTTTGGAAGTTAGCCCTTGACGGATCGGTGGCTCCGAGTGCTCCTCACTCGGAGGGTCCGAAAATGACTTGTTCAAAGTTTGTGATATAAGCATGAATAGAATTTGAGACAAGAAAGCATAGATAGCTAGGGGAGGTACTTAGGCATTCTTGTCCATCCATTTGGCCAGAAAAATCAAAACAACCAAAACAACAAATGGATGTCCTCGAATGGATAAAATCATGCATTCAACATGCTCACACAATAAGATAGCAAATGAAATATGTGTCAAACATGCACAACCAAAACTCTAGCTACTAGCACACAATTTGTCGATGACTAGGTCATCTTTATATGAGTATTTTGACTTAGGAGCCAAATGAGAACATTTGATCATAGGTCATACTCATCGTTTAAGCACAAGTGGGGTTACCACTTTTACATAAAGCATTGATGTGTTGACATCATTTGAAGATGCTTTAGCTCAATTTTTAGAGCAAAGCTCCCCCTAGATGTGAGAACCCCTTTTAAAGGGTCAAACTAACCTTGGGTTGTCGTAGAAGACTTCATGTAGATGTTGAAGATGTGGATGCTCAATGTTGATGTAGATCATCAAGAGTTGGGAGCTATCCTTTGGATTAGGGCACTTTCAATACCTACATGGGTTAGTCCCATAAGGAACAAACAAGGATATCCATGGACATAGATTGGAGTTCACAATAGATGATGTCCATGAAAGCAATGATTACCTTGTCCCTTGACTTACCAACAAGAGGGTTTGTGACTCCATGAACTAGTGCATGATGTGGAAGTTGATTGCACAAGTTCTTGCCAAAATGAATGTGAGTGAAATATGTTGGCGGAGTCACCCTCAGGAACTTTCTAGTTCTTCTTCTTCGGGATCCACATCATCTTGATGGGAATCCTTGGGGTTGTAGTTGAGCTTGACGAAGTAGAACTTGACGTGTCCTTGGGAACCCACTTGACCATGGCTTGAGGTGCTTCAATGAATGCATCAATCTCCTCTTGAAGCTTGTCCTTAGCTTTTAGCTTGTGGTCTTGTGGTGGAAGGTCATCTTGAGCTTGTTCCACATTGGAAGAAGTAGGATCATACTTCTCCTTTTGAGAAACAAACTGTGGAGTAGGATATTGACCTTCTTCCCACTCAACACCTTCGGCGTTGAACTTTCGCTCAAAACCAATTCCTTGATTCTTCCGGTGCCTTCCTTGCTTGCGAATAATTTCCTCAAAGTTCTTGCTTCCGGCAAGACTCTTGTAGACACCTTTCTCTATGATCCCTTTCAATAAACTATTCTCTTGCTCAAGTGTAACTTGGCTTGAAACATTGTTAGTGGAATCAAGAGAACTACTAGTAGCAACAATATTAGATTTAACATGGTTATTGTTACTGCTAGAGGAAGAATTTTTCTTATGCTTGTCATGCTTAGTCTTAATGGTTGGCAAGAAATTAGACAAGAGAAGTCGTTTGGCAAGATATGAAGAACTCTTCTTTCGAAGATCGTCATTGATCGCTTTTAGAAACTCATGTTCTTGCTCTAGAGTGAGCTTCTCGAAGCGTAGCTTCTCATGAGATCTTAAGAGCTCTCTATGATCTTCTTGAGTTGTTTCATGAGCTAACTTAAGAGTGTTTAGTTCTTTAGTTAGACGCTCAATCTCCTTCATAGCATTGTCATTCGACTCTTCTTGACTATAAAGACTACTAGCATTTTCATCGTTACTAGATTTATCATTGAAGAGCTCATCTTCACCAAGCAAGTCATCCTCATCACTATTGAAGTCAATGAATTCAGGGTGTGATACCTTGGGGCCTTTAGCCATGAAGCATCTTCCAATTCCCTCATTTGGTGAATCGAATAAGTCGTAGGAGTTGGAGTTGGAGGATACGAGAGCAAGACCGGCAACACCTTCATCTTGACTGTAGTCGGAGTCGGAGTGATAGCTTCCATCGGATTGATTGTCAGAGTCGGAGCCGGAGACCCATTCACCTATATGAGCTTGATGTCTTCTTCTTGTGTAGCTCCTTGATGACTTGTCTTTCCTCTCCGAATCCTTGCTTCTCCGAGAGGGTCTTCGTTCATAACGATCATCTCTACTCCTTCTCTCTTTCCGAGGTGACTCATCTCTTGATCTTCTTCTTGGAGATTCTTCTCTTCTCTTGTGGGGAGCCGTACACTCATTTGAGTAGTGTCCGGGTCTTCCACAACTGTAGCAGTTTCGATCACGACTAGAAGATCTCTTTTCATCATATGATCTAGACTTTGAGCTTCTCTCTTTGCCTCTATTCTTGTAGAATTTGTTGAAGTTCTTAACCATTAGGCTTATCTCTTCATTGGAAATTAACTTGTCACTTGAGGTTGTGGGAGCATCACTTGTAGCTTTGTAAGCACCACTTGACTTGTTGTGAAGCTCTTCCTTATCCTTAAGTGTCATCTCATGAGCAACAATTTTTCCAATGACTTCAGTTGGCTTGAGAGTCTTGTAGTTTGGCATCATTTGGATCAAAGTGCACACGGTGTCGTACTTTCCATCCAAAGCTCTGAGAATCTTCTTGATGATGAATCGGTCGGTCATTTCTTCGCTTCCTAAGCCGGCAATCTCATTTGTGATGAGAGCAAGCCTAGAGTACATTTCAGCGACTCCTTCACCATCCTTCATCTTGAACTTGTCAAGTTGACCTTGAAGAATATCTAGCTTTGATTCCTTCACAGACTCGGTACCTTCGTGCATTTCAACCAAAGTATCCCAAATCTCTTTTGCATTTTCAAGACGGCTAATTTTGTTGAACTCCTCGGGACACAAGGCATTGAAGAGAATGTCACAAGCTTGAGCATTGTTTTGCAACATCCGCAATTCTTCCGGTGTAGCTTCGCGATCCGGAACTTTTCCTTCCTCGAAGAATTCACCTTGCATACCAACACAAATAATGCCCCATGCGGCTGGGTTATGACCAAGAATATGCATTTTCATTTTATGTTTCCAACTAGCAAAATTTGTACCATCAAAGTAAGGACCTCTACGATAATTACCCTCACTAGACGCCATACTCTCCTAGGTTGTGAAACCAAGCTTATGGAGTCCAATGCAATGGAAACCAAAACAATGGAGACCAAAGCTCTGATACCACTTGTAGGATCGAAAGTATGTCTAGAGGGGGGGTGATTAGACTACTTGTAAATATAAAAATTCTGCCTTTTGACAAAGAACAGTTTTTGGTAGTTTCACAATTATGATCAAGTCAAGAATCACCCTACACATGCAATTCTAGAGTATAAGCAGCGGAAAGTAAATTGCACATGTAGTAAAGAGAGGTGGAGAAGAGCAAACACAATTTTGGAGACGCGGTGATTTTTCCCGTGGTTCCGATAGGTGGTGCTATCGTACATCCACGTTGATGGAGACTTCAACCCACGGAGGGTAACGGCTGCGCGAGTCCACGAAGGGCTCCACCCACGAAGGGTCCACGAAGAAGCAACCTTGTTATTCCATCATGGCCTACGCCCACGGAGGGCTAGCCTTACTCGGGGTAGATCTTCACGAAGTAGGCGATCTCCTTGCCCTTACAAACTTCTTGGTTCAACTCCACATCTCGATGACGGAGGCTCCCAAGCGACACCTAACCAATCTAGGAGGCACCACCCTCCAAAAGGTAATAGATGTTGTAGATGATGATGAACTCCTTGCTCTTGTGCTTCAAATGATAATCTCCCCAACACTCAACTCTCCTCACTGATATGGCTGTGGTGGAAGAAGGAATTGAGTGGAAAGCAACTTGGGAAGGTTAGAGATCAAGTTTCATATGGTAGGAGTGGAGCAACTTGATCTCAACACAAGGGTAGGTAGTTCTCTTCTCAGAAATGTAAGGTAGGAGTGGTAGTTCTTTCTGATGGCTCTCTCTCCACGAATGAAGAGGGGGTGGAGGAGTATATATAGCCTCCACACAAAATCCAACCGTTACACACATAATTGAGCAATCTCGGTGAGACCGAAGTGGACAACTCGGTCAGACCGAAAGTTCAAATAATGTGAACGTTGGGGTTTTCGGTGGGACCGAAAATACCATCTCGGTTATTCCGATTTGAGCCAAGACAGGAGCATGCCAATTTCGGTAAGACCGACTTTATCATCTCGGTGACACCGATTTGATGACAGAAGGTTACAGAAGCTTGGCAGCCCATGTTTCGGTGAAACCGATTTCAAACTCGGAATATCCGATTTTTCTAGGGTTTGGCTTATGGCTGAGGTGGTTCATCTCGGTGTGACTGAGTTTGGATAATCGGTGGGACCGAGATTACTTATGAGTGTATATTGTAGTGAAGGTTGCTGATAGTTTAAGGAGATATATCACTAAGCACTTGAGCAACCAGATCATCAACACAACCTCATCCCCTTTTAATAGTATTAGCTTTTCCTATGGACTCAATGTGATCTTGGATCACTAAACCAAAAATGGAGTCTTGAGCTTTTGCCAATGCTTGCCTTAGCATTTTGAGGGGTCCACTTCTTCAGTCATTGCCATACCCATATCACTGAACTTCTCTGAAATGATTCTCAAGAACTATTAGTTCAATGATATATATGTTGTTATTAATTGCCAAAACCACCCGGGGATTAGTTGCACTTTCAACCGTCGGCCTACAACATCCACTCTCCTATTCAGCTTGCGCAAGGGTCGGCACCGAAAATTTCCCACCTTCGTAGGTTCAGTTGCCAGGTATACGTACCAATACCACCACCCCAGTGATCAGCGATGGGCCCGCTCCGTAAGTCGAGGATATACGTTGGTTATGAGACTGTGTCCATAATCAGGTATCTGGACCCCATGACAGGTGACTGTCACACGGCCCGTTTTGCTGATTGTATCTTTGACGAGGATTTTTTTTCCTGACTTTAGGGGAAGAGAATCAACCCTTTGATGCTAAAAGTCGAGAAATCATGAGGCAAGCCACGGGGATCCACGCTCATGACCGGCGCACTGCTGAGACAGAGAGAGAAGTCCAAAAGATAATAGATTTGCAATCGTTAGCAAATCAACTGCCTGACCACTTTAGTGACTTAAAGACTGTGACAAAATCGCATGTGCACGCGCGCAATGCACCGGGAAGGGTTGAAATACCGAAGAAAAATGTTGGTATACCCGCTCCCGTCCAAAGGCCTAAAAGGACGAGAGATCCGGCTTCTCAAACCCCAAGTACTCAGGGACGCCCGACGAAAAAGGATAAGAGAGATTTTATTACAGCATGTTGCCAAAGTACCCCAAAGTGAAACGGGGAGCCAGTCGAGACCTGGCACAAGTACGGAAAATTCAGTGCACAAAATTCCGGACTTAAACTTTCCCATAGGGGAAACACCCAGCGGAGATGTATGCGCACACATCGGTGCGGGAAATCTAAAGGACCTTGCTCCCATAATGGGAAATTTGGTAGAGCAAGTGTTGGCGCCAGATGCGCTCCATGACGAAATGGCCATAAATTATATTTTTACGAGGGAGTCCATGAACCAAGCAACGGTGATTGTCAACATTAACTTTGCTACAAAAATTGCCTCAATTATAGATCTTGACCCCGAGCCTAACACGCTCGCTGATTATAAGGAAAGGTCAGATTGGAAAGATTGGTAGCATGCAATTACTGCCGAATTATTATCTCTCAACAAAAGGAAGGTGTTCGGACCAGTTTGTCGAACTCCTCCCCACATTCGCCCTGTTGGCCATAGGTGGGTTTTTGTTCGAACGAGAGATGAGAATAATAAGGTAGTACGGTACAAAGCAAGGCTCGTCGCTCAAGGGTTCACTCAACGACCAGGGGTCGATTTTGAGGAGACTTATTCCCCAGTCATGGATGGAGTTACCTTTAGATACTTGATCTCGATGGCAGTAAACATGGGCTTGAAAATGAAATTAATGAATGTTCTCACTGCTTACCTGTATGGTAACTTGGATTCGAACATATACATGAAGGTTCCTGAAGGTATCCCTGTTTCGAACCATGATAGAGCAAACATGAGTCTATACAGTGTTCAACTTCAAAAGGCACTATACGGACTCCGGCAGTCAGGTAGAATGTGGTATAATCGCCTAAGTGATTTCCTTCATCAGAAGGGCTACACGAGCAATAAAGATTGCCCATGTGTTTTTATACGGCGATCCCAAGATGGATTCTGTATAATCTCGGTGTACGTGGACGATTTAAACATAATCGGTACGCCTGAGGATATTGAGGAAGCGAGTTCCTACCTGATGTCGGAGTTCGAGATGAAGGATTTGGGTAAAACCAAGTTCTGTCTAGGTCTGCAACTTGAACATTCCCCTGATGGGATTCTAGTGCACCAGTCGACCTACACCCAGAAGGTGTTGGAAAGATTTGGATTTGATAAGGCATATCCTTCTAAGACCCCGATGGTCAGAAGATCTTTAGTGCCAGACAAGGACCCGTTCAGGCCAAAGGAAGAAGGGGAGGAAACTCTGGGACCAGAGGTTCCTTATCTGAGTGCAGTTGGAGCACTTATGTACCTCGCAAACTGCACACGGCCAGACATTGCGTTCGCCGTCAGTTTGCTTGCTAGGTACAGTTCTGAACATATCAAAAGACATTGGAAAGGTGTCAAGGACGTCTTTCGTTACCTGCAAGGGACCAAAGATCTTGGCCTGTTTTATAAAAGGAATCAAGACCTATCTATTATAGGCTATGCCCATGCCGGGTACCTATCGGACCCGCATGATTGCAAATCGTAGACTGGGTATGTTTTCCTTTGTGGTGGAACCGCGTTTTCCTGGAAATCGTCCAAGCAAACTCTTGTGTCGACCTCCATAAACCACTCGGAAATCATGGCACTATTCGAAGCGTCAAAAGAATGCGTATCGCTTCGGCGGATGATCGGCCACATTCAGCAGACATGTGGGTTGAACGACGTACAAACCCCTACAATTATCTATGAAGATAATGTTTCTTGTGTTGCACAAGTTCGGATGGGTTATGTGAAGAGTAACCTCACAAAGCATATTAGTCCCAAGTTCTTCTATGCACAAGAGTTGCAGCAGTTGAACGAGGTGAGAGTTTTGCATACTAAGTCATGTGACAATCTTGTTGATATGTTCACTAAATCATTACCGGCATCAACCTTAGAGAGGTGTGTGTGCGTGGAATCGGTATGATGAGACTTAAAGAGATGCAAGGTTCAGAGGGAGAAACTTCACAAAATCGTCGTTAAAATCACGATCCTGATGATCGAGTACTCAACTTGATAGTTGAGTGGATTGTACTCTTTTTCCCTTGGGTGAGTTTTCCTGATGTTTCTCACACGAGGTTTTTGACGAGGCAATTCATGCAATACAACAACGTATACTGTGTGCTCTTTTTCCATATTTTTTTCCACTGGGTTTTTCGGAGTTTGAGGCATGGATATACGGATAATTACCCAAGGGGGAGTGTTGAAAAACCGGGGCCACCATCGGTGGTGGCGGCGGCTACGTGCGAGGCACGTTTAGCCCCCCCCCCCCCCCCCCCCC
>LR738710.1:658708003-658732879 GCA_902687465.1 Secale cereale
GTTCCACGTTTCACGTTAAGTGGGTACTTATCCCTTGACCCCCTACCCCTATATAAAGAGACGAGGAGCAATCATTGTAACCCCTGATCATTGATTAATAAAGCTAGTCTCCTCATACTTTCTTGTGTCAATCTACTTTCGCTTGTTCGACTACTTCGTCTACGACGCTCGCTTCCGCTCCGCAACCTCGGACCGGACTCGTCGGCGGAGTTGCGGAACAGATGGAACGATGAAGGGGTGGCGTGCGCGGTTGGGAGGAGACGGTCAGGCCGAAGTCGAAGGGGTGTGAAGAGAGAATATTAACGTTGGCTGAAGGTGGAATAAGAAGTTTAGACAATCGATTGATGTCAAACATTTTTCAGCTACTCGTGGCATAGGTAGACAGCTACCCGAGGAATAGGTAATCGTAAACAAATTTTGTTGGGGCCCGCACGTCAATGACCGTATGTCGTGGCGATATTCTGTTGATGCGGGCCTGCATGTCAGCGTCGTGGCTTCATGTGAGCTCTTGATCAGACTAAACATAAGATTTGTGTTCCATTTTTTCTCTCTATCGAGAAACACTTTCACACGTTGTTTGTCCTTTTGAGAGCCTGGCCTGCCGCTTTGGACTGTGCCAAGTTCGCCTGTCGCAGTGTCCCCTTCGTTGACGCCTTTCACAGACAGCCGCACGCTTGATATGGAAGAGACCTACTGCGAGAGGGATTGATATGGCGTATAGGTGATGGAACCAACATCAATATCCATCACTCAAACTGGATTCCGCGGGCGGGAAGCATGAGGCCACTTGGGCAGTATTTCATGCAAGGCATTACCAAAGTAGCTCATCTACTAACCCCTGATGGCAGATCATGGGATGCTACCAAGGTGAATGCGATGTTTTCCGAAGATGACGCAAATGATATAAAGCAAATCGCTATAGGAGGGCTTGGAACGGAAGATTACCCAGCTTGGAACTTCACAAAAAATGGTGATTTCTCGGTACGGTCAGCATATCACTTGAGAATGGCACTGAATAAAGCGAGGACCGGACAGCCGGAAGCCTCGAGTTCGGTGGCGAAGCATAGAGGATATATGGCGTTGTGGGACACTAGTGCGCCGGCCAAAGCGAAGATCCATATGTGGAGACTTATTCGCAATGGTTTAGCAGTGGGAGCCGAGCTTCACCGTCGGCGAATCAAACCTGGTATTTTTTGTGTCGCGTGTGGGCGGGAGGAGACGGTGCTACACCGGTTCTGGACCTGTCAACATTCGGTTTTATTCTGGCAGCTTCTTCACTCGGAAAAGGGAGTTTTGGTGGCGACCCCGCCAAGTCCGATCGACTCTCAGGGTGCTTTAGCTAGCTGGCTTCTTGAGTGGTTCGCCGATGCTACAGATGGTGATAGGGCAGCAATGATCCAGGCAACATATGGACTTTGGTTGGCGCGGAACGATGCTCGGGATGGGAGACGGATAGCTGATCCACATGAAATCATGCTCACGGTTTTCACACATATGAATGAATGGACGGAGGCCCATGCAGGCTGCCCTCGCTCGGCAACACAGGCTCCCAAGCAAAAATGGCGACCCCCGGACGATGGCTGGATCAAAGTTAACTCAGATGGAGCTGTGGGTAAAGGCGGTGATAAAGGAGGTGCAGGTGCTGTCCTTCGGGATCATCAGGGTGCGTTCAGAGCGGGGCTCTGCCATTGCGTTCGTGGTTCGGTGTCCCCTCAGGCCATGGAAATATTAGCTTGTAAGAGAGCATTACAAGTAGCAAGGGAGATTAACGTGGAGAAGGTGCACGTGGAGCTGGACTCTCAGGAGGTGGTGCGGATGCTCAACAACCCACAGAAGGAGCTGTCAAGCGCGGGGCCGTGGATACAGGAACTTAAAGCAATGCTAGCTTCTTTTTCTGAATTTAAAGTGACGTGGGTTCGTCGGTCGGCAACTGTTGTCGCTCATAAATTTGCTAGAGTCGGTGTTGGTGATGAACTTTGTAAAGTGTGGTTAGGGGCTACCCCAGACTTTGTGTTAGACGTTGTTTCGGACGAGATTCCGAATGCTTTTGATTAAATAAAACGACAACAGTTGATCCTCAAAAAAAAAAAAAAAGCCGCACGCTTCCAAAGCTTGTCCTGTTGCTTTGCATGCCTCTCTATAGCTAGCTCGCCTCCTATATATACACAGCAGGCCTTGTTCATTCCTACAGCCACCACCAGCTCAACTGACTCAACACCACCTGCTGCAAGGAATAGCAGAGCCATCCGAGCGACCATGATCAAGCTGAGGTGCCCCAACCCCAAGAGGCTCTTCAGGAGGAGCTCCTCCAAGATTAGCAGGTCTAGTAGCAGCTGCAGCAGCAGCAGCGACAACGGCAGCGATGCCTCAGGTGGCATCCGTGGCGGCGGCGGCAGCGGGGAGATCGAGTGGGAGGTGCGGCCGGGGGGCATGCTGGTGCAGAGGAGGGACGGGAGGGGGGACGTCGAGATCATCACAGTCAGGGTGGCCACTGGCTACTCCTGGCATGAGGTGTCCATTGGAGCTACCTGCACTTTTGGTGAGTAACTGTACAATATTGCAAAGCTAACATAAGTTGATTAGATTTGTTAGAGAATATTTGGGGCTTCTCTTCTCTCATATGCTAAGCGGGTGAACCCATCTTTTTGCTGGATAATGGCTCGAGGAGTGATCGTAGGTGTAGCATGCATAACCTGCAAAATTTCAGACAAGTTAGCATTATGATTTACTTCCAGTTGAGTAGTGGACCCTCCCGTCCATTAGCAAGGAATTGTGAAGAAAGATGCATGTCCATTAGCAAGGTCTCCTGGCTTTCAGTAATAAAACTACTGATGGCCAGGGCTGTGCCACCATCTTCTTCCTAGCAACTTCATCAGTAGAGTAGAGTACTAAATCACATCGTCGTTCGTCGTCCTTGTATTTTTTTTAAAAGAATGCAGTAACCTGCAGAATGGAAGGCTTCCTGCCCTGCCAGCAGTGCGCACACGGTGGTTCATAGTTTTTTTAGTACAAAGCATAAACTCCATCTGTTTTTTATCATTGAAAAATGTATACACGATGGTTCAGAGTAGGAACATGAGTGGAACTTCCCTCCATCTTGTTTTTCTATCACCGAATATAGTAAATCAAGTACGCTTCATTGGATCAAGGTCTAACATATTTTTTGCGAAATTAATTTGTGCAGGTGAGCTGAAGGTTGTAGTCTCTATGGTGACGGGGCTGGAGCCGAGGGAGCAGAGGCTGCTGTTCAGGGGAAAGGAGAGGGAGGACAGCGACCACCTCCACATGGTTGGGGTGAGGGACAAGGACAAGGTGCTACTCCTCGAGGACCCTGCCCTCAAGGACATGAAGCTCCGGGCAACGTTCGCGGCCCAGGCAATGCAGAGCCCGTATCAGACTTTTATCAAGGCGTAGGCCGGCCTGTCTCACAAGATTGCTAACAAAAAGCATATCTAGAACCTGATGCATGGCGTTGTTCGCTCTTGCTGATCAGTTCTTAAGTACCACTCCATGGAATGGAAGGGCAAAGGCTCTCCTCATGTGAGAGTTAGAGTACTATCAACTTTTAATTAATTAGAATTGCATGGTTGTGCAATTTGTAGCTAGTTGCAAGTTTAAGTCCTTTCTTCTAGATGTTGGAAGGGCCAGCCTCCAGGAATTGCAAGTCTAACTTTGGATGTCATGCGTGGTATTATGTTAGATTGGAGAGTGCAATCTTGGATAAGGCTGTGCCCTATGGCACAGTGTGGGCTATATGGAGTAGTTTGCTACATACAATTCTGTTGTGGATGAGACGTATCAATGTATCATGACCCATGAAGTTATGAGACAACATTTTTGTGGTCCTTTTTTTTTCAATTTAGAAGTTTTTTCTGAAGTTGGCGCTAGATGTTGACAGTGTTCGCATAGTACCCAAAAAATAGCAACGGTCCAGTAATGTACGCGGATTTATATGATAATGGGACGTAAATTCAAGTTACTAATGGGCACGGGACAATTTTACCCAGGATTGGGCCCTTGGGATTCAAAAACAACCCAAATCCTGCTTATCGGAAATTATATATATCAACGAGTACAAAGTAGGTGTCCGCTGGCACTGGCACGAAGTCATTGGAAAATTTGGTGGTCGATCTTGACGGGTTGTCTAAGATTGAATCTAATCTAGGTTAAAACTAGGGCTTCAGTTTCGTCGTCTTAGCCATCGTGATGAAGTCCTCCTCCTGGTATTGGCGTGTGGTTACTTATGCCTTCTCTTCGGTCGGTACGATCCCTTCCTATCTTGGTCTCCTGGTTGTGAACGACTTGATTCTTCCTTCAATGGAGCATGGGTTGCGTCCTTTCGAGGAGTTCGAGGGGTACTACCTCGTGTCCTTCCTTGTCAGGCGTGAACTCCTTGCAGGGGTGGACTGAAAGTTTCAGGAAGGACCCCGTTGGACTCGTGCGCGGCTAGTCACGGGCTCGATCCCACCACTCACCCACAGAGATCATGGGTACCCTTAGTAGTTGGGTTAGGCTTTGGCACTAATGTCGTGTTGCAAAAGAGGATGTTGGCGTAGGATCACTAGGGGGCATGGAAGGAGAAAAGGAGGTTTATGTGGTGTGTTGGTTCTTGTTGGAGGAGGATATAGCAGTGGCGGCAGAAGCGACATGGAATCTGCAGCGCAACCGCCGCAAGTGGCATGTAGGATAGAGTGCTCTTGGAGAAGTAGATGTGTAGCCGGTGAGACTGCAATCAGTGAGGTGACGGGAGTACGAAATGCTAGGAGATGTACTCTTAGAACTCGATGCCCATAGCATTGTTGACACCAGTGAAGTGGTGTCGGGTAACTTGCCCTATGTGGACGTCGAGAGGATAATCGGGTAGCAAAGTTGTGGTAGCCGACAGGCAGGTTAGGTGGGCTGGTGGGAGTGGTTCTAGCCGGGAGTGAGTAAGGAGGGGATGCCGCGGGAGTGATCACCGACGCCAACGAGCTATGTTAGTCGATGAGGGTGAAGGGGGCATGGGAGGGGTGAGGAGAGAGTGGTTGCGAGACATGACATTGGTGGCGCCGACACCATTTGTCGGCACCCAAAACCACCCCCGGGACAACTACTTGAACCAGGAAGCCGCGGAGCCAAACATTGAGACAACGGACGACAAACACGGATGCAAACTAGGGGTGGTCGGACGCCGGACGTTTTCTCGGGCGATGGGGGAAGGAGCTCGGGGTAGGTTTTGGGTTGTGGCTAGCCTGTTTTAAATAGCCGGGGTAGGCATCGAGCGACGGAGGCGTGAATGTGGGCGGCCGAGTAGGCTTCTCGAACGGTGCGAGAGGGTGAATGCGGGTAGGCGGATGACTGTTCACGTCAGGCGGAGGGTTCTAGAGCCAAAAAGCCGGATAGGGTTTTTGGGTGGGCCAGAGGTTTTAAAGTCCAACGTGATAGACGTCTGGATGAGCTACCTATTTGTGGCATTCCAGACGTACGAAGAACTACAACCCGATTTGATTATCGACGTTGAAAATCTAAAAAAAAACCGGACGGCCAAATTCAGGCATTCATTGGTGTTTTGATGATGACCCACCTTGCAGATGAGCAGATCCCCTAACATTTCCTCTTTTATAATCTCATCAGATGGCCAAGTATCACATGGACCGGCATGCCTGCGTGGCGCGATATCCCGCGCGCCACTCCATGCATGCACCTGCATCATCATGTCGATCCAGCCACCAGCCAAGATCGCCGCTGCAGACGAATCCGGATCAATGCAACTATGCAAGGCGCCGGCGGCGCGCATGTGGCTTGGGAGCCTCCGTGTCAAGGAGGCACAGGCTTAGCTCGAGAATAATGCAGATTCCGAGGCACACCTTGACAAACCGAAGAGCATCGTTGCTAGTTATATCCTGCACACGTTCGATAGATCGCTCTGCAGATCGTATGCATGTGGGCATGTGGCTGGTGGAGTCGATCCTTGGGAGCTAGTGCCAATAATTATATCACGTAAGACACGAGTAGGGAAGATGCTAATGCATGCGTGATGATGAGTTACGTGATAATGTAGATCGTCTCTAGAGGATCGATGTCGGGTTATCGGGTAGCTAGAGAAAAAAAGGCTGTGCAATTGGGACTTTGGCATGCGTTTATATACGTAGCTAATTTGATTCGGTGCCGATCTAGGACAATTCCTTTTTATTAAGGTTGGTAGTTTTTTCGGTTTCATACCTGACTGACCGGCCGGCCGGGGGTTAACTGAGCCAGGGCACCTGCATCTGGACTAATTCCATATGAGATGTGCAACGCTGATGAATGGTGACTAAGTTTAAAGAAGTAGCATTTATTTCTCTTTGCTAGAGAAATATCGTTAGGCCCTGTTTGATACTTCCTCTGTAAACTAATATAAGAGTGTTTAGATCACTACTTTAGTATTCTAAACGCTCTTATATTAGTTTACGGAGGGAGTACTGTCGTGGAAATAGCACAGTAGATGTCCGGTTTAGCGGACTTGATGATGGAACCATCGCACGGGTTAGCTTGAAGGGGTTCATAGCACACAAGGACACAGAGAGTTTATACTAGTTCGGCCCCTTCGATGAAGGTAAAAGCCTACGTCTAGTTGGTTTGGTATTGCTTGGGCGTCGGATTACAGGGAGCGGATTCGCTTGCCTGTAGTCTCGACGGGTTGATTCTTACTTGTCCCTGAACCGTCGCCGGGTCGTCCCTTTATATAGAGGTGACGCCTGGTCCGGTTTACAGAGTCCCGAGGCCGGCTCATACTTGTTTCCGCCTCGGTCTCTGTCTTTTCTTCCTTATCTCTCAAGTTACATCGCTTGGCAGTTTACAAACCTCACTTCTACACATGGGCTCTAAGATCTCATGGGCCGTAGCCTTTACTAAATATTACAACCAAGTACAATATAACTAAGCCGGTTTACACTAGCCGGTTCATACCTGCTAGTCATATCCCTGACATTAGGCCCCAGAATGATTTGAACTTGTTCATATCAGTCTTCCTTGTCTTGTATGATTTTCTTCTTTGTCTTCGCATTTTTGTAAACCGGCTCTGACGTCATCTTCGAGAATCACTAAATCTGACCGTGACATCATCTCCGCATTTAACGCTGCGAGCTGTACTGTAGCTTTGTTTAATGGTTATCCAAAAATCGAGGCGTCAAAAAGGATCTTTATCCGATCTTTGCCCCCTCGAATCCCGTACCTGTCGCTTCACATCTGTCCTTCGCTTATAAATACCGCCGTCCCCCTTCGTTCTTCCTTCTTCTCGCCTCTTCTTCCTTCGTCTGCCGCCCGAGCTTCAAGACTCCATTGACGCCCGAGCTTGAAGCGCCGCCGTTGCCTCGCCGAGTCAAGATCTCCCTGGCCGCTGCATCAACCTGATTCGACCAGAGAACTCCGCCGCTGTCCTCCATTGTTCAGGTACGTCCTTTCTTCCTCATTACCGATCTGTATCTTCTAGGGTTCTTTCCTTGTTCTTCCGCCATTAGGGCTTTCAACGAAAGCTTCGTCTTGTTCCTCGTAGATACTTACTTCGTAGAAAATTTGTGACCTTTAGGCCCAGTTAACAGATCTTCCACTAGTATTAGCTTTAGATCTCGCCACTTATACTTAATCCTATAGATTCATCTGCTCCGCATAAGCTCCCTGGCGTTTCTTCTCGTATTTTCTTGCACTTTATTTTTCTTTTCCTCGCACGCCCAGATATGTTCCACTTTAGCTGTTTACAAGGAAACTGTTTCTTCTCCTTTGTAGATCCATCAGGTATACTCCGGTTTAAACTGTTATGCCCTGTTCTTGCAAAACTTTCAAAATTGAACGCAACGGTTTAGTTGTTCCTCATTTATTGTCGTGAACCGGAAATGACGTAGCTCCCTGTTATTGCCGGTTTAACCATGCCATTAGTCCTCGGTTCAAACCGTTGCGTAACTTTCATAGATAGTTTCCGGTTTATACTGTTGTACTCGCATAATCCGTTTTTTACACTTTATCTTTTTCAGTACTTGTCCTTCCATTGCTATGGCCAAACAGTACGTCTCCTGTGGCTGGGTTCCTTCTATCATCACGGAAGAAGACTTGGTCAAAATTTCTGAAATTGGTACCTTAGGCCCTCAGTCTGTTTTGAAGTGGCGAGCTCCGGGTAATGAATGCCCCCCTACTCCCAGGCCTGGGGAGGTTATTGTATTCTTTGACCATATATCTCGAGGCTTCTCTCCTCCCGGTTCAAAGTTTTTCCGGGACGTTCTTGCCGCCTTCCAACTCCACCCTCAGGATATTGGACCCAACTCTGTTTCAAGTATCTGTGACTTCCAAGTGTTTTCGGAGGTATATCTGCAAGAAGAACCGTCTGTCGATCTGTTCCGGGACTTCTTTCATCTGAACCGGCGCACAGAGTTCACCAGTGGACCGCATCAGGAGCTCGGTGGTGTTAGTATCCAGAAGAGGAGAGACATTGTTTTTCCTCATGCCGCTTTACACACGCATCCAAAGGATTGGAACAAGTCATGGTTTTATTGCGTTGACACTTCTTCTGAAGGGGAGAACCCTTTGCCGGGTTATCGTGAAACCCGTATTTCGGAGGATCATCCTCTACCACAACGACTCAGTTCTGTCGAGCGGACCCGGTTTTCATCACAGCTCTCCAGGTTAAAAGCTTTCATAGCCAATGGCTTGACTGGAACTGATTTTATGCGCTGCTGGTTGTCTTGGAGCATCCTTCCCTTGAGCCGGCGATCTCAGCTGATGTGCCAGTATTCTGGTAAACCGGACGATCCTCAACGGTTTACCAAGGAAAAATTATCTGAATCGGAGGTTATTGAGTCGGCTAAAAAGATGCTCAACGTCACTTTAGCAGACTGCAGCAAAGTCGGGCTGGCTCCGTATTATAAGAAGAACAAGCTGCCTGCGGTAAGTTTTATTTTGCCCTGTATTTGTAACTCGTTCCTTTAAACCCTCTTTTCAATTGTCTTTCTTTCTTTTGAATAGTCTGATGATCCTTTCTGGAAGAGAAAGCCTCAGGAGAAAACCGGCAAACAAGCACGCCGGAAAACCTTCGCCAATAAGAAAAGAAAGGCAGCTGTTGACGCCAGTTCTCCTGCTGAAGATGATGATCCGGACTCCGAGGTATGAATTAATCCGGTTTGAATCTTGCTTATTTATACTCATATCTGTATCTAATGATAACTTTCCACATGAATTGGCTGAAGGTGATAATCCGGTCGAAGTAGAGGTAACCATTCTTTCTTCTGATTCAGAACCTCTTCCACAAAAAAGTCGTCGGACCGTCCGGAAATACCAATTTTCTCACCCTTATGCTCAGTTGGATCCTAATTTTACTTTGAAGAAGCAACAGCATGAAGCTCTTCGCCGGACCACTCGCCATAGTGGCCTGGCAGTGGAATCATCCGGGATTTCTTTAACTCCGGCTCGGAAACGCCGTGCTGAGGTGATACTTTCTCCGACTCTCCTTCATCCCAAGGCCGGGCTTATCCGAAAACCTCTTAAACCGTCTGACCCTGATTATCAGGAAACTCCACTGTCTTCTTCCGGTGAATCGACTGCCACACAGCTTCCTCTATTGAAAACTGTCCCAGGGTAACTTTTTAACTTTTCCGGTTTACGATTCCTTTTTGCTTTATAATGTTAACTCATTTTGCATACTTTTTTCAGTAAACCAAAACCTAGCAAGAAATCCAAGGCAAACAAGCCTCCTGCTGAGACCACTGCAGATGATCCGGCCGAAGATCCGGCAATGACCGTTCCTCCAGAAGGTGAGCCCATAGCTCCTATTGAAGATCCTGCGCCTACGGATCATATCTCCGTTCCTGAGAATCATACTGCTGAAGATGCCTGTAATCCGCCAAGTCCGGCCCGGTTCAATTCTCCTCAGATTAATCCGGCGTCTCCCAATCCGGCTCACACTGCGACTCCCCCAATTGCACCTGCTTTTCCTGATGTTGTGGTGACTGGGGCTGCCTTCGTTACTCCGGCTGAGCCCACCGTTTTAGCCAAGCATACGGCTAAAACGGAGAAGTTATATAAAGAGAAGGGCAAATGGAGTACTGAAGTATCCAATCTTGCCGACATGAGCGCCCAAGAAATTTATTCTGTGTATCTAAACCGGCTCCATAGCAGCCGAGATTATGAAGCAAGCTTGGTTAACTTGATGAAGGAGAAATATGAGGTAATCCTTTTCCTCTGACTTTGTACTTTTGATATGCTTCTATCCCATAACAGCCCCCAAGTTCCGGTTTAGCTGCGTGCTGAAGGTGAACCGGAACTTTGTAGTTTGAACAATTGATCTTTACATTAGCCCCCAAGTATCAAGTAGATAACTTGTTTATGTATTTGATACTTGTAAAAATTTCTGATGATACTTCAGTCATCCATTAGCCCCCAAGTGTCATGTAGACAACTTGTTTGTGTGCTTGAGACTTGTAACTTTGAATTGCTGTTGCTTATTGCTTCAACTGCCATTAGCCCCCAAGTGTCAAGTAGACAACTTGTTTGTGTGCTTGAGACTTGCCTGATTTTTGCTTCTTGTCTTTTGATTGTGCTTGCAGGCTGAGTTAAACCGGAACGCTGATGAAATTAATGAACTTCGGAGCCGTCTTGCTGAGACAGAGTCTGCCGCTTCAAAGGCTAAGAAAGATCTTCAAGTAAGTTTAAAGACTGCTAAAGATCTGAAGAAATACTTTGAAGAAGAGCGGACCACTTTTGAGGTTCAAAAGAAGGATCTGGAGAAAAGGATTCAGGATGCTGAAGGGGCGCTTAATCCGGTTACAGAAGAATTAACCGGTTTAAAGCAACAGATTGAGCTGATGACCTCTGCAATCTTTGGTAAGTATAATCTGAACTCCTGCTTTACCCCTGTAATCCTCCGTCCGTGCCGGTTTAACTGTAATGTCTATATACAGGGCGCCGTGTCTCCCATCTTGGGGATGACCTACGGAAGAAGCTTAAAGCATGTTACACCTTGGTCGAGCAGCTGTATTCCGGCGCTCAGAGGATCATTAGTGCAACTTCTTTCGGTAAACCAGCCCCTACGACTATCCAGGACACTTTGAAAAAATTATCTGTCTTGCCTGTTCGTCTTGAAGAAGTCAAAAAATCTGCTGCCCAGGATGGTGCTCTTTTGGCCCTTACCATAGCTAAGGCCTGGGTCCCGGATCTTGATCCGGAGGAAGCTTTAACCGGATTTCCTGATACAAAAGACGACGGCTCAACTTTTACCGCAAAGGATCTTTACGCTTTGACGAAGGAGATGCGTCCCCTCGCCAGCTCGCAGCTGAATCCGACTTATCCAGGTATCATCCTGGATATGATTTGCAAAACGAGCGGGTGGAGCGGCCGGTTTATGACACCGTCAACTTAATCCCGCTGGTTCGTCCTCATACCTTCGCTCCTGATATTGAACCTTCTGATCTTATCAACGACGAGATGTATTTCCGGGCTTTGACGAAGATCGACTGGCGTGTGCCGGACTTCCAACCGCTTCAAGAAGATGAAGATATTCCGGATCAAGGTGATGGCCAGCCGTCTCAGCAAGGAGGAGCATAACTCAAGTTTATTGTTGTAATCGCAGTCTCTGTTCAAACAATCTTTCCAATCCGTCGGGCTTGCTATGCCTTGTAATAGGATAGCTAAAACTTGATCTGCTTTAATCCGGATATTCTGTCTTTCTTATATGAAATATTTGCCGATTTAAATGTTGTCTGATGTTGCTTATCTTGCATATCCTCTGCTTCTGCAGAAATAATTCTGAAAATATGTCCTAGCGGTTTACCACTGGACGGATCAAATTGTTCTCTCAAAACGTTAAATAAGTATATACTCATACTAGAAATAACGTTATACCTGAGATTATATATGCTCAATATTCTTAATCTGGTAGGACTTTAAAGTCTCTTGATGAAGACCTTCATGGATCCAATTAGAAACCCAGGTTATGATGATAAACTCCGGTTCATCTTGTTCTGCAAGACTTTGTTCAGAAATTTGTGGCTTGTTGCCTGATAGATGATCCGGGTTATAATGAACACCGGTTTACTCATGCTGGTATTCATGATCCAGACTTTCCATTTTATAGATATGTGGTCAGCTTCTGTAGCTGTTCCACTCCGGTTTAAAGGGTTATAAAACACAAACACAAAAAGATGCAAATTTTGCAAACAAGACCATGTAGTCGAGGCTTTTTAAGAGCTGCCAGGCTCAAAGGAAGGTTCAGCCAATCAATGGGACGTGGATTATCCATCTTTCCCAGGGGGCCTAGCCAATCACTGAACGTGGGCATACCATCTTTTCAGAGGGCCGATAGAACCGCAAATAAAAACTGAGCCAATCAATGGGACGTGGGCAAACCATCTTTCCCAGAGGGCCTAGCCAATCACTGAACGTGGGCAAACCATCTTTTCAGAGGGCCGATAAAATCGTACATAAAAACTGAGCCAATCACTGGGACGTGGGCAAACCATCTTTCCCAGAGGGCCTAGCCAATCACTGAACGTGGGCGAACCATTCTTTTCAGAGGGCCGATGTACATAAGAATTGAGCCAATCAATGGGACGTGGATTATCCATCTTTCCCAGAGGGCCTCCATGGTTCCTCCTGAACCGGTGGGTAAATCGTGAAGCGTCCTCTCTTCGAACCGGATATGATCTCATGTTCTTTAGAAAGTTTTATTGCTCCTTTGTATACTCTGCAAAAAATCAACTTCTAAACCGGCCAATATATTGAAATATAATCTCTGATAAAAAAACTTGTATGGTTGTCCTCACAAGATATTTGTATGCAAAAAAGGGCTGAGCCCCCGGTTTACCGAGGGTGCCGGTTTATTCATTAATCATAATATATAAATAGGATACATTGGAGCGCGTAGCTCAAGTATAGTATGGCCGTAAATGGGCGATGTTCCACGGCCTCTTCGTCTCCTCTTCTGACGTTCGTGAGTCCTTGTGTTCTCGAACGTCCACCAGGTAATATGAACCATTGTGTAGGTTCTTACTGACCACAAAGGGCCCTTCCCAAGGTGGGGATAGCTTGTGCATATCTGTTTGATCTTGGATGAGCCGGAGCACCAAGTCGCCCTCCTGGAACGTCCTTGTTCTGATCCAGCGGCTATGATATCTGCGTAAATCTTGTTGATAAATTGCAGATCGTGCCGCAGTTATATCACGCTCTTCATCCAGCCGGTCCAAACTGTTCTGTCTTGCTCTCTCGTTGGCTGCTTCAACATAAGCCGTCACCCTTGGTGAATCATGACGTATATCGCTCGGAAGGACTGCTTCAGCACCATAGACCATGAAGAAAGGTGTGTAACCTGTAGACCGGTTTGGTGTAGTATTGATACTCCAAAGAACAGATGGCAACTCCTCAACCCAACATCCTGGGGTTCTCTGCAAAGGTGTCATAAGCCGGGGTTTGATACCTCGCAAAATCTCCTGATTTGCCCTTTCAGCCTGACCATTGGATTGGGGGTGGGCCACAGAAGACACGTCCAGGCGAATATGTTCTCGTTGACAGAATTCTTCCATCTCACCCTGTGATAAATTGGTGCCATTGTCTGTGATGATGCTGTGTGGAAAGCCAAACCGGAAAATTACTTTTTTGATGAATTTGACTGCCGTTGCTGCATCACACTTGCTTATAGGCTCTGCTTCAACCCACTTTGTAAACTTATCTACTGCTACTAGTAGATGAGTTTTCTGATCTTGGGATCGCTTAAAGGGTCCAACCATATCAAGCCCCCAAGTCGCAAACGGCCAAGTTATTGGTATCATCCGGAGCTCCTGTGCCGGCACCAGAGCACGCCTCGAAAATTTCTGACAAGCGTCACACTTCCGGACCAGATCTGCCGCATCTGCATGAGCAGTTAACCAATAGAAACCATGCCGGAAGGCTTTAGCCACCAATGATTTTGAACCGGCATGATGACCACAATCCCCTTCATGAATCTCATGAAGAATCTCACAACCTTCCTCAGCTGATACACACCGCTGAAATACTCCAGAAGTACTGCGATGATGAAGCTCTCCGTTTGCAATCGTCATGGATTTAGAACGCCGGATTATCTGTCGTGCTTCTTCTTCATCGTCCGGTAACTCTCCTCGGCTCAGGTATGCCAAATAAGGCAGCGTCCAATCTGGAATAACATGAAGCGCTGCAACTAACTGTGCCTCCGGATCTGGAACAGCTAGGTCTTCCTCTGATGGTATTTGAACCGAAGGACTGTGCAATTCATCCAAAAAAGTGTTTGGTGGCACCGGTTTACGTTGAGAACCCAGCCGGCTTAGAGCGTCAGCCGCTTCGTTACTCCGCCGGTCTATATGATCCACCTGATATCCTTTGAAGCATCCTGTAACTGCTTCAACTTCTCGTCTATAAGCTGTCATTAGGGGATCTCTTGAATCCCACTTGCCAGAAACTTGCTGCGTCACCAGATCTGAGTCGCCAAAGCACTTAACCCGGCTCAAGTTCATCTCCTTTGCCAGCCGCAAACCATGAAGTAGTGCTTCATATTCTGCTGCATTATTAGTACAAGGAAACAATAGGCGGAGGACATAACAAAATTTATCACCTCTGGGGGAAGTTAAGACAACTCCAGCCCGCGAGCCCTCCAACTGTTTTGAACCGTCAAAGTGAATCGTCCAATAAGTAAGATCCGGCTTCTCCTCAGGAGTTTGCAACTCTGTCCAATCACTGATGAAATCCACCAATGCCTGAGATTTTATAGCGGTGCGTGGCACATACTTCAACTCATGTGGGCTGAGCTCAATGGCCCACTTCGCTACTCTGCCTATAGCTTCCCTGTTCTGGATTATATCCCCCAATGGTGCTGAACTAACCACAGTTATTGGATGACCTTGGAAATAGTGCTTCAACTTCCGGTTTGCCATGAACACACCATATACCAACTTCTGCCAATGAGGGTATCTCTGCTTGGATTCAATGAGTACTTCACTCACGTAGTAAATCGGGCGCTGAACCGGGTATTCCTTCCCTGCTTCCTTGCGCTCAACCACGATTGCAACGCTAACTGCCCGTGCATTGGCAGCGACGTATAACAGCAACGGCTCCTTGTCAATAGGAGCAGCTAAAACCGGTGGCTTCGCCAATTGCCGTTTCAGATCCTCAAACGCTGCGTTTGCCTCATCACTCCATATAAACCGGTCTATTTTTCTCAGCATCTGGTAAAGTGGGATCGCCTTCTCTCCCAAACGGCTGATGAACTGGCTCAATGCTGTGATCCGGCCAGCTATACGCTGAACATTGTTGATGCAAACCGGTTTAGTCAAAGATGTGATGGCCTTGATTTTCTCTGGATTAGCTTCTATTCCTCTGTTTGAGACCAAGAATCCCAGTAGCTTACCTGCCGGAACACCAAAAGCACACTTTTCCGGATTAAGCATCATCTTATAAGCGCGAAGATTATCAAAAGTTTCCTTAAGATCCTCTATCATTGTCTCTTCCTTCCTTGACTTGACCACAATGTCATCCACATAGGCATGAACGTTCCTCCCTATCTGTCCTTTGAGACAATTCTGAACGCAACGCTGATAAGTTGCCTGTGCGCTTTTAAGCCCAAAAGGCATAGATACATAGCAAAAAGCACCAAAAGGAGTTATGAAAGCTGTCTTCTCTTGGTCTTTAACTGCCATCTTGATCTGGTGATACCCTGAATATGCATCCAAAAAACTTAACCGCTCACATCCCGCCGTAGCATCAATAATCTGATCGATGCGGGGGAGAGCAAAAGGATCAGTTGGGCAAGCCTTGTTGAGATCTGTGTAATCCACACACATTCTCCACTTCCCATTCTTTTTTAACACCAGCACCGGATTAGCCAACCACTCCGGATGAAAAACTTCCACTATGAATCCTGCGGCCAAAAGCCTGGCCACTTCCTCTTCTATAGCCTTGTGCCTCTCTTCGTTGAAGCGGCGCAAATATTGTTTAACCGGTTTATATTTCGGATCAATGTTAAGACTGTGCTCAGCGAGTTCCCTCGGTATACCCGGCATGTCAGAAGGTTTCCATGCAAAGATATCCCGGTTCTCACGGATGAACTCGATGAGCGTGCTTTCCTATTTGGGATCAAGGTTAGCGCTGATAGTGAACTGCTTGGACGAATCTCCAGGCACAAAATCAACTTGCTTGGTCTCCTCTGCTGATTTAAACTTCAACGCCGGATCATGCTCGGTAGTTGGCTTCTTCAGCGGAGTCATATCGGCCGGATCAACATTATCTTTATAAAATTTCAACTCTTCCGTGGCACACACTGCTTCTGCATAGGCTGCATCTCCTTCTTCACATTCCACTGCTATCTTGCGACTTCCGTGAACCGTGATCGTGCCCTTATGACCCGGCATTTTAAGCTACAAATAAACGTAACATGGCCTAGCCATAAATTTAGCATAAACTGTCCTTCCAAACAGAGCGTGATATGGGCTTTTGATTTTGACGACTTCGAAAGTTATCATCTCTGACCAGGAATCATACTCATTCCCAAAAGTAACTTCCAAGTCAATCTTTCCAACCGGGTAAGCTGACTTACCTGGGACCACTCCATGAAACACTGTATTCGATTGCCTTAACTTCTTATCTGTCAGACCCATACGACGGAAAGTCTCATAGTATAAGATATTGATACTGCTACCACCGTCCATGAGAACCTTAGTGAATTTATAACCTCCCACCTGAGGTGCCACCACCAAGGCTAAGTGGCCCGGATTATCCACCCGCATCGGGTGGTCTTCTCTGCTCCACACAATGGGCTGCTCTGACCAGCGCAGAAATTGCGGTGTTGCCGGTTCAACCGCATTAGCAGCCCGCTTCAAAACCTTCTGATCTCTTTTACACAGACTTGTGCTGAAAACATGATATTGCCCACTGCTCAATTCCTTTGGATTACTTTGATATCCAGATTGCGGCTGCTGTTGCTGACGCTGTTGATTCCCCTGACTACTGTAATTTCCTTGGCCCTGCTGTTGATTGCTCTGGTTATTGTAACCACTTTGATGATGCGACTGATTGCCCTGGTTATTATAATTTCCTTGATTATTTTGATTACCGGCCCGGTTTTGATAACCATTGTTATTGCCCCTATATCCTGATCCGGAGTTGTTCCCTTGATGACCCGGACCATAAAATCCAGGACCTGAACCGCCATTTGGAGGCCTATCATGAGGGTTGAAGCGGCCCGCCATTGCCTTCATAAGGGGCCTGCACTCCCTTATGGTATGCTTTGCCGGTCGACCTTTCATGCCATGTTTCGGACAAGGCTGATCTAACTCTTGATCCCAACTAAGAGTTCCTCCGCCGGTTTGTGAAGGTGGATTTCCCAGGCTATGCTGAAAATCCCCTTGAACTTGAGTGTTGGCCATGAAGTCAGAGCCACCCTCTGCCTTCCGTTTGCCCAAAAAACTTGTAGCAGCCGGATTAACTGGCGCCGATTTACCACACTTGCTAACCTTCCCTGTCTTATCTCCTTCCGCTTCTGGATACTTGGTATTATCAGAGTCACCATATTTTACCAAGGCACTCATGAGAGTTCCCATATCATTGCAATCCCTTTTAAGCCGTCCGAGCTTTAATTTTAAGGATTCGAACCGGCAATTGTTTTCCAAAGTCACTATCGCCATACTAGGATTGATACTATTCAAAGAGTATAAGATCTCCGCTACTCTCCGCACCCAAGCTGCTGTAGACTCTTGCTCTCCTTGCACACAAGCTGCTAGATCCACCACTGACATCGGCTGTTTGCATGTATCTTTGAAATTTTTGATAAACTGGCTGCGTAGTTCTCCCCATGATCCAATAGAGTTCGGGGGTAAACCTTTTAGCCAGGTCCGGGCCGTTCCTTCAAGCATCATAGTAAAATACTTAGCACAAGCCGATTCATCCACGTCCAGCATCTCCATGGCCATCTCATAAATTTCAACCCAAGCTTCTGGAGCTAAATCCGCTGTATAATTAGGTACCTTGCGGGGCCCCTTAAAATCTTTAGGCAGCTTGATACCCCGTAAAGCGGGGATAAGACATCGCACCCCGAAAGAACTCGTTGTAGCTCCTGTTTCTGCTGTAGCTGTGTGAACCGGCGTCGTTTGACGAAACTCCTCCCGGGCTCCTGACCGAACCCGGTTTGCATCCAGAGCTGGTGCTTCTGCACCCACCGGATTATCCTGTCTGCGCTGATGCCGCCTGCGTTCACTGCTAGATACTTCGGGTTCCTCCCAATGCCTAGTGTAACTCCGACTGGGACATGGTGTTGAATGTAGCCTTTCCCTGCTATGAGAGTATGCTTGCTGCTGTATCAACGCCGTATTAAGCAGCTCCTTGACCCTGCGCGCCTCCAATGCCACCGGAGACGTCTCCTCCACAGGCAAAGCGGCCAAACGTGCAGCAGCTGCAGCGATGTTATCCAAAGGGTTTGAATAATGACCTGGAGGGGTGGGAACGTAAGGTGCCGACGTGATCCGACGATCCCGCTCTGCGGCGGGCTGCTGAACCGGCTCCTCCCTGGCTGGGGGTGCCCTTCGGTTTAAAACCGGATTATTACTAGTCCCAGCCCCAGGTGTCCTGAACAGATTTGTTGCTTCATAAACCGGCGGTAGACGAGATTGGTACTTTCGTCCCCTTACTCCTTCCATAGAAGCTTGCTCCATCCTTAGGTAGAAAGCATGATCATCCAGCTCCGCTTGTCTCACCGCTATCATCTCTCTCTCTGCCTTCAGATCTTCTTTTAACTGATCAATCCGGCCTTTCAACTGAAGGAGCTCTGCATCATGATGCGCCTTGTCTGCTGGAGCTACTGTTTCCACCGCTTTAGCTGTGAACTCGTCCATCAAGGTGGATAGAACATCAGTAAGTGAGAGGGTCGTGCCGCTCCCCCCTACACCAGCTTTTGCTGTCGCCCCGTTCACCGGGGGCTGTGAACCGGTCATAAAGACAGCCACCCGGTTTGGCGGGCCAAAGGGGTCCGGAATACTGTTTCCATCGGACTCGCCCTCAGACCGGCCGTCCTGCAACTGATACAGAGACTCAGTTTCTCCGGATGAAGATTCGTCGTCTGAGTAGACAACTGTTGCACCATCAGATTCCGATCCGTCCTCGGCTCGAACTCCGTGGATTGCTCCAACGAACACGTGCTTCATGGCGGGCTGAATCCGGGCCGATCTCGTACGCTGAGCCGGCTCGACGATGTTGGGGAAGATGTCCGGCTCAGGTCCCGGTTCGCCGATTTTGCCAATGAAGACTTGGATGCCACTGAAAGGAACCCGGTACCCGTATTCGATTGAATCGGCCTCCGGTCCCCAACCTGCGTCATCGATGTAGATCCGGCCGCGGCGACTCTTGGTCATCCGACCGACCGCGTAACCCTTGAGCCCTTCAAAGCTGCCCTTCAAGAACTCGAAACCATCGTGCGGAGGCCCCACGGTGGGCGCCAACTGTCGTGGAAATAGCACGGCAGATGTCCGGTTTAGCGGACTTGATGATGGAACCATCGCACGGGTTAGCTTGAAGGGGTTCATAGCACACAAGGACACAGAGAGTTTATACTAGTTCGGCCCCTTCGATGAAGGTAAAAGCCTACGTCTAGTTGGTTTGGTATTGCTTGGGCGTCGGATTACAGGGAGCGGATTCGCTTGCCTGTAGTCTCGACGGGTTGATTCTTGCTTGTCCCTGAACCGTCGCCGGGTCGTCCCTTTATATAGAGGTGACGCCTGGTCCGGTTTACAGAGTCCCGAGGCCGGCTCATACTTGTTTCCGCCTCGGTCTCTGTCTTTTCTTCCTTATCTCTCAAGTTACATCGCTTGGCAGTTTACAAACCTCACTTCTACACATGGGCTCTAAGATCTCATGGGCCGTAGCCTTTACTAAATATTACAACCAAGTACAATATAACTAAGCCGGTTTCATACCTGCTAGTCATATCCCTGACAAGTACAAAATATTTTTTAAGTATTTTAAGAATACTATAGTTTTTTAGTACCATAGTTTCATTTACAATGAGTTGTTTGGTTGCCTTTGACAACTGTGGTTTTAATACTGTAGTACTGGAAAAACTGTAATTTTTTCTCTGCATAAAAAACCAGACATTTTTTAATAAAAAAACTGAGTTGCTGAGTGCTTAAATGCAATGGCTAGGCAGCACAATTTACAGCGTTGTGCGTCAAAAGCCAAACAGGTTCTATGTATTGTGAATACTCCAAAATACTTTATTTTAGTAAAACCATGGTATCTCATACCTACGGGCAAAATTAGTGCAGTTTTTTATACTTTGGTTTATATAGTTCTATGCTATCAAACACAGCCTTGATGTTTCATTGTCAGAACCGTCAAGTACCTTTTGTTAACCACACCATCCTTCCTTTTCCATGACTTCACATCTGATTGTTAAGCTCAGAATTTCAGTTAACTTGCATAGAAAAATTAGTGTGCTTATATATATGCTATCTCTGTTTGTTCATTGCAAGCCAGTATACCTGACGCCTATAAATGATTGTCATACAAAGATAAAAGCAATACACCTGTATCAAGAAAAGAAGAAGCTTAAAAAATTTCGGATGTTTTGGACAATTCCAAGGTTCAAACCCTAATAATAAATTTGAAGCCCCACATGTGCCTTAACCACCGCTAGACGCCCCAAAACCTGAGAATCCAACCATATACTATACCCTAGCTAGGGTCTACTGGCTATCTATCAGCTGGATTAATGATCCGCACAAGTTGCACGTAGTAGGCCAGTCTCCACAATCATCACGCCATGAATCAAACCCTTGTTGCCCCTGCTCATCAGCCGCGAGACACAAGCCGGGAAATCCTGCGACCAACTGCCATTACATTAATCCCGGTAGGTTTGTGTCCTAACCGACCGCCCTAATCGTCGCATCATGCGTTTTTGCCAAACCCCATGTGCTTAGCTAGTTCCAATGAGCGCGCACTTGATTATTCCATGGCCGTGATGCGACTCCCAAAACATTTCACTCACTTTAGCTTCCATAGCAATGGCCTGACCCAAGTGCCAAACCCGGTTGACCACTCTGTAGATCAAGTTCCGAAACTTACAGATTCAATTTTGAAACTTAACAATTTTGTCATTCACCCCTATTAAGTTTTGTCAGTTGAAAGTTATCAAAGTTTAGAAAATTCATCAAAACATATTCAAAATAAATCTCATTTGAAAGCCCTCATCACAAGCAACACGAATATGTAAAATAAATTTAAATTATATTTTTGGTTGAAAAGATACGAATGTTTTAAGTTCGGAAGTTACCAGAAAAAAAACACGCGTGAGGGGCTCGGTGCCACCGCACATGCGTGCTACAAATCCTCTCATGCGTGGACTCTAGAAAAATTAGGTTTTGCTCATTTTCAGAAGACGTCGGTCGAAGTTCGCGAAGCACCGTGGCCGGAGACGGCATTTCTGTGACTCGCTATCGTGGCCGAAGGTGATGGTGTTGCGGCGAGCGCAGGGACGCTTGCAAATGCCAGAGGATGGACCGGTGGAGGTGTAGCGAGACGATCGCGGAAGCGCAGCCGGCCGTGGGGGGTTGGGAGCAAGCGGTCAGAAGTTGAAGGGCGAGAAGAGATATATATTAACGTTGGCCGAAGGCGGAGAAGAAGTTTAGACAATCGATTGATGTTGAACTTTTTTCAGCTACCTGGGGAATAGATGGTCCTAAGAACATCTCTAGCAGACCCCGTATAATGCGCTAACCCATAAAATAACCATCAAATTACGGTCCGCGCGAAAAAAGCCGCCCGATCAAACCCGCAAACATGTCGGACCCGTAAAATATTTTGCGGGGCGTCGCAAAATTCTCACCCAAACCCGCGAAAACGCAGGTTCTCCCTCTCGCCCCGTTAGTGACGTGTATATAGCGGAAGCATTTGGGGGGGGGGCATTTCAACCCGTGCTTTTCCTCACCCCCACCCCCACCCCCGCCGGCGGGCCACCGCCTACGATTCCGGCCATACCGGCCGTCGGGATCACACGGCCTACGATTTCGGCCATACCAGCCGTCGGGATCACACCGGCCGGCCGCCACACGCCCGAGATTATCCTCCACTAATTCCTCCAACCTCGGCCGACCGAAAAGTTGCAGATCGACGGCTGTTTGTCGAGGCCGCCGGATTTAGCTTTTCCGGCCACCGACGGCTGCGCCAAGCCATGGATTGGTCGAGTAGCACTCCCCACAGCCCATGCAAAGCCCTAGCGCCACATGCAGGTATTGGTTCATCCTCTAGTCGCCGTAATCGGTTTGCCGGCAAGGGCTCGGCCAGCCGTCGCCCGCGGGCTCGACGCTCGCGCAACGACTCGCCGGCACGCCGATGCCGCTTATACAGTGCGATGACTGCAGACAGACAGTGCTGCGGCTAATATCTAGCACGCCACAACATTCCGGATGGGTATTCTTCAAATGTGAAAACAACAGAGTATGTTCTTATTTTCATTTGCCGTTGTCAAACCTATTGGATTCAATTTCCATAACTTATTGAGATGCCCGAAATTGAAATGCAAATTGCTGATTTACGGGCCGGCGCAGGCGGCGACCGAGCACACCACGTGAAGCGGACCCGTAAAAAAGATTCGCAACCGCTGTACACGCTGACTGCAAAGTCGTTTTTCCGCAAACTATTAGTATTTTGTGGATCAGCATTATACGCGGTCTATTAGAGATGCTTAGTCATAACAAATTTTTGTTAGGGCCCGCACGTCAATCGCGGCCGTACGAAACGATCTCTTGGCGATATTCAGTTGACGCGGGCCCACGTGTGAGCGCCGTGCCTTCATGTGAGCTCTTGATCAGACGAAATATAACATTTGAGTTCCATTTTTTCGTCTCTGTCGAAGTGTCGAGAAACACTTTCACACGTCGTTTGTCCTTTTGAGAGGCTGGCCTGCCGCTTCGGACGGTGCCAAGTTCGCCTGTCGCAGTGTCCCCTTCGTTGACGCCTTTCACAACTAGCCGCACGCTTCCAAAGCTTGTCCCTATAGCTAGCTCGTAATGAAGCAGAAGTGTCCTATATATACACAGCAAAGCCCTGTTCCTACAGCCACCACCAGCTCTCAACTGCCTCAACACCACCTGCTGCAAGGAACAGCAGAGTCATCCGAGAGAGATTGGCTGCCATTTGCGACGATGATCAAGCTTAGGTGCCCCAACCCCAAGAGGCTCTTCAGGAGGAGCTCCTCCAAGATCAGCAGCTCTGGTAGCAGCAGCCGCAGCAGCAGCAGTGACGACGGCATCGATGCCGGCGGCATTCGGGGTGGCGGCGGCAGCGGGGAGATCGAGTGGGAGGTGCGGCCGGGGGGCATGCTGGTGCAGAGGAGGGACGGGAGGGGGGACGTAGAGATCATCACGGTCAGGGTGGCCACCGGCTACTCCTGGCACGAGGTCTCCATTGGAGCTACCTGCACCTTTGGTGAGTACTTTCGTCTTTGCAAAGCTGATTTAATTTTTGTTAGAGAATGTATATGAACACGACTAGTGTGTGATTGGTAGAATGTACCGCATGTGTTCTTGGAAAGTGATTCATTTGGTCATGAATCATGATTCCTTTCGGGGCTTCTCTCACATGGTAAAGTAGTAAGCACATCTTTATGTTGCCAAAGTTGAATGAATATCCCCCAAACACTCATCTTTTCAGAAAGTTTAGTAAGCACAGATGTGGAGATATGCATGTCCATGAGCAAGGTCTCCTCCTTGCTTCAGTAATAAAACAATTGACGACAAGGATCAGTGTTGTGTCAGTCCCTCCTTCCTCCTTACTAAATCATGGAGTTGTCCTTGTAATTATTTTTCAAGAAAATGCACGGACATGTCTGAACAACGACCTGCAGTATGGCAGGCTTCCTGCCGTGCCAGCATGCACACGATGGTTCAGAGTTTTTTAGTACAACACATAAACTCATCGTGTTTTTCTATCACTACACGATGGTTCAGAGTAGGAACCTGAGTGGAAATTACCTCCACCTTGTTTGCTAGTACTAAAGCAATCACTAAATATAAACGAAGTACACTTCTGCGGATCAAGATCTAACATGTGTTTTGCAAAATTAATCTGTGCAGGTGACCTGAAGGTTGTAGTCTCTATGGTGACGGGGCTGGAGCCGAGGGAGCAGAGGCTGTTGTTCAGGGGCAAGGAGAGGGAGGACAGCGACCACCTCCACATGGTCGGGGTGAGGGACAAGGATAAGGTGCTGCTCCTCGAGGACCCTGCCCTCAAGGACATGAAGCTCCGTGCCGCGCTCGGAGGCCAGACCGTGCACAACCCGTATCAGAATTTTATCAAGGTGTAGGCCGGCCCGCCTCGCCCACCTCGCTAACAGTTAGGGTAAATCAAATGAATCACACCATCAGCCAGTCAGTCTCAGAAACTTATTTGGGAGCATGATGCATGGTGTGGTTCGTTGCTGTTGATCATCAGAACTTGAGTACCACTCCATGAAATGGAAGGGTGTGAGAGTTAGGGTACTACCAACTTTTAACTAGTTGATTGCATGATTGTGCAATTTGTAGCCGGTTGCAAGTTTTTTAAGTTCTTTCTTTTTTAGATAATGCAAGGGTTAGCCTCCTAGAGTTGCAAGTCTAAGTGATCGAAGATTGGTGCAAGCTTAGATGGTGCATGTGGTGTAGTGTGTTAAATTGCTGGTTTGCCGGAGGCAATTATGTTGTGGATGAGATGTATCAATGTGTCATGAGACATCCTCACACTTGACTTGTGGGTGAGAGATTTGTCAACGGGATCTTGGACATAATACACCTGAGTTGATTGAGAAGCCAGAATGAATGGTTCATCGGACACCAGAGTTAGTGAATCAAAGTTTTTACTGGTCAAAATCAGATCCAACCTAGTTTCAGCTCCTGACCCCCGCGTTGCCCC
>LR738710.1:658732922-658921973 GCA_902687465.1 Secale cereale
TGCCCCCCCCCCCCCCGATCCGGCAACACAGGTGGTACTCCAACCCTAGCCGCCGCCGGGTCCGATCCCCCTCCCCCCTTCCTCCCGCCGCCGGCCTGCGCCCGGTGGCCGACGGCGGTGGCGGGGGTTCTCCTCGCTCCCTTGTCTCAGGGGCGGTGTGGGCCCCCTATGCACATGGAGGCGCGGCCGATCTAGCGAAGCGGCGGCGACGACTGAGGCGACGGCGGCCATGGCTGCGGGGGCGACGGCGGCCGATCTAGCGAAGCGGCGACGATGGTTTGCGGCGACGGCGGTGGAGGCCATTCCTGCCTCGCGGCGTGCGGTCTATGCTGCGGCGGCGTATCATCCGGCTTGGATCGGCGGCGGCGTCGAGGGCCTGGTGGACTGCTTTGCGGCACCTTTGGTCAGATCTATTATGGCCGGTGTAGCCGGTAGTGGTGGTCATCTTCTCCGTCGGAGGTGGCCGGCCAGAGGCTGGGTGGTCGGATCTCGAGATCTGTCATCTAGTCCTGGCTGCGAGTTGGGGAGACATAGTTACCGATGAAAACCGAGCTAACGGCAGGCGATGGTGGCGTTCTGCGTCGTTACCTTGATGAAGGCATCGTTGTGTAACTATTGTCGACCCACTCGTGTTGCTCCGAGGGCAACCCTAGGATACGTTTTTCCAGATCGGATGATGGCAGCACGGCGGTGTCGTTTCTCTCTTGGGAGCATCGTATGTGGAGCAACGATGGAAGTCAGAGGTAGGAGGTGGAGCGGCTTCGTCTTGCACGGAGCTTCGATGGAGATGTCAAGTCATGCCTGACCGACAGGTGCTACGCTTTGTCATGCCTGGTCGGCAGGTGCTACGCACGACAAATCTTCTAGAGACTTCAAAGCTGTGTCGGCTGGTGGAATTTGGCGGCATGGTGCCGAGGTGTACCGGCGGCAACCGCCACGTGCTCAGCAGTTCACACGCAGGGAGGTGGTGGCGTTGGGCGCCGTGGTGGCGTTGACGGCAGCTAGACCGGGCAAGGATGATGCGTCAGTACAGCTTTGAAGTTGGAGTGGTGGCAGTTGGCGGCGGCGGCCTCTGAAAGCGCGCCGGACCGACGCGTTCCCCATACCTGACAAGTGGCTTGGTTGGGGCCTCAGGTCTTAGATGTTATGCTTGGCGCTGCGAGGTTTGTGGTATTAGGCCCGGACTAGCATCCCTTCATCAATTGGATAGGAGTTGCGACAGATGTTGCCTAGAAGGTGGATTGAGACCGACGGCTGTATTTTTTTGTAAGGTCTTGTGTGAATAATTAATAAAGTGGCTGCATGCATCGTCCAGATTCAGAGGCCGGGGGTCTTCCTCCTTGTCAAAAAAAATGCTTAGAGTTTACATTTGTGATGCCAAATTTATCAACTCTTACCCACTTGTCATGTATATAGTTCTCAAACCAATCACATATTATCACAATAGATACTTAGTGATGGGGTGATGGAGCTCCTGAAGAAACTGGCACAACTAAGAAGTCTTGACAGCGACATGGGAGATCACCTGATACTCTGCCTCGACGCTCAATCTGGAAACAATAAGTTCAAGTTTTAACGACCAAGATATGAAATTATTCTCAAGAAATACGCAAAACCCTTAGGTGAGGCCTCGAGTGTCAGTGTGACCGGCCTAGCTTGCATCTACATAAGCTAGGAGTGTAGAGGGAGCAAAAGGGTATATGTGGGGGCTGAAATCCAAGATCCCCTCGAGATACATGACAACCCTTTTGACAAGATTAAAGTGGGAAGAGAGGAGTTTCGATGAACAAGCAAGGTCTTTGAACATTGCATGAGAGATCAGGACGAGTAATGGTCATGTACCGCAAAAGCGCTCGCGAGACTACGACAGATCGTCCAGTTGTTTACAGATCACCGTCAGAAGCAGAAAGTTCGATCTCTTCTTACTTCTTTGCCAATTTCGACTAGCAAGGTTAGAATCTCGGCCCTTCAAATTTGCTTTTTATTACCTACTGGAAAAAATGTCAACTTGTCAGGGACCCATATGTGGTGAGATTTCAGCAAAAGACATCTCATCCTTGTGTGAGGTTAATCAAAATTCATTCTAAAAAAATGATTCTGCCTGAAAAAGCCAAGGGCCATACAAATCTCATCTGAAAGAAATATCCGAAGAGGAAGAGTTCTGACAAAAATGCTCTTAGGGCATCTCTAGCCGATCCCCGAAAGAGCTTTAGAGGAGTAAAATTTCTCTTTTTCTCCACTAGCAGTGCCACTATCGGGACGGCACCTCTGTGTCCATGCCGGTAGCCCGGAATGTGTTATCCAATGTTGCCGTTGTGTGCTGCTCGCCGCATAGTAACTGTTCACGAAATGTATGAATCAAACAACATTTTACTCCTTCAATTTTTAGAAGATCTTACCAATTTACCATGCAACTCAACGACCTTAAATCCTTGATAGCACCTACCAGAGAGCTATCGATACAATCCAATCCAATCTGCGGCTAACCATCTGCCCTAATATTTTTCTACACTTCTAATATATAATCTTAGACGGCCATGTATCACAGGAACCGACATAGTACCTGCGTGGCGCGATATCTATCCTCATCAGGTCGATGGAGCCACCAGCCAAGATCGCCGCCGCAGACGACGGGGCCGGGGAATCCGAATCAATGGCAGGCGCCGCCCGCGCGCATGTGGCTTGGGAGCCTCCGTGTCATGGAGACAGAAGCTTAGCTCGAGAATAATGCAGATTCCGAGGCACCAGGACAAACCAAAGAGCATCGTTTTCAGTTTATATCTTGCACACGTTCGACCGATCGTTCTGTAGATCACATGCATGTGGCTGGTCGAGTCGATCCTTGAAAGGAGTATGTAGTACGGTAATTACATCACGTAGGACAGAAATCGGAAAGATGCAAGTGCATGCGTGTAACCAGACTTTACAAATCCGGTCCCTTGAACACTCACGAACGTGTTCGAATGCGTCCACGGACAGGACGAGTCACATCTCAAATTAACCACTCTGCATCCGACTCTCATATTTTAATCCATAAATCCATACAAAACATGCAAAAAAATAATCCTACATACTACATACCATGTACGTACTACCCTAGCTACTCTTCGTCGTTGTCTCGTCGGAGATGTCCACGACGACGGTGCTGGGCGCCGGCTGGACGGACGGGTAGGAGGGCTCCGGCTCATCCTCCTTCTGCTCGACCTCATCCATGTAGGCGAGTATCTTCGCCTCCTCCGCGACCTGTTGCGCCTGCATCTCCTGCTGGCGACGGCGTCTGGCCTCCGTAGTCGACTCCGAGCATAGGGAATCGAGGGCGGTCTGCTGCTCCGCATGCAGATCTGCGTCGCCAGCGTCTCCCACATCATCCTTGTCCGGCTGACCCTCCTCCTCGTCCTCCTCCTCCACCACCACCTCCTCCTGCTCCAACTCCTCCTCCAAATCCAATGTATACGGAGATAGACCCGCGACGATCATATCCCGGCTTCGCGCCTTGCTCGGATCTGCTCAAGGAGCTCGAGTCGGTGCTCCGGCGTTAGAAATGGCTCGCTCCTCATCAGGCGACGTGGGGGCATGGTTACTAGGCGGACGAGGAATGTGAAAAGCGACGGCGCCGGAGAAAAATGTAGATGGTAGCCTAGGGTTTCGGTGCTCCCGGTCAACTTAAATAGCCGGGCTAGGCACTACGTGGCCCACTGGAGCGGTACCATGTTGCACACTGGTCCGGCGAAGGAGACGAGCTTCGGACCGCCAGGTTTTCGGGCTTTTCCGCGTGGGACCCTGCCGTCAGTTCGACATGATGGGCGGGCCGGGATGCACCCAGGCGCCCTCATATCCGCCTCATATTTGGGCTGGATATGAGAGATACCAGTCGGGCCGAGCATCTGAAGGCCATTTAAGGGGGTCGTTTATGTCAAAAAATCATGACTGGTGAGTGGACGGGCGAGCCGCCCAGACGTTTGAGCCCAGTTTGTGACGCCGACCGTAGATTCTCTTTAGGCGATGATCAATCTGCTCTTGAGGCTCGATGTCGCCTTTTAGTAGCTAGCTGTGCAATTGGGACTTTGACATGCGTGGAGCCGGTTTGATTTCGTCCGCGGGGCAATGGTTTTGTGGAGTACAATTTTTACTTCTCTAAAAATCTCCTTATATTTACTCCATCTTTGCTCGGTCGTGTAAAACCGTCGCTTCTTCTCCCCGCCTTCACTTCTCCCCCCCCCCACACATCGTCGCCGGCGCGCTCCTCGCCCTCCCCCCCCCTTCGATGGCCGGACGTGTTGGATGCCGGTCCCCGCCGCCGATCAGCAATGCGGATCCGCGCCGCCACGCGTGCGGGTCATCCTTTGCGGGCTCTTCATCGACCACCGTCGCCCGGTTCGCCCGCCGCCGTACCGCTATACCTGCTCGAGGACTTTCCCATGCTCCCTCCGCCCGGGCAGCTGACGAGGACCTACCTCGGGGTTCGACAGCGGCATTGGGGGATATGGGTGACCGTGATCACGTATCGGGGGCCCACAACCGGGGGTGGCTCGGGACCTTCCAAATAGCCGAGCTCGCAGCCATGGAGTCTGACCGCTGGCAGGTCCGCTTCCACGGGGCGGCGTCTCTACTCAATTTCCCCTTCGGCACACATCCAGTCCATCGTCCCGCAGGAGCTGGGGATGGTGAGCTCTGTTGTGGCGCGAGAGGACTGCGAGGCGAGGGAGCGCCTGGAGGCTGAGGCCGCCGCCGAGGCCTACATGAAGGAGCTCCGCCGGGAGCACCCGGAGCTCGTGGAGGCGGAGCGGATGATCTTCGCCGTCGCCGGCGGCGAGGTTATCGTTATCTCCGACGACGAGGTCTAAGGCAGCGAGGACGTCAGCGCGAAGGGCGGCGAGGATGAGGATATCAACGCCGATGAGCGGAGGAGTGTCTTCCCCGATGACGAAGACGATGGCATCGGCCCGGACCCAAATCACGACACACTGACGAGGAAGGATTGGCTCGACCTCACATTCGAGCGAGAGTAGTTTTGCTAAGCTTAGTTTAGTTTAATTTATGTTTTATATTTGGTTGTGCAAAATTATCTATGTTTATATTTGAATGCATGCTACTTTCGGCTCAAATTGCTTTAAATTTGATTAAACTGAATTTTACTATGTTAAATTTAGGGAATCCGCTAGAAACGGTCAAAAATTAGTGGAGTATATATATACTCCATTAAGAATTTTACTCTCTTAATTTTTAGAGAATCGGCTAAAGATGGCCTAAGGTTTGTAGTTTCTTCAGTTTCATACCTGAGCCAGCACCTGCACCTGGACTAACCAGATGTGAGATGTGCAATGTTGATGGCTCGTCACTAATGAAAATGTGTTTAAAGAACTAGAATTTCTCTCTTTGCTAGGGAATGTCGTTAGCTTTTCATTGTCAGAACCAACCGTGAAGTACCTTTCATTAACCATACTATTGTTCCTTTTTTTAGTATTATGTTTTTTTAGGAGCTCAAGAACTCAAGATGATCTTTCCCTTCTTTTTTTCCTTCACATCTGATTGTTATAAGCTCAGAATCTCAATTGACTTGCATAGATAAAATAATTTGCTTATTACAAATTATCTTTGTTCGAGTAAATAACATAAAACTACTACTTTACGGCCTACGATTCTAAAAAACTACAGATTTTTATTTTTATTTTCTTATATAACTATCAAATCGGTGGTCGTCTGTTTCAAAAAACCCAAAATTTTAAAAATGAACAGAGGGAGTAGTAGTTGTATGTTATTTATACTATCTTTGTTCTGTTCAGTGCAAGCCAGCCGAGCAATACATTTACGTCTATAAATGATTGACACACAAAGATCAGAACAGTATAAAAAAAGATGAAACTTAAACAATTTCAGATGTTTTGGACAATTCCAAGGTCCAAACCCTAATAATATACTTGAAGGCCCACATGCTGCCCTAACCACCGCTAGACGCCCCAAAACATGAATCCAACCAAATACAAACCCACCCGCAGGGGCATGGGGGGCGTGCCGGTCGCGCCCGCCCGCCGCAGCGCCCGGCTCGACAAAAAAAAGGCAAAAGCCCCGCCCGGAGCTGCATCGGAGGCAGTCCAGGAGCTCATTGCCAAGGTCTGCGGTGTCCTGAACCCGTCAGTAGGATACGACGACAAGGCCAAGCAGGCCTACCTCGACATGTTCAGCACCCCGCTCGCGGCCCCCGTGGTCCAGGCTATTGCCGGGCTGGTCGCGCACGCAAAGGATATCTCCCTGAAGAAGGCGCACAAGAACAAGAAGAAGGCCGCTCAGGCGGTTGCAAACGCTGATGACCTGGTCGGTGATGTGTAGCTTCCCCTGCTGCCGCTGTTTGTTGGGCATCACCCGTGTGGGCTTGATGTGCCTTCGTCGTCTTCCAGTTTGGCGTTTTAGTCTTTCAGAACCATGTATCGTCGCGACTGAAGGTCGCCTATCTACTGTACTCTGTTTCTCCAAACTCAAGTCTGCTAGCTGCACTTCGCTCTGTTTCATGCCGCTACCTCGACGTCCCCTAAAGTCTACTTCCACCGTGCCTCTTTTAAGTATACCATATGGCGCAACCTGACGTAAAAATTATCTGCTGGAACGTCCGCGGACTAAACTCGCCCGCTCGCCGTGATGCAGTTCGCGATATTGTTCGTGACTCCCACGCCTCCATCATCTGTCTCCAAGAGACAAAGCTACAGTTAGTTGACGACTCCATCATAAGGGACATGCTTGGCCCTTGCTTCACCGCCAACTACTTCGTTTTGCCTGCAACCGGCACTAGAGGAGGAATGATCTTGGCTGCGTCTGATCGATTCTTCACGCTGACAGACTTCCAGGCTACACCGGGCACCATCTCAGGCACTGTCACCATGCTATATGAACGCATTGCCTGGACCATCACTTGCGTCTATGGTCCCCAGGGTGAGTCGGAGAAGGTGGCATTCATTGACGAGTTGAGGACTCTCTCTGTCACGACGGGGAGGCAGTGGCTCCTGTTAGGCGATTTCAATCTGATCACTAAAGCGGCGGACAAGAGCAACGCCAACATCAATCGCCGACTCATTGGGAAATTTCGTGGGGCTCTTGACTTCATGCAGCTAAAGGAGCTACGTATGTGCGGGAGGCGTTTCACCTGGTCAAACGAGCAAGCAAGTCCGGTCATGACCAAGATTGACCATGTTTTCCACTCCGACGATTGGGAGCTGATCTTTCCAAATGCACATCTCCGGGCCATCTCAACGACCTGCTCCGACCATGCCCCGCTCTTTCTACAGGGATGTGTCGACAACGCGAGGAAGCCGTCTTTCAAATTCGAGGAGTTCTGGCTGCGGCTCCCTGGCTTCCATGATGCGGTCTCGGCGGCGTGGAACAAGCCCGTCTTATCCCGGGATGCAATCCGCACGATTCACATCAAGCTGTGCCGAACGGCGAAGGCTTTGCGCAAGTGGCAAAAAGAGAAGGTTGGTATTCTGAACACCCAGATCGCGGTGGCTAAGGAGATCATCTGGCGCCTGGACGTCGCCGAGGAGGGGCGCCCGCTGTCAGAACCGGAGAGAGTATTGAGGAGGCAACTCAAGGCTTCTTACCTTGGCCTCCTCGCCATCCAGAAGGTCAAGATGAGACAGCGCTCGCGCCTCAACAGGATCCGCCTGGGGGATGCCACCACTAGGTTTTTTCATGCCCGGGCCAATGGAAGGAGGCGCAAGAACTTCATTCAGACCATCACGACCGACGCCGGGATGGCCATTACAACCAACGACAAGGAGCAAGCCCTCCTCGACCACTTCCAAGAGCACCTCGGAAAGTCAACGCCACGCTCCAAACGCCTGGCATGGGAGAACATCGGGATGCAGCGTCACGACCTATCTGAGCTGGACGCCCCATTTGATGAAGATGAGATCAAGGCGGCGGTTTTCTCTCTGCCTTCGGTCAAAGCGCCCGGACCGGACGGCTTCATTGGTGCCTTTTTCAAATCCTGTTGGGAGATTATCAAGATCGACGTCGTCGCCGCGATCCTGCAGCTGGCAGATCTGCGAGGCGATTGCGCGGGATTGATCAACTCGGCAAACATCATTCTGCTGCCAAAGAAGGCAGACGCCACCAGAATTGGGGACTACCGTCCAATCAGCCTCATTCACAGCATCTCCAAGATTTTCTCGAAGCTGTTAGCAAACCGGCTAGCCCCATTGCTCCCCACGCTAGTCTCCAAGAGCCAGAGCGCCTTTGTAAAGAAACGGTGCATACACGATAACTTCCTGCATGTGCAGAACTTGGTAAAGGAGTTGCATCGCACGTCAACACCGAGCCTATTCCTCAAGCTGGACATCTCAAAGGCCTTCGACTCTGTCGGCTGGGCTTACCTCCTAGAGGTACTTCAACAACTTGGATTCAGTCAGCGTTGGCGGGACTGGATTTGCATGACCTTGGCATCATCTTCTTCGAGGGTCCTGCTAAATGGAAACCCGGGTCAACCTTTCGCTCACGCTTGCGGCCTGCGCCAGGGTGATCCTGTGTCCCCCATGCTATTCATACTGGCAATCGACCCGTTACAACTTATGCTTCGCGCGGCCTCCCAGGCCGGGATTCTGCAGCCGATCAAGGCTCGTTCGGCTTCCTGTAGAATTTCACTCTACGCTGATGATGCGGGCATCTTTGTCAACCCGGTGAAGGAAGAACTGGACGCCATTGCCGGGATACTTGCCTGTTTCGGGGAGGCATCAGGTCTCATCACCAACGTGACCAAGACGGAGGTGTTCCCTATTCGCTGCCAACAGATCGACCTCACCCACATTTTATCGAGATTCCCTGTGAAGATCGCTTCCTTCCCAACGAAGTACTTGGGCCTTCCCCTGCATACCTCACGGCTCAAGAGGGTCGATTTGCAGCCTCTCATCGACAAGGCAATGGGCAAACTCCCGGGATGGAAGGGAAAGAACCTTGCGAGGCCGGGAAGGGTCTCCTTGGCAAAGTCTGTCCTATGCGCCATCGCCACACACCACCTCACTGCGCTCCCTCTTCCGACGTGGGCCAACCACAAGCTCAGCAAGATCTCTCGCAACTTCATATGGCAGGGGGACAATTCCGAGAATGCAACTCAAGGTCACTCCCTGGTGAACTGGAAGACGGTATGCAGACCGAAGGCCCTTGGTGGGCTAGGAATCACGGACCTTGAGAGGTTCGGTCGGGCTCTCCGTTTGCGCTGGCCATGGCTTATGTGGACCGACCCTGACCGTCAGTGGGTGGGCTCTGCCCTACCTTGCGACGAGTCGGATATGGCGCTTTTCCGAGCTTCCACCTCCATCGTGCTGGGCAACGGCCACAAAGCCCTGTTCTGGCACGACGACTGGACGGGTAAGGGCCCCCTGAGGATACTGGCTCCCGGATTATACAAAATCGCCACAAGAAAGCACAGAACTGTGTCCAAGGAGCTTCTCGAGGATAATTGGATCAGATCGGTCGCCCGCCTCCAGTCTCCCATACACCTGCAGGAATTCATCTCGATTGCATCTTTGACCACTCGTGTCACACTAGCTACAGACACGGAGGACTCCATCTCTTGGCGCTGGACTCCCAATGGAATCTACTCCGCGGCTTCAGCATACACAACCCAATTCTCCGGATCCTTCCCCAGGTTCTTGCCGATGAAGATTTGGGAGGCACACGCGGAGCCCAAATGCAAGCTCTTTTCCTGGCTGGTGCTCCATGGAAAGATCCTCACGGCAGACATGCTCGCTATTCGTGAATGGCCTCACAATCCTACTTGCCCGCTTTGCCTAGGTGCTCCGGAGACGGCAACTCACCTCTGCAAGGACTGTCCATTTGCGATTGCAGTCTGGTCGCACGTTCAGGCTTGGACCGGGGAGGCGTCCACAAACACGATGACTCTGCCACCTCCCATGGGGGTCTCCGACTGGTGGGACCTGTTCATCTCTCCCCTCTCCAGGGATGAAAGACGCCGACGTAGCGGTCACTTCCTCTACACCATTTGGAATATCTGGAAGGAGCGCAATCGTCGGATTTTCAACGGAACCCGCCTCACTCACCTGGAGGTGGCGGCCGTCGCGCTAGACGACATAAGACTGCGGGCTTGCGCCTACGGCAGGGCACACGTGGCGACCGGTATTGGTTGATCTAGTTGATTAGTGCAACACGCCGGTACCATAGGGGTTTTGTCAGATTTCCCCGCAAAAAACTGACATCTATGTACATAAACCCTCTTTTCGTCTAAATGAATAGGCAGCGCTCCTGCCGGTTTCTCGAAAAAAAAACCCTGGCTATAGCCTAGCTATAGGTAGCAACTGGGTTAATAATTCCAGAGTAGAAATTGCAGGTACTAGTAGTCTCATCTCAATCATCACGCCATCAACCAAACCCTTTTTGCCCCTTTGCTGAGCGTGCTCATCAGCCGCGAGACACAATCCGGGAAAACCTGCGACCGACCAACCGTCATTACATTAATCCTGCTAGGTTTGTGTCCTAACCGACCACCCTAATCGTCGCATCATGCGCTTTTCTTCTGGCAACCCCCATGTGTTTCATTGCGCGCGCACTGCAGCAGGAGTAGTATCCATGCATATCATATGCATGCACGGCCATTTTGCAAATTGCAACTCCCAAAACATTTCACTCGCTTTAGGTCACAAAACAGTGGCCAAACCCGGTTGACCACTTTGAGGTGAACACGCACATTAATTCAGTGAATCATCCAATAGCTCCTAGCTGGGACAGAAATGTGCAGAACTAGAGATTGGATTAGGAACGGAGGAAGTACTAATATAAGCTCTGTTCACCTTCACTTTTTTCTTCTGCCGAGAAACACTTTCACACGTTGTTTGTCCTTTTGAGATGCCGCTTGGGACTGTGCCAAGTTCGCCTGTCGCACTGTCCCCTTCGTTGACCCCTTTCACAAACAGCCGCACGCTTCCAAAGCTTGTCCTCCCTAGCTAGCTCGCCTCCTATATATACACAGCAAAGCCCTGTTCCTACAGCCACAACCAGCTCAACTGCCTCAACACCAACTGCAAGGAACAACAGCAGAGCCATCCGAGCGACGATGATCAAGCTGAGGTGCCCCAACCCCAAGAGGTTCTTCAGGAGGAGCTCCTCCAAGATCAGCAGGTCTAGTAGCAGCTGCAGCAGCAGCGACAACGGCAGCGACGCCGGTGGCATTCGGGGTGGCGGCGGCAGCGGGGAGATCGAGTGGGAGGTGCGGCCAGGGGGCATGCTGGTGCAGAGGAGGGACGGGAGGGGGGGCGTCGAGATCATCACCGTCAGGGTGGCCACCGGCTACTCCTGGCACGACGTCTCCATTGGAGCCACCTGTACTTTTGGTGAGTATTATTCTCAACTCTCGTCTTTGGAAAGCCAATTAACAAAAGTTGATCAGATTTTTCAGAGAATAGTATATGGACATGACTAGCTGCTAGTGTCTGATTGGTAGTAGAATGCATGTGTTCTTAGAAAGTTGGTCCATTTGGTCATGATTCTTTGGGGCTTCTCTCATATGCTATTCAGTAAGCCCATCTTTTTTTGCCAAAGTTGAATGAATATTCCCAAAGCTCTTTAAACACGATAAAGGCTCGAGAAGTGATCATGGGCGTAGCATGCATGCACTCCTTTACACAATTCAGCTGTCAAGTTCGACAATCCTAGTTTAGTTGTTTGGCGTATAGTAGTACTACTGAATACTGAAACTAGTTAAGGAGAAGAACAACTAGACAGGTCTAAACATTTTTTTTTGTTTGACAAGAGTCTGGGCGTCCCTGTTCACACAGCCGGAAGCTCTCAATCTTACTTCAATTTCTCCAATTTGAGTAGTTGACCCGTGTGAGGTCCTGAACCTTCTCATGGCGATGTGGAGATATGCGTGTCCATTAGCAAGGTCTCCTCCTGGCTTCAGTTATAAAACAACTGACAAGGGCCAGTGCTGTGCCAGTAACTGCTTAGAAAAATGCAAGGACATATGTGATCAACGAGCTGCAATGTGGCAGGCTTCCTGCCCTGCCATGCCAGCGTGCTTCAGACTAGGAACCTCAGTGGAACTTTCCTACATCTTGTTAGTACAAAGCAATGTGTTTTTTTATCACTGAATATAGTAAGTTAGGTACACACTTCTGCGGATCAAGGTCTAACATGTCTTTTCCAAAATTAATTTGTGCAGGTGAGCTGAAGGTGGTAGTGTCCATGGTGACGGGGCTGGAGCCGAGGGAGCAGAGGCTGCTGTTCAGGGGCAAGGAGAGGGAGGACAGCGACCACCTCCACATGGTTGGGGTGAGGGACAAGGACAAGGTGCTGCTCCTCGAGGACCCGGCCCTCAAGGACATGAAGCTCCGGGCCGCGCTCGCGGGCCAGGCCGTGCAGAGCCCGTATCAAACTTTTATTAAGGTGTAGGCCAACCCGCATTGCCCACCTCGCTAACAGTTAGGGTAAATCAACCGCACCATAAGCCGGTTAGGTCTCATATAATAGTTTCAAAAAAGAAGTGAGCCTGAATGATGGTGAGGTTCGCTGCTGTTGAACATCGGTACTTGGGTACCACTCCATGGAATGGAAGGGCAAAGGGCCTCCTCGTGTGAGAGTTTGAGTACTACCAGCTTTTAATTAGTTAAGTTAATTGCATGTTTGTGCAATTTGTACCTAGTTGCAAGTTTCAAGTTCTTTCTTCTAGACTAGATGATGGAACCGCTAGCCTCCCGGAGTTGCAGGTCTAATGTGGCTGTCATGCATCTTAGTAACTTAGATTGGAGAGTGCATGCAATCTTGGATGTGGACTAAATGGAGTAGTTTGCTACAGGCAACTCTGTCGTGGATGAGATGTAACGAATGTATGATGAGACTGCATTTTTGTGGTCCTTTTTCCATTGAGACATTTGTTCTGAAGGAGTCTGCCTTTTCTTATAACAAACTAGTATAAGGCTATAAGCTTATCTTGCGAATAACAAGAAAAATAGTTATGATGACACTTCGGGGTGCAGAAAAATGTCTCTGAATTTATGCCGTGTAGAGATTTCTCAGGGACGCAAGCTTAATATGAGCGCAGGAACGGGTAGTACTAGTTTGTTGCTGTGGTACGGATATGATGACGCTGAAGTAGACGGCGCACTGATCGTTCCAGCTCATTGTGCCACATTAATCATCTGTAGTGGAAGATGACTGCTAGATATAGGCCTGAATTGGTTTGTGACTTGTTCCCCATTTTCCGCGTGCAGCTGACTTCACTGTCCTCAACAGGCCAGACGCGCCGCGGTCAAGGGGCTCTCTGCCGGAAGGAACGCCGAGGGAGCAAGGCAAGGAAGGCCCCCACTTCCCGGTGCTCATTCACCTGGATGAGGTCAAGGATTACACGCCCCTTCCGGACGGCATGTTTGGGGAGTGGCCACGGATCTACAAGCACAATGACTGGCGCCTGGGCACCCTGGATGGTGAGGGTCGGGGGCGTCCGGTGGCATCAGCTGGGTCGTTCAACGCCGGTCGCCGCCACGATGAAGATCACGATGAAGGCGACAGCAGACGCAGAGGCCAACAAGGCCGTCAGGGTGGACGGAAACGGTTCTGGAGAGGGATGCGCGAGCAGGCGCAGTGTAGAGACACGGCGTCCTACGCTCCGCAGCCACGTCGGCATAGACGCCGCGACGGGGACGCCGAGCCGGTCAGGGAGCCGGCAGACAAAGGGCAGCCGTCGACCTATGTTGGTGGGACCAGTGCAGCCCCGCGTCAGGAAGCAGGGTCTGCTCTTCAGACCACCGAGCGGGTGCTCGTGACTCCGGGCTTGGAGGTGCTACAAGTTCTCGAGAACAAGCAGTTGGAGGTGGTTTCGGCCCACACAGAGCCGGAGGCAGAGATGCAAGCAGCTTTGCCGACTGACGAAGACGCCACAAGCGACGCACGCAGCGCGGCAGATGCTCCGACCACACTACGCCCTGCGGCCGAGTGGCCTGCCGCGTCCTCTCTGCCGCCCCCAGACCTTGTCGCCAGAGCGATGGCGTCGATGGATGCAGGGGCATGGGGACCGGCGCTGGTCAACTTGGCCCCGCCCTACTCCCCGGCCAGACTGAATTGCTCCACACAGCCTCAGGACCAACTGGTTGACAGCGGTGGAGCTTGGTCTCTGCCGGAGCCGTTCTCCCAAGATGCCACATCTATTACGGCGGCTGGGATAGCCTCCTACTTTAACACGGCCGGACAAGACAACATTTCCCTCATGGCTGCGGGCACCGTGACGCCCCCATGTGCTTTGGTGCAATCTGCTTATGACCTGCCTCCTTTGCCTCCATCCCTAGGAGTGGGGAGCTTGGGGGATGGGGCCTGTCTGATTACTCTGGCGCGCCAGTGTTTGGAGGCTGGGAGACCACATCAATACATAGCGGCTGGGAGATGTCTGCGGAGGTAAACGGTGGTTCGTGCTGGCTGCCTGCTTGGGGCTCGGCCATGCTAAGCAGCTCGTACCGTAATCCTTGCGAGGCGTCTGGCCCGGAAGTAGTTTTCGGCCCTGGGGCAGGGGCGGCCAACTCGCTCCCTCTGCTCCCCCAGGCGGGTGAGCTCATTCCATCAATCGAAGAAACTAGAGCTAGAAGGGCCTTAGCGGAGGCAAATCTGACGGGGCCTGGGCTCCTAACTGCCATCACCACCAAAGTTTCTGAACTGCACATTGACGAGCAGCGGGCGTTCATCAGCAAGATCGCTTCACTGCTGTCGGACTCACTCCTGGGGATACCAAAGGCGACGTCCATACCTCTCAAGCAACGTCTGTTAGGAGCCATGAAGCGATCAAGGCAGAGCGTTCGCCTTTCACGGCAGCACTCCAACTTCTCTTCCTCAAGACGCTCGCAGGCGGCAATTAGTGTCAAGCTTGAGTTCATCCAGAAGGCTGAGGACTTCAACGAAGATACCTTGCTCCAGTACCTCCACTTCTTCCGCACGCCGATGCCACCGGAAAACGTCGCGAAGCTAGCCGAGATTGCTGGCCTATCCTCCCCAGCTCAGCTGCGCCTCCCTGACGACGAGCTCCAGGCCATCCTGGATGAGCTCGCTGCCAGGGCAATGTAGTGCACCCAGTAGCGCTATCTTTGCATGTCGTCCAGTTTCCATATGTTTAGCTGTCAACTGAACTTGCGTCGTCACGGCGGGAGGGTCGCTGAGCGATCTATCCCTCCCTGTGTGTGGGCCCAGCCGGAGGGCCGTCGAGCGATCCGTTGCTCCCTATCTATCTGCATGATTTTAGCGTTTCCTTATGAATGAAAAACTCTCATTGCCGAACTAGAACGTGAGGGGTCTGAACGACAGGGCACGGCGTGCGGCGGTTCGAGCCATGATTGAAGGTACACGCTGCTCCATCGTGTGCCTTCAAGAATCTAAGCTCTCAGCGGCCTCCGCGTGCGACCGAGGGGAAATCGTCGGCTCGCGCTTTGATGAGCACGCGGCGCTGAACGCCGACGGAACGCGGGGAGGTATCATGCTATGCTGGAACACCGAGTGCTTTAGTGCTAAAAATATAGTCGTGAGGGATTTCTCGATTACTGCAACCTTCATCCCTGTCGATGGAGGACCGGCATGGGCCCTAACAGCTGTTTACGGGCCTCATGACGATGCCCGGAGGCAAGCTTTTCTTGATGAGCTGGCTGCTATCCATAATTCCATGACCCAACCTTGGTTGGTGATTGGCGATTTCAACCTCATAAAAGACCCACAAGACAAGAACAACGGAAGAATCAATCGTAGATGGATGAACAATTTCCAACGAACCCTCAACAGATCGAACCTGCACGAAATCCCGCTAGTTGGGCGTCGCTTCACTTGGAGCAACGAACATGAATCGCCAACACTAGTCAGACTAGACCGCGCCTTCTGCAATGTCGACTGGGAACTGCTTTTTCCTGGAGCCAAACTCCTTCCTAATGCTTCCTCCATCTCACACCATTGCCCCCTACTCCTTGTCAACGACACGGTCGTTAAGACAAACCGAAGATTCCGCTTCGAGGCATATTGGCAATACATTCATGGCTTCCAGGACGTGGTGGCGAGCTCCTGGAATAAGCCGACACGTAACAGCTTCGCAATCACCTCATTTAATCTAAAACTACACAGGCTAAGCAAGGACTTGAGAGCATGGAGCAAGTCCATTTTAGGGGACATTCACAAACAGCTTCTGATAGTGAATGAGCTCACCCTGCAACTAGACACCGCTCAGGACCTTAGACCTCTCAACGCAGAGGAGAGGCAGTTGCGTACACAATTAAAATCTCGAAGCTTGGGGCTGTCCGTTCTTCTTAAAATTAAGCTCAGGCAGAGAAGTCGAGTGCTGTGGCTGAAAGCTGGTGACGCCAACACCAAGTTCTTCCAAAGAAAAGCAAATGCACGGCATAAACGCAACACCATCCATTTGCTACAAGGACCTTTGGGTCCGATCCACGCCCCCGATGAGATGGCGGAGCATGCACACAGCTACTTTGAAAACATCTTTGGCTCGGATCAACCGAGGTCAGCAACCTTTAATTGGGAAGAACTAGACCTGGACCATGTCGATCTTTCAGACTTGGAGGGTGCTTTCTCACTCGAGGAGATAAAGTGAGCTGTCGACGATCTTCCGGCGGATAAGGCACCTGGATTAGATGGGTTCTCAGGTGGTTTCTTCAAATCATGTTGGGGAATTATCAAATATGACCTGCTTCGGGCCATGAACCAACTATTTCATTTGGATAGTAGGGGCTTAAATCGGATTAACACTGCCCTATTGGTCCTTATTCCTAAGAAGCTGGGTGCTGACAACCTCAAAGATTTTTGACCAATATCGCTTTTGCACAGTCTAGTCAAGATTTTCTCGAAGATCCTTGCAACCAGGCTGGCTCCAAAGTTAGCAGACTTGGTTGACCAATGCCAAAGCGCTTTCATAAAAAAGAGAAGCATTCAGGAAAACTTCCTTTACATTCAAAGCACGATCAGGAAGATTCACAAAGCAAAAAAGCCTGCAATTCTACTAAAGCTTGATATCGCCAAAGCTTTCGATTCCGTATCCTGGCCCTACATCTTGGACATGCTGCAGGCTCGGGGCTTTGGGGATCGCTGGCGCGAGTGGACCGCCATGATGCTCAGAACTTCCACCTCTAAGGTGACCGTAAATGGGCAGCTCACTGACGTTACCCAACACCGACAAGGGTTGAGGCAAGGAGACTCGCTTTCCCCGTTCCTCTTCATCCTTGCCATGGACCCGCTACAAAGGTTATTTAGCCTCGCAACTGCGCGAGGCCTTCTAACAAAGCTGCCTGGACGTCTCCCTTTGATGCGATGCTCTTTTTACGCTGATGACGTGGCCATGTTTATGAGCCCCAAGGTAAACGATGCACGCATGATCCAGCTACTCCTACAATGTTTTGGCAGAGTATCTGGGCTTAAAGTGAACACCGACAAGAGCATGGCCTTACCAATCAGATGTGCAGCAATTGACCTGGCAGCGGTCTTGTCACCTCTTCGCATACCATGTAGATCATTTCTGGTCACCTACCTGGGTATGCCACTCTCCCTCAGAAACCTCACTAAGGCGGACCTTGACCCGTTTTTGATGAAATTTGGTAACAAAACGGCGACATGGAAGGGCGAGTTGATGGCAAAAAGCGGACGCCTAGTTCTCCTCAAATCAGGGCTCACTGCACTGGCCATTTACATGATGACAGTACACAAGCTGCCTGCTTGGGTCCTTAAGCGTCTCACACAACTGTGTCGCTCCTGGCTTTGGTGTGGTAAAGATTCGTGCAATGCGGGCAAATGCAGGGTGGGATGGTCCAAAATTTGTCGCCCCAAGACCTTGGGAGGACTTGGGGTGCTAGACTTGCGGAAATTCGGAACGGCTTTGCGGCTTCGATGGTTATGGATGGCCTGGCAAAACCCTCCACGCCCTTGGGCGCGGCTACCACTGCCTTGTGAGGACAAGGAGCGCATGATGTTTGCAATGGCAACTAAGATTAAACTTGGGGATGGCCGGAAGACTAATTTCTGGCAGGATCGGTGGCTGTTGGGTCAATGCCCCAAAACTCTGGCACCGGACCTTTTCTCTGTTTCGGCTAGGAAAAATAGATCGGTGCACGACGCACTATCGAACCACGCTTGGCTGAACGACCTTGCTCACGGTCTGACCGAGGAGTTTGTGCCGGAGCTTTCTAGCTTGGCGGAAAAACTTGACAATATATTGCTTAATAACGGCCAGCCTGATCAAATCGAGTGGCGGTTCACACCTAACCGGGAATATTCCGCTAGATCCGCCTATCTCCTCCAGTTTGAAGGCTCGGTGACACCGGAGGGCTTCAACCTAATCTGGAAAGGTTGGGCCCTGGCAAGTGCCGCTTCTTCCTTTGGACGGCCATGCTAGGCAGAATCTTAATGGCGGATGCTCTATTGCGCCGGGGCTTGGACGACAACTACTTCTGCCCACTATGCGAGAGGAACTTAGAAACCCCAACCCATCTGCTCATGGAATGTCCTTGGTCTCGAGACGCATGGGAGAAGATTGCACGTTGAGCACGCACGCTGACCCTGCTACCGGAATCTTGGGATGGTTTGGATACTATCAAGACGTGGCTTGTAACATGTCACAACAGAGCTAGGAAGGACACGAAGAAAGGGACCCTATCCATCATTCATCTCATGTCTTGGGAGATATGGCGCGAAAGGAACAGGCGAATCTTCCAGCACAAAGCCTTGGACAAGAACTGCTTCATCGAGAAGGTTCACGAGGAGATCCAACTATGGAACATGGCTGGTGCAGGCATTCCTTTCGATCCAGGCTGATCTCCTGGCGCCCTGCTTAGTTTTAGTTTGTTTCTTTCCTCTTTGTTCCTTTTCGCTGTGGCCTTCAGGATTGGGTCGAGGCTCCTCACCGTCCTCTTGGCTCGATTGTAGCTCGTCCGTTTTCTCCATCTTATCAAAGAATTTGGTAGCACTTTGCTACCAACATTCAAAAAAAAAACTTGTTCCCCATTTTTCAGGCATGATCAACCCTGGTAAGGGGCATGTCTGAACCTCTCTGTCTGCAGCTTTGTGCAGTGCAGTCAGCAGCAGCATCGGCGATCTCCCAAAGCCTGAAAAACATGGGGATATATAGTTTGGCTGAGCTGAATTCCACGACAATAATAAGCAACTTAAACACAGACAAGAAGGCAGTGAACCTGAGTCTCAGCCAGTCAGAAGTGTACGGACGAAAAAAGGATTCCGGCCCAGTTTCAGAATTCAGATGGGCTCCTGCGTGCAGAAAGGCAAAGTTGGAGAATTTGCTGGACGGAAATGGATGTCTATCTGTCAAGAGACTCGTGCAGGGTACATGCACGTCCACATCCGGCACCGCTAACTAGTCCAGGCAAATCCACCAACCTTACCACAGATTTGGCTACCTGCCTACCTGTATAAAGTTGAGTTTCGCTGCCAGCTTTGAAGAAGGATTAGCGTCCAACTCCGCTAGTCTCAACTCTCAAGCAGCAGTGCCCCCACTCCATGGCCCATTTCCTGCCTGAGCTCATCACTACCATCATTCTGTCCGGACCGGACGGAACCCATCACATATGCCTGCTACTTGCTCCCACTCTCACGTTGGAAAGAGCGGCGCCATCATCTACTCCGATCCCACTCGCGGGAGAGAACGACAGGGGAAACGCAACACGATCTCCGCCGTCGTCGTCTCATCTGGGACTGGGAGAGAGGAGGTGGTACGCTGACGCCGCACGATCGAGAGCTGTATCCGTCTGGTTGGCTCTGCATCGTCGTGCCATCCATACATGCCTTCTTTTTATTTCAATTCCAGAGACGCGTGCGGCTTGGGTTGGCCTGGACGCGGTGCTCTTTTGCTTTCACGCCAAAGCCAAGCTCCCTTTTCGCGGCGAGGCGTCGCCATCGCGCATCGCGTCGGCACGCCGTGAAACCAGCCGTGGCCGGCGCGCGCGTTTTTCCTTTCCGGTGGAGCGTACGACGTCGCGGCACGAAAAACATCGTCAAAATCTACCGCGTGGATGGATGGATGCGTCTTTTCACCTTGCAAAGTAGGAGTAGGGGAAGAGCATCGTGCTGCACTGGTTCCTGCAATGCCCGTCACACGAAGCATTGACGCTTTTGGAACCGGGATTTGGACGCAGCCTGGCTAACACGGGCCAGACACGGCCGGTACACCAACGAAGAAGAAAGAAAAGTGGGGGCGAGCCGAAAAAGTCAACAGCTCTTTTTCGATAGCGAACGAGAGGAAATAATGCGATCCATGATGCATGGGCCTCCCGCGTAGGCGTACGTCCCCGTTGCCGAGTCTAGAGTTTTCCACAGACAACACCTGGTGCGCACAAGTGTCCCACCCACCAATAGAATCTTGCTGATCTGCACCAGTGCCATTTCATTTTACGTACTCTGTTTCATTTTTGTTTCTGAAAGAGGAGTAGAGTAGTTGGCAATTTTGTTCGGTTTCTGTCCCTTGCTAGCAGTTACTGCTACAGTACTTGGGAAACATCGAAACCCACCCACGGTGGCAGCTTGATGCTCACGTACGACACCAATATTTCGTGGTAGGCGCTTTCCCGATGGGTAATCTGCACTATTGACTCCCTATGATCTATTTTATCTGCAGCAACAGTTCTTACAGCTGAGAGATATGAGACCGCGATGGCTCTCCAGATGTAATAAGATTCTCTCCGTTTAGTCCCCGATCTAATGGTTTTTCTAGCCTCGTCGAAGGGTGTATGGAGTTTTGTCTCCTGTGGATCTCGTGAGATTCGATCGGCGTTTGTCTTCGGTGTATCCACGTGAATCCGGTCTTCGTTCGTGTGTCTATATGTTCGATTCTTCCGATGTAAACTTCTCTTTATCGGTGGCGGTTGCTCTTCTTGTGCGCTGGTCTTATATGACATTAGCATGACAACTTCCCGGCTGTCTACTATAACTAAGTTTGCCTGGCTTCAATGAGGGAGGGGTGATGACGGCAGTGCGCCTTCGCCTCGTTTCAATACTTGTAGTTGTCGCTAGATAGTCCACGGACCTAGATGCATTTATTTTTACTTCTGGTGTTCTTTATACTAATCTCGACAGTTGATGAATAGATTGAAAGTTTTTTTTTTTTTTTGCAGAAAAAATTTGTACCCTGACCTCAGTAAAGTTTAATGCTCGCAAGAAAAAGAAAAAACAATCAAAACATCTTTTTTTAGGGAATCAAAACATCTTATTGGTGATGCTATAATGAAGAGATGACCCAGATGGTATGAGCAATCTTATCAAGTACTCCCTCCCTTCACGGATATAAGATCTTTAACTTTTAAATCAGATGTATGTAGACATATTTTAGTATGTTTGTTCACTTATTTTAGTGCTAATGTAGTCCATATTGAAATATCCAAAACATGAACGGAGTGAGTACTTGACAAGGTAACAAGAAGAGTAACACAAGAAATGAATAGTAATAGTAATCTTATGGCTGCCTTTACTAGGGAAGAAGATAGAAAAGGCGTTGTTTCAAAATGATGATCTTAAGGCGCCATGCCCAATGGTCTCCATGTAGTGTTCTATAAAGGGTTTTGGTCAATGATGGGTGATGAATTGACCGATGCGATGCTTGAAGCGGTGAATAGTAAGGTAATCCCACAAGGATGGAATGACACAATATCACAATAATTGTGCTAACCCTAAAGTAGATGTCCACAGACCAACCAGTTTATGTAATGTGGTATATAAAGTGATTCCGTTAATGTTGGCTAATCAATCAGAAGTGATACTTCTAGAGAAGATACAAATAAACTATTGGAAGCAAAAATGAAATATTGTAGAATTAGAGCTAACATTTGATGGGCCAACTTGATGATGAAAACACCAAATTCTTTCATGTCATTGCAACACAGGTGTTCAGAAACAACTACATCTCTTTCATAGTAAATTCTCGCAATGTTGCCATTAATAACCATGATCAGAAAGCTCCAATACCGTGGCAATCTTTCAAAGATAGAATAGGTATGATAGAAGAAACCTACATGAACTTTCATATCAGTCACCTTGCCAACAACAACAATCTGGATGATCTAGAAGCTCCATTTTCCAATGAAGAGATCGATGACATCATTAAGCACATACCTAATGACAAGTCACCTAGACCTAATGGATTTAATTGCATTTTCATGAGAGAGAAAAACGTTGGTGCATTATAAAGGGCAGTGTATACTCCCTACTACAAGATTTTCATGCAGAAAAGGTCAATCTTAGAGCATCTCTAGCAGTTCGGCCCCCCAAGGGTTTGAAATAGCGCCTCTTGGGGGCTAACCGGCGATATTTACGGCGTGGGGGGCTCGGTTCCCAGCCCCCTGAAGGAAATATGCCCTAGAGGCAATAATAAAGTTGTTATTTATATTTCCTTATATCATGGTAAATGTTTATTATTCATGATAGAATTGTATTAACCGGAAACTTAGTACATGTGTGAATACATAGACAAAACAGAGTGTCCCTAGTATGCCTCTACTTGACTAGCTCGTTGATCAAAGATGGTTATGTTTCCTATTGTCATTTGATCAACGGGATCACATCATTAGGAGAATGATGTGATGGACAAGACCCATCCGTTAGCTTAGCACTATGATCGTTTAGTTTTCTTGCTATTGCTTTCTTCATGACTTATACATGTTCCTCTGACTATGAGATTATGCAACACCCGAATACCGGACGAACACATTGTGTGCTATCAAACGTCACAACGTAACTGGGTGATTATAAAGATGCTCTACAGGTGTTTCCGAAAGTGTTTGTGGTGTTGGCATAGATCAAGAATATGATTTGTCACTCCGAATGTCGAAGAGGAATCTCTGGGCCCTCTCGGTAATACACATCATAATAAACCTTGCAAGCAAATGACTAATGAGTTGGTCACGAGATGATGTATTACAGAACGAGTAAAGAGACTTGCCGGTAACGATATTGAATTAGGTATGATGATACCGACGAATGAATCTCGGGCAAGTAACATACCGATGACAAAGGGAACAACGTATGTTGTTATGCTGTTCGACCGATAAAGATCTTCATAGAATATGTAGGAGCCAATATGGGCATCAAGGTTCCGCTATTGGTTATTGACCGGAGAGATGTCTCAGTCATGTCCACATAGTTCTCGAACTCGTAGGGTCCGCGCGCTTAACGTTCGTTGACGATACAGTATTGAATGAGTTATGTATGTTGGTGACCGAATGTTATTCGGAGTCCCGTATGTGATCACGGACATGACGAGGAACTCCGGAATGGTCCGGAGGTAAAGATTGACATATGGGATAATAGTGTCTGGCCTCCGGAAGCGTTCCGGAATTCAACGGAAGGGGTTTCGGATGTTTCCCGAAATGTTTGGGTATGAGAACACTTTATTTGGGCCAAAGGGGAAAGCCCACGAGGCTTTTGGAAAGCGTAAAAGGAAGTTTTGTGGAGACCAGAGGCTAGACGCCAGAAACCCTGGCGTCTAGGGGGTAGACGCCGGGAACCCTAGCGTCTAGCCCTAGAGTTCGGGTGAGACTCTTGCCTTTCGGGCAAAACCGACTTTGAGGAAGCTTTTGCTCCAAGTTTTGACCCCATGGCTCAACATATAAATAGAGGGGCAGCGCTAGCACACAAGACACATCTAGATACACCAAACCATGTGCCGACAACCCCGACCCTCTAGTTTATCCTCCGTTTAGTTTCTGTGGTGCTTGGTGAAGCCCTACAGAGATTGTTCCTCATCACCAACCATCACCACGCTGTCGTGTTGCCGGAACTCATCTAGTACTTCGCCCGTCTTGCTGGATCAAGAAGACGAGGACGTCATCGAGCTGAACATGTGCTGAACGCGGAGGTGTCGTATGTTCGGTACTTGATCGGGACGGATCGTGAAGGTGTACGACTACATCAACCGCGTTGTCAAACGCTTCCGCTTTCGGTCTACAAGGGTATTGATACGTCTCCAACGTATCTACTTTTCCAAACACTTTCGCCCTTGTTTTGGACTCTAACTTGCATGATTTGAATGGAACTAACCCGGACTGACGTTGTTTTCAGCAGAATTGCCATGGTGTTATTTTTGTGCAGCAATAAAAGTTCTCGGAATGACCTGAAAATCCACGGAGAATAATTTTGGAATTTATAAAAAATACTGGTGAAAGAATCAAGACCAGGGGGACCACACCCTGTCCACGAGGGTGGGGGCGCGCCTGCCCCCCTTGGCGCGCCCCCTGTCTCGTGGGCCCCCGGATGCTCCACCGACCTCGACTCCAACTCCATATATTCACTTTCGGGGAGAAAAAAGTCAGAGAGAAGGATTCATCGCGTTTTTTATACGGAGCTGCCGCCAAACCCTAATCTTCTTCGAGAGGGCTCATCTGGAGTCCGTTCAGGGCTCCGGAGAGGGGAATCCGTCGCCATCGCCATCGTCAACCTTCCTCCATCACCAATTTCTTGATGCTCACCGCCGTGCGTGACTAGTTCCATCGTAGGCTTGCTGCACGGTGATGGGTTGGATGATATTTACCATGTAATCGAGTTAGTTTTGTTAGGGTTTGATCCCTAGTATCCATTATGTTCTAAGATTGATGTTGCTATGACTTTGCCATGCTTAATGCTTGTCACTAGGGCTCGAGTGCCATGATTTCAGATCTTAACATATTATGATTTCATGAATATATGTGAGTTCTTGATCCTATCTTGCAAGTCAATAGTCACCTACTATGTGTTATGATCCGGCAACCCCGAAGTGACAATAATCGGGACCACTCCCAGTGATGACCGTAGTTTGAGGAGTTCATGTATACACCAAGTGTTAATGCTTTGGTCCGGTACTCTATTAAAAGGAGGCCTTAATATCCCTTAGTTTCCAGTAGGACCCCGCTGCCACGGGAGGGTAGGACAAAAGATGTCATGCAAGTTCTTTTCCATAAGCACGTATGACTATATTCGGAATACATGCCTACATTATATTGATGAACTGGAGCTAGTTCTGTGTTACCCTATGTTATAACCGTTGCATGAGGAATCGCATCCGACATAATTATCCATCACTGATCCAATGCCTACGACCTTTTCACATATTGATCGTTGCTTAGTTACTTTTCTGTTGCCACTGTTACAATTGCTACAAAACTACTACTGTTACTTTTGCCACCGTTACCGTTACTTCCATACTACTTTGCTACTAAATACTTTGTTGCAGATATTATGTCTTTCAGGTGTGGTTGAATTGACAACTCAACTGCTAATACTTAAGAATATTCTTTGGCTCCCCTTGTGTCGAATCAATAAATTTGGGTTGAATACTCTACCCTCGAAAACTGTTGTGATCCCCTATACTTGTGGGTTATCAAGACTATTTTCTGGCGCCGTTGCCGGGAGCATAACTATATTCTTTGAGTCACTTGGGATTTATATCTGTTGATCACTATGAAGAACTTGAGAGATGAAAAAACCAAGATTTTTCCCTCAACTACGAGGGGAAGTAAGGGACTGCCATCTAGCTCTGCACTTGATTCACCTTCTGTTTTGAGTAAACTAGCGACACCTACTCCTACTATTGAATCTGATATGTCGCATGTTCTTGATGATGCCACTTCTGCTATGCATCATGCTTATGATGAAACTACTTCTATGTTTGATAATACTGTGCCACTAGGTGAATTTCTTGATGAACAACTTGCTAGTCACTCTGTGCGTTCAGTTTATTCGGTTTACATGGTTCGGTTTATACGGTTTTTCGGTTTGTACGGTATTAATACTTCGGTAAATACGGTATGTAATGAAAATACGGTTCGGTTTCGGTATATACCAAATTATTTCGGTATGGTTTCGGTATATACCATAAAAACCAAAGTTGACGCGAATTTGAAAATGACGTAATAATAATTTACCAATTTCTGACTCAAAACCAATCAAAACACATACTATTTTACATAAATAGTATATAACTATATATATATAAGTATATATGCATGCATATATTCATCCCTTAATGATTATGGACGTGATTAGCATGTTTTAAAGAGAAAAACAACTATGTTACAAGAATGTACATTCTTAGTTGTGAATTTGACTCGTGCACAAGAAAAATGACAACTTGTATGGTTGTTTGTCTCAATAAATATAAATTTATTTTTTACTTCGGTTTATTCGGTTAACCGTTCGGTTTTTGGTATATACCATAAAAACCAAAGTTCCAAATGGTATGAAAATTCCATACCATACCATACCAAAACCATAAACCATAAAAACCGTAAAATTGGTTCGGTTCGGTTTATTTTCGGTATGGTTTTTCGGTTCGGTTTCAAAATGCACAGAGTGACTTGCTAGGGCTAGAGAGAATGAAGTTATTGAAACTGATAACATTGATGAAAGTGATGATGAAGATTCTCCCCTAGATATGAATTGCCTGTTGTGCCTGAGGGTTATGTTATGGATGAAGAAACTGCTAGAGATCTTTTGTCTTGCAAAGATAGATATGATCTTAAGAAACTGTTAGCTAAGCTGAAAGAGAAGTCTTTGAATGCTAGAATGAAATATGACCCTGCTTTTGCTACTTCAACTAATATTTTCGATAAGGATTGTGATTTCTCTGTTGATCCTGAGTTAATTACTTTGGTTGAATCTGATCCCTTCCATGGCTATGAATATGAAACTGTTGTGGCACATCTTACTAAATTGAATGATATAGCCACCCTATTCACGAATGAGGAAAAAAATTCGCTACTACTACATCCTTAAGTTATTTCCGTTCTCATTAAGGGTGATGCTAAAACATGGTTTATTTCTCTTGATCCTGGTTGTGTGTGTAGTCCCCAGGATATGATTTATTACTTCTTTGCTAAATATTTCCCCGCTCATAAGAAACAAGCTGCCTTAAGGGAAATATATAATTTTGTGCAAATTGAAGAAGAGAGTCTCCCACAAGCTTGGGGGAGGCTTCTCCGGTTACTTAATGCTTTGCCTGATCATCCTCTCAAGAAAAATGAAATACTTGATATCTTTTATAATGGACTAACCGATGCTTCCAGAGACCACCTGGATAGTTGTTCTGGTTGTGTTTTCAGGGAAATAACTGTTGATCAAGCTGAATTGCTATTAAATAATATGTTGAGTAATGAAAATAATTGGACACTTCCTGAACCAACTCCTAAGCCAACTCCAAAGAAAAGGGGTATTCTATTTCTCAGTCCTGAAGGTATGCAAGAGCAAAGAAATCTATGAAAGAAAAAGGTATTAAAGCTGAAGATGTTAAGAATTTACCACCTATTGAAGAAATACATGGTCTTGATAACCCGACACAGGTAGTAAAGGTAAACTCTCTCTATTGATTTGATGAAGGTGATATTCCTCGTAATAAGTCTGCTAGCCAATGCTTAGATGAGTTTGACAATTTTATTTTTAAACAAGAAAACTTCAATGCTTATGTTAGTAGACAATTGGAAGGTAATGCTTATATGTCTAGAGTTAAAGGTGAACTTAAACTCATTAGTAAACATGCTTCTATGGTTACCACTCAGGTAGAACAAGTGCTTAAAGCACAAAATGATTTGCTCAATGAATTAAATATTAAGAAAATTGATAATGTTGTTAGAGTTATGACTAGAGGGGGTAGAATGACTCAGGAACCTTTGTATCCTGAGGGCCACCCTAAGAGAATTAAGCAAGATTCTCACAGGACTAATGTTGATGTACCTAGTTCTTCTAAGAAGAAGAAAAAGAAAAATGATAGGACTTCACATGCTTCAATGAACCTGTTGTTGACACACCTGAGAATCCCAATGATATTTCTATTTCTGATGCTGAAACAAAGTCTGGTAATGAACATGAACCTAGTGAAAATGATAATGATGATGTTCATGTTGATGCTCAACCTAGCAATAACGATGATATAGAGATTGAACCTCTTGTTGATCTTGATAACCCACAATCAAAGAATCAATGTTGTGATAAAAGAGACTTCATTGCTAGGAAGCACGGTAAAGAAAGAGAACCATGTGTTCAGAAGCCCGTGCCTTTTCCACCTAAACCATCCAAGAAAAAGGATGATGATGATTTTGAGCACTTTGCTTAAATGATTAGACCTATCTTTTTGCGTATGCGTTTGACTGATATGCGTAAAACAAATCATTATGCTAAGTATATGAAAGATATTGTTACAAATAAAAGAAAGATACCAGAAGTTGAAATTTCCACCATGCTTGCCAATTATACTTTTAAAGGTGGTATACCAAAGAAACTAGGAGATCCAAGAGTACCAACTATACCATGCTCCATTAAAAGAAACTATGTTAAAACTGCTTTATGTGATCTTGGAGCTGGTGTTGGTGTTATGTCTCTCTCTTTATATCGTAGACTTGATTTGAATAAGTTGACACCTACTAAAATATCTTTGCTAATGGCCGATAAATCAACTGCTATACATGTTGGTATTTGTGAGGATGTGCCTGTTGTGGCTGCAAACGTTACTATTTTAACGGACTTTGTTATTCTTGATATTCCCGAGGACGATAGTATGTCGATTATCCTCTGTAGACCCTTTTTGAATACTGCAGGGGCTGTTATTGATTGCAACAAAGGCAATGTCACTTTTCATGTTAATGGTAACGAGCACACGGTTCACTTTTCGAGGAAACAACCTCAAGTCCACAGTATCAATTCTATTGGAAAATTTTCAATGATCACTATTGGAGGTTTTGAATTCACTCTTCCTACTGTCAAGAAGAAATATGATATTCTTATTGTAGGGGACATACATATCCCCATTGAGGTAACCTAGTGTTATTCGAAAATTCTCCGGCTTCATGTTATTCGGAAAGAGTTTGTTAACAAGACTTGATCAACCTTGTTAGTGGATTCCTTTTGATGAGCATGAGATAGATGAAGTTATAAAGTACAACTCTCTGTACCCTCCGTTTACTTTCTGTTATTTAGATTAAATAAAGCAAAAATGGTATTTTCTGTCTGTTTTCTGAATTATCCTTGCAATAAAAATACCCCAAAAATAAAAGTTCTCCAAATGTCCCAAAATTGAAATATGATTTCTTGTAGAATATTTAAGAATATTTGGCACTTAGAACACACCAGGGGGGCACACCACCTGGCCACGAGGGTCCAGGGCGCGCCCACCCTCCCTGTGCGCGCCCCCTGCCTCGTGGGCCCCACGTGGCCCCCCTCCACTTATTCCAGCACCCACACACTCCATCTTCCTCCAGAAAAAATCCTCCCATAGCTCAAACCTGTGTTCTAGCTCATCTTGCTACCATTTTCAATCTCCTTGCTCAAAGCTCCATTCACAAAACTGTTTGGGGTGATTGTTCTTTGGTGTGTGACTCCTCCAATGGTCCAATTAGTTTTTGTTCTAGTGCTTTATTTATTGCAAATTTTTGCTACTTAGGTGACCCTGTTCTTGAGCTTGCATGTTAAATTTATGTGGTCCCAAGTAGTTTCAATGCATGATATAGTCTGTAGGCACTTATGGGAGTAGTTGCTATCAATCTTGTTGAGTTTGGTTCACTTTTATTTTGAGTCACTAAAAAGAAATTTTTCAGAGGAAGAAAATGTTGAGGAGATTGTTGAGAAGCTCTTCGAGACGAAGCTTGAAGGATAAGCAGAAGGAGGAGAATAAAAAGGCCAAATACAATCTTCCTCGCACTGCGGAAGTTCGGCTGTGTGAATGGCCTTGTGATGAGTTCTTGAGAGCCGCCGGAATTTATGAAGACTTTTATTACTTGGCTGAGAATGCAGGCCTCACCGACTTCCTCCACGACTAGTGCGAATAGTATCTCTTACTCACTAATATTGTCGTGCAAATTTTTTATTTCCATGCTAAGAAATCACCATCTTTAGTGGAGTTTCACTTATATGATGAGGTTAGGGAGATGTCACTTTATGAATTTTGTCAGGTCTGTAAGATACCCTTTGCGGGAAGCATAGAGGTACCACTGAATTTTGTCAGGTCTGTAAGATACCCTTTGCGGGCAGCATAGAGGAACCACATCATAATGATGTGGAGGGGTTTATTGATACAATTGATGTAGGGGAAACGAGGAAAGTTTCAGAAGCAAGAATTACTAGTATACATTTTCATGTTCTACGTTACTTTGCAATATTTGCTAGTAGATGCTTAATTGGTCGCGGGAACAGTGGAAATCTTAGTGCCCCTGATATTGTCATTTTGCGCCATGCTTTGTTTCGCGATACCACTTTTAGCTTAGGCGCTATTATTGCTAAACGATGAAGTCTGAATCGTACAAAGGGCCCCATCTTCGGAGGCATCTTTGCTTCACGCCTTGCTGAACACTTTGAGATACCTATTAGGCATTATGAGAAGGAGGAGAAGTTGTTGCCCCCTGTTTTTCTAGATTATAAGAGTATGATAGCACATGATTTTATTGTTAAAGATAAGAAGAAGTTGCTTAAGTATAAATTGATAATTGATAAAAAAATACTATGAGATTATTACCTTGCATGCACCCTCTTTGTTTAATATAATTTCAGGCACGTACCTGATCTTGCAAGATGCCGTTTACACGTACTGGACCCTGGCACAAGTTCCAGAGCCTGAGCCGGAGCCACCACTTGACCCTTATCAGCAGTCTGTTTATCAGTGGAATCCGGAGGAGATCACCAGCCAGTGGCACCCAGAGGACACTCCTCCGTACATCGGAGAGAGTAGCTTTGATCCGTGGCCATAGACCAACTTAGGCCAAAAGCCTAAGCTTGGGGGAGTACGTATCTCTCACCGACATTACATTCATGTTCACACACTCATTCCAGTTGTCGGTGCTCATACTTTTTCATTGTACTATCCATGCTAGTTTATTTTCTTTTCTAAGTCATTTTCTTGTGTGTTTGAAAAACCTTAAGAAAAAACAAAAAAATTAGTTGTAGCTTTTAGCTAGTTTACTTTCCATTCCTGTAGTAGTAGTAATTAAAAGAAAAACCCAAAAAAAATCTCGTTCTTCTTTTGCTTGTTGGGAGCTTTCCCATGTAAATAGTTTTATTTCTTTTCTTTTCTTTGGGGGTCGAGAGGAGAAGACCATGATGAAAATGTTGAGTGGCTCTCATATGCATTATTGTTGATTTAACCAAGAGCCATATTACCTTGTCTTCTCCCTTGTATTAAATGCTTGCAGATTCCAGCTTAGTCCAATGCACGTGCACTATTATTATTATTCACATCGTTCGGTCGTGCGAGTGAAAGGCAATAATGACGATATATGATGGAAGATTGAGATGAGAGAAGCTGGTATGAAATCGACCTATCTTGTTTTTGTAAATATGATTATTTCATCGTTCCTGATTCAGCCTATTATGAATGAAACATGTTTGCAACGACAATTAGAGATTATAGTTGATCATGCAATGTTTAATTAGCTAGGATTTTATAATGGTTTACCTTGCGTGCCGACATGCTATTAAAATGGTTGTGATGTGGTATGATAGGGTGGTATCCTCCTTTGAATGATTCGAGTGTCTTGACTTGGCACATGTTCACGCATGTAGTTGAAACAAAATCAAAATAGCCTCCACGATATTTATGTTCATGGTGATTTATATCCTACTCATGCTTGCACTCATTGTTGATTAATCTTAATGCATGTTCATGAGTGTTGTCGCTCTCTAGCTGGTCGCTTGCCAGTCTCTTTCTAGCCTTCACTTGTACTAAGCGGGAATACTGCTTGTGCATCCACTTCCATAAACCCCAAAGTTATTCCATATGAGTCCACCATACCTTCCTATATGCGGTATTTACCTGCCGTTCCAAGTAAATTTCTATTTGCCAAACTCTAAACCTTCAAATGAAATTATGTTTTGTATGCTCGAACAGCTCATGTATGAACTAGGGTTGTCTGTATCTTCCATGCTAGGTGGGTTATTCTCACGATGAGTGGACTCTGCTCATCATTCACGAGAAAATGGCCGGTAATCGAGATGCCAGTCCCATGCTCAAATCAAATCAAAATAATTAAAAAAAAACTCCCCCAGGACTGTTGCTGGTATGGAAGGTACCCGTTGTTTCGGGCCAACCGTGGAGTGTGCTTGTTGCTGGTGGGGGAGTATAAACTTTACCATTCTGTTTGGGAACCGCCTATAATGTGTGTAGCATGGAAGATATCGAGATCTCTTGGTTGTTATGTTGACAATGAAAGTATACCGCTCAAAATATTATTCATCTCTATTGGAAAAATCGAGCTCTGGCACCTCTGCAAATCCCTGCTTCCCTCTGTGAAGGGCCTATCTGTTTACTTTTATGTTGAGTCATCATCCACTAATTAAAAAGCACCAGTTGGAGAGCACCGTTGTCATTTGCATGCATTGCTATTAATTTACATTGAGTACGACTGTGACTGGATCTCTTTAGCCATGAATTACAATGTCTAGTCAGTCCTTGATCTTCAGAGGTGCTCTGCATTTATGTTTTGCGATCTCAGAAAGGGCTAGCGAGATACCATCTTGTTATATCATATTATGATTGTTTTGAGAAAGTGTTGTCATCCGAGATTTATTATTATTGCTCGCTAGTTGATTACGCCATTGACATGAGTAAACATGAGACCTAAAAGTTATTGTGAATGTGGTTAGTTTATAATCTTTGCTGAAAACTTGAATGTTGGTTTTACATATTTGCAACAACAAGAGCAAACAGAGTTTGTAAAAGTTTTTCTTTATCACTTTGAATTTGTCAACCGAATTGCTTGAGGACAAGCAAAGGTTTAAGCTTGCGGGAGTTGATACGTCTCCAACGTATCTACTTTTCCAAACACTTTTGCCCTTGTTTTGGACTCTAACTTGCATGATTTGAATGGAACTAACCCGGACTGATGTTGTTTTCAGCAGAATTGCCATGGTGTTATTTTTGTGCAGAAATAAAAGTTCTCGGAATGACATGAAAATCCACGGAGAATATTTTTGAAATTTATAAAAAATACTGGCGAAAGAATCAAGACCAGGGGGCCCACACCCTGTCCACGAGGGTGGGGGGTGCGCCTGCCCCCCTGGGCGCGCCCCCTGTCTCGTGGGCCCCCTGAGGCTCCACCGACCTCGACTGCAACTCCATATATTCACTTTCGGGGAGAGAAAAAATCAGAGAGAAGGATTCATAGCGTTTTATGATACAGAGCCGCCGCCAAACCCTAATCTTCTTCGGGAGGGCTGATCGGGAGTCCGTTACGAGCTCCGGAGAGGGGAATCCGTCGCCATCGTCATAATCAACCTTCCTCCATCACCAATTTCATGATGCTCACCGCCATGCGTGAGTAATTCCATCGTAGGCTTGCTGGACGGTGATGGATTGGATGAGATTTACCATGTAATCGAGTTAGTTTTGTTAGGGTTTGATCCCTAGTATCCATTATGTTCTAAGATTGATGTTGCTATGACTTTGCCATGCTTAATGCTTGTCACTAGGGCCTTGATACGTCCATTTTGCATCATGCTTTTATATTGATGTTTATTGCATTATGGGCTGGTATTACACATTATGTCATAATACTTATGCCTTTTCTCTCTTATTTTACAAGGTTTACATGAAGAGGGAGAATGCCGGCAACTGGAATTCTGGGCTGGAAAAGGAGTAAACATTGGAGACCTATTCTGCACAACTCAAAAAGCCCTGAAACTCCGTTTCGGAAAATATAAAAAATATCTCACGAAAGAAGTACACGAGGGGGGCCACCCACCGTCCACGAGGGTGGGGGCGCCCCCCTGGGCGCCCCCTGCCTCGTGGGCCACCCGGTGACCCCCCTGATGCCCATCTTCTGCTATATGAGGGGTTTTGACCTGGAAAAAATCATAAGGAGGCTTTCGGGACGAAGCGCCGCCGTCTCGAGGCGGAACCTTGGCGGAACCAATCTAGGGCTCCGGCGGAGTTGTTCTTTCGGGGACACTTCCCTCCGGGAGGGGGAAATCATCGCCATCGTCATCACCAACAACTCTCCCATCTTGGGGAGGGTTATCTTCATCAACATCTTCACTAGAACCATCTCCTCTCAAACCCTAGTTCATCTCTTGTATCCAATCTTTGTACCAAAACCTCAGATTGGTACATGTAGGTTGCTAGAAGTGTTGATTACTCCTTGTAGTTGATGCTAGTTGGTTTACTTGGTGGAAGATCATATGTTCATATCCATTATGCATATTAATACCCCTCTGATTATGAACATGAATATGCTTTGTGAGTAGTTACGTTTGTTCCTGAGGACATGGTAGAATTCTTGCTATAAGTAGTCATGTGAATTTGGTATTCGTTCGATATTTTGATAAGATGTATGTTGTCTTTTCCTCTAGTGGTGTCATGCGAACGTCGACTACATGACACTTCACCATTGTTTGGGCCTAGAGGAAGGCATTGGGAAGTAATAAGTAGATGATGGGTTGCTAGAGTGGCATAAGCTTAAACCCTAGTTTATGTGTTGCTTCGTAAGGGGCTGATTTGGATCCACATGTTTCATGCTATGGTTAGGTTTACCTTAATGATTCTTTTATAGTTGCGGATGCTTGCAATAGAGGTTAATCATAAGTGGGATGCTTGTCCAAGTAAGGGCAGCACCCAAGCACCAGTCCACCCACATATCAAATTATCAAAGTAACGAACGCGAATCATATGAGCGTGATGAAAACTAGCTTGACTATAATTCCCATGTGTCCTCGGGAGCGCTTTTCTTTATATAACAATTTGTCCAGGCTTGTTCTTTGCCTCAAAAAGGATTGGGCCATCTTGCTGCACCTTATTTACTTTTACTATTTGTCACTTGTTACCAATTATCTTATCACAAAGCTATCTGTTACCGATAATTTCAGTGCTTGCAGAAAACACCTTAGTGAAAACTGCCTATCATTTCCTTCTGCTCCTAGTTGGGTTCGACACTATTACTTATCGAAAGGACTACGATAGATCCCCTACACTTGTGGGTTATCAAGACTCTTTTCTGGTGACGTTGCCGGGGAGTGAAGCGCCTTTGGTAAGTGGAAATTGGTAAGGAAAAAATTATATAGTGTGCTGAAATATACTGTGTCTTGTTACTATGGCTCATAATCCTTTGAGGGGCTTGTTCGGGGTATCTTCACCCCGACGAGTAGAGCAAATAGTTGCTCCTCAACCTACTGAACCTACTAAAAATGTTTACTTTGAAATTCCTTCGGGTATGATAGAGAAACTGCTAGCTAATCCCTTTACAGGAGACGGGACCTTGCATCCCGATTTGCATCTATTCTATGTGGATGAAGTTTGTGGATTATTTAAGCTTGCAGGTATGCCCGAGGATGTTATCAAGAAGAAAGTCTTCCCTTTATCTTTGAAGGGAGAGGCATTGACATGGTTTAGGCTATGCGATGATATTGGATCATGGAACTACAACCGATTGAAGTTGGAATTTCATCAGAAGTTCTATCCTATGCACCACGTTCATCGTGATCACAATTATATATATAATGTTTGGCCTCGCGAAGGAGAAAGCATCGCTCAAGCTTGGGGGAGGCTTAAGTCAATGTTATATTCATGCCCCAATCATGAGCTCTCAAGAGAAATGATTATTCAAAAAAATAATGCTCGGCTTTCTCTCAATAATTGCTCCATGCTCGATACTTCTTGTACTGGTTCTTTTATGATGAAGACTATCGAATTCAAATGGGATTTATTGGAAATAATTAAACGCAACTCTGAAGATTGGGATCTCGGCGAAGGTAAGGAGTCAGGTATAACACCTAAGTTTGATTGTGTTAAATCTTTTATGGATACCGATGTTTTTCGTGAATTTAGCACTAAATATGGACTTGACTCTGAGATAGTAGCTTCTTTATGTGAATCATTTGCTACTCATGTTGATCTCCCTAAGGAGAAGTGGTTTAAATTTCATCCTCCCATTGAAGTAAAAGTAGTTGAACCTGTTAGAGTTGAAGAAAAGACCATCACATATAATGTTGATCCTATCGTTCCTACAACTTATATTGAAAAACTACCCTGTCCCGTTAGAATAAAGGATCATGCTAAAGCTTCAACTGTGGTTCGTAAGAGTAATACTAGAACACCTACACCCTCTGAGCAAATTAAAGTTGAACCTAGTATTGCTATGGTTAAGGATCTCTTGGTCGATAATTTTGATGGGCATGTTATTTACCTCCAAGAGGAAGCTGCTAGAATCGCCAAACCCGATACTAGGAATAAACATAGACCTGTTGTAGGCATGCCTGTTATTTCCGTTAAAATAGGAGATCATTTCTATCATGGTTTATGTGACGTAGGTGCTAGTGCGAGTGTAATACACATTTCCTATATGAAGAAATTATGCACGATATTGCACCTGCTGAGCTAGAAGGTATTGATGTCACTATTAAGCTTGCTAATAGATACACTATTTCACCAATTGGGATTGTTAGATATGTTGAAGTCTTGTGTGGGGAAGTTAAATACCCTGCTGATTTTCTTATTCTTGGTTTCCCACAAGATGATTTTTTCCCTATTATAGTTGGTAGACCCTTCTTGAATATTGTTAATGCTAAGATAGACTGCGAAAAAGATATTGTTACCGTTGGATTAGGGGATATGTCTCATGATTTTAACTTTGCCAAATTTCGTAGACAACCCCATGATAAAGAATTGCCTAGCAAGGATGAAATTATTGGTCTTGCTTCTGTTGTTATACCTCCCAATGATCCCTTAGAACAGTATCTGCTAGACCATGGAAATAATATGTATATGAATGAGAAAAGGGAAATAGATGAAATATTCTTTAAACTGGGACCCTTATTGAAACACAACTTGCCTGTTGAAATTTTAGGGGATCCTCCTCCACCCAAGGGTGATCCCGTGTTTGAACTCAAACCATTACCTGATACTCTTAAGTATGCTTACCTCGATGAAACGAAGATATAACTTGTCATTATTAGTGCTAACCTTTCAGAGCAGGAAGAAGAGAAATTATTGAAAACTCTGAAGAAGCACCGTGCTGCTATTGGATATACTCTTGATGATCTTAAGGGCATTAGTCTCACTTTATGTCAACACAAGATAAAATTGGAGAAGGACGCTAAACCGGTTATCGATCATCAACGACGGTTAAATCCTAGGATGAAAGAAGTGGTATGGAAGGAAATACTAAAGCTTCTAGAGGCAGGTATAATTTATCCAGTTGCTGATAGTCAGTGGGTAAGTCCTGTCCATTGTGTCCCTAAGATGGGAGGTATTACTGTTGTTCCTAATGATAAAGATGAATTGATCCCGCAAAGAATTGTTACAGGTTATAGGATGGTAACTAATTTCCGCAAGTTAAATAAAGCTACTAAGAAAGATCATTACCCTTTACCTTTTATTGATCAAACGCTAGAAAGGTTATCCAAACATACTCATTTTTGTTTTCTAGATGGATATGCTGGTTTCTCTCAAATACATGTGTCAAAAGAGGATCAAGAAAAGACCACTTTTACTTGTCCTTTCAGTACCTTTGCTTATAGACGTATGCCTTTTGGGTTATGTAATGCACCTGCTACCTTTCAAAGATGCATGATGACTATATTCTCTGATTTTTGTGAAAAGATTGTTGAGGTTTTCATGGATGACTTTTCCGTTTATGGAACTTCTTTTGATGATTGCTTAAGCAACCTTGATCAAGTTTTGTAGAGATGTGAAGAAACTAATCTTGTCTTGAATTGGGAGAAGTGCCACTTTATGGTTAATGAAGGCATTGTCTTGGGGCATACAATTTCTGAAAGAGGTATTGAAGTTGATAAAGCTAAAGTTGATATTATTGAAAATATGGCGTGTCCCAAGGACATCAAAGGTATAAGAAGTTTCCTTGGGCATGCCGGGTTTTATAGGAGGTTCATTAAGGACTTCTCAAAAATCTCTAGGCCTCTGACTAATCTTTTACAAAAAAGATATTCCTGTTGTTTTTTATGATGATTGTGTAGAAGCATTTGAAATACTTAACAAAACATTGATCTCTGCACCTATTGTCCAGCCTCCTGACTAGAATTTACACTTTGAAATTATGTGTGATGCTAGTGATTATGCTGTAGGTGCTGTTCTAGGACAAAGAGTTGATAAGAAATTAAATGTTATACAATATGCTAGTAAAATTCTAGACAGTTCCCACAGGAACTATGCTACTACTGAGAAAGAATTTTTAGCACTTGTATTTGCTTGTGATAAGTTCAGACCTTATAATGTTGATTCTAAAGTAATTGTTCACACTGATCACGCTGCTATTAAATATCTTATGGAAAAGAAAGATCCTAAACTGATAACCCACAAGTGTAGGGGATCGCAACAGTTTTCGAGGGTAAAGTATTAAACCCAAATTTGTTGATTCGACACAAGGGGAGCCAAAGAATACTCTTAAGTATTAGCAGCTGAGTTGTCAATTCAACCACACCTGGAAACTTAGTATCTGCAGCAAGATAGTTTAGTAGCAAAGTAATATGATAGTGGTGGTAGCAGCAATAAAAGTAAAGATAGTGTTTTTTGTAGTTTTTGTGATAGTAGCAACGGAAAAGTAAATAAGCGACTACCAATATAGGTAAAGCTCGTAGGCATTGGATCGGTGATGGGAAATTACGTTGGATGCAATTCATCATGTAGAAGTTATAACCTAGGGTGACACAGAACTAGCTCCAGTTCATCAATGCAATGTAGGCATGTATTCCGAATATAGTCATACGTGCTTATGGAAAAGAACTTGCAAGACATCTTTTGTCGTACCCTCCCGTGCCAGCGGGGTCCTATTGGAAACTAAGGGATATTAAGGCCTCCTTTTAATAGAGTACCGGACCAAAGCATTGACACATAGTGAATACATGAACTCCTCAAACTATGGTCATCACCGGGAGTGGCCCCGATTATTGTCACTTCAGGGTTGCCGGATCATAACACGTAGTAGGTGACTATAGACTTGCAAGATAGGATCAAGAACACACATATATTCGTAAAAACATAATAGGTTCAGATCTGAAATCATGGCACTCGGGCCCTAGTGACAAGCATTAAGCATAGCAAAGTCATAGCAACATCAATCTCAGAACATAGTGGATACTAGGGATCAAACCCTAACAAAACTAACTCGATTACATGATAGATGCCATCCAACCCATCACCGTCCAGCAAGCCTACAATGGAATTACTCACACACGGCGGTGAGCATCATGGAATTGGTGATGGAGGAAGGTTGATGATGACGAGGCGACGATCTCCACTCTCCGGAGACCCGAACGGACTCCAGATCAGCCCTCCGAAGAGAGATTAGGGCTTGGCGGCGGTTCCATCTCGTAAAACGCAATAATTCCTTCTCCCTGATTTTTTTTCTCCATGAAACGGAATATATAGGACCTGGGGATACGTCGGTGGAGCGTCGGGGGACCCTCGAGGCAGGGGGGCGCGCCCTGGGAAGGGGGGCGCGCCCCCCACCCTCGAGGACAGGGTGTGGGCCCCCCTGTGCAGATATTTTTTATATTTTCTAAAATAATTATCTGTTGATTTTCAGGCGATTCTGAGAACTTTTTATTCTGCATAAAAGCAACACCATGGCAGTTCTGCTGAAAACAGCGTCAGTCCGGGCTAGTTCCATTCAAATCGTGCAAGTTAGAGTCCAAAACAAGGGCAAAAGTGTTTGGAAAAGTAGATACGTTGGAGACGTATCAGCTCCCCCAAGCTTAAACCTTTGCTTGTCCTCAAGCAATTCAGTTTACAAACTGAAAGTGATAAAGAAAAACTTTGACATACTCTGTTCGCTCTTGTTGTTGTAAATATGTAAGCTAGCATTCAGGTTTTCAACAAGATCATGAACTTACCACATTCACAATAACTTTCAGGTCTCAAGACTACCCACATCAATGGCATAATCAACTAGCGAGCAATAATAATAAACCTCGGATGACAACACTTTCTCAAAACAATCATGATATGACATAACAGGATGGTATCTCGCTAGCCCTTTCTGAGACCGCAAAACATAAATGCAGAGCACCTTTAAAGATCAAGGACTGACTAGACATTGTAATTCATGGTAAAAGAGATCCAGTCATGATCATACTCAATGCAAATTAATAGTAATACATGCAACGACAGAGGTGCTCTCCTACTGGTGCTCTTTGATAAGAGGATGATGACTCTGCATAAAAGTAAATAGATAGGCCCTTCGCTGAGGGAAGCAGGGATTTGTAGAGGTGCCAGAGCTCGATTTTTAAATAGAGATTGAATAACATTTTGAGCGGTATACTTTCATTTTCAACATAAAAACCAAGAATCTCGATATCTTCCATGCTACGCACATTATAGGCGGTTCCCAAACAGAATGTTAAAGTTTATACTCCCCCAACCACCAACAAGCACACTCCATCGCCAGCCGAATCCACGGGTTACCGTCCAAACAAGCAACATCCCTGGGGGAGTTTTGTTTAATTATTATGATTTAGAGCATGGGACTGGGCATCCCGGTTACCAGCCATTTTCTCATGAATGATGATCGGAGTCCACTCATCGTGAGAATAACCCACCTAGCATGGAAGATATAGACAACCCTAGTTGATAAATGAGCTGTTCGAGTAAACAAAATAGAATTTACTTGGAACGGCAGGTAAATACCGCATAAAGGAAGGTATGGTGGACTCATGTGGAATAACTTTGGGGTTTATGGAAGTGGATGCACAAGCAGTATCCCCGCTTAGTACAGGTGAATGCTAGAAAGAGACTAGGAAGCGACCAGCTAGAGAGCAACAACGGTCATGAACATGCATTAAAATTAATCAACAATGAATGCAAGCATGAGTAGGATATAAATCACCATGAACATAAATATCGTGAAGGCTATGTTGATTTGTTTCAACTACATGCGTAAACATGTGCCAAGTCAAGTCACTTAAATCGTTCAGAGGAGGATACCACCCATCATACCACATCACAACCATTTTAATATCATGTTGGCACGCAAGATAGACCATTATAAACTCTCAGCTAATTAAGCATGGCATAAGCAGCTATGATCTCTAATTGTCATTGCAAACATGTTTCTTTCATAACAAGCTGAATCAAGAACGACGAGCAATCACATTTACAGAAACAAGAGAGGTCGAGTTCATACCAGCTTTTCTTATCTCAATTAGTTCATCATATATCATCCTTATTGCCTTTCACTCGCACGACTGAATGGTGTAGAAAATAATAATAGTGCCCGTGCATTGGGCTAAGCTGGAATATGCAGGCATTTGATACAAGAGAGAAGACAAGGTAATATGGCTCAAGGTTAAATCAACAACAAAGCATATGTGAGCCACTAAGCATTTTCAATCATGGTCTTCTACTCTTAACCTCTAGAGAAAAGAAAAGAAACTATTTACACGGGAAAGCTCCCAACAAGCAAAAAGAAGAACGGGAAATCTTTTTGGGTTTTCATTTTTAGTTACTACTACAAGCAAAGAAAGTAAACTAGCTAGAAGCTACAACTAATATTATTATTGTTTTTGTTTTTTTGGGTTTTTCTAGCACACAAGAAAAAGACTAAGAAAACGAAATTGAAACTAAGCGTGGATGGTATAGTGAAAGAGTGTGAGCACCGACAACTAGCATAAGTGTGAACATGAATGTAAGTCGGTGAGAAACACGTACTCCCCCAAGCTTAGGCTTTTGGCCTAAGTTGGTCTATGGCCAGTATTGGCCTGACGGATATCCAAAGTTGTAGTTGGGGTCGTACTGAGATGCAGCAGATGCTGCCTGCTGAGCTTCAGCTCGTAGGCGGGCTGCCGCCGTCATGTTGTAATGGGCATTTGCCTCCTCCATAGTTATAGTGTATCTTCCCTTTTCCTGGAAGTTAAACAAAGTAGGGGCAGGAAGAACAATAGGGATGGCATGCTGCCGGTTAAAGATTAGTCGATATTTGAGAGTTTGATTATCCCATTCTATAAACCGGTGACTAGGCATAGCATTACAGTCTAAATAAGTAGCAGGTAAAGGTTCATCATACGGATGCACAGACACACCAAGATAGCGGGCTATTCGAGTAGCATAGATCCCACCAAATAAATCTCCATACAAACCATTATGGTGTAGTCTACGTGCAACAATTGCTCCCAGGTTGTATTGCATATCACCTAGTACAGCACTCCTGAGGACGCTAAGATCAGGGACACACATGTGACAAGCCTCATCTTTACCATTTATGCATCTACCGATAAAGAGAGCAAAGTAATGAATAGCAGGAAAATGTATGCTCCTCGTGGTAGCTTGTGTGACGTCCCTGGATTCTCCTACGGTACTACTAGCAAGGAATTCTCTAAATTCAGATTTACGAGGATCACTCATACTGCCCCACTGTGGGAGCTTGCAGGCAACATTAAAATCCTCTAAGTCCATGGTATAAGATTCATAAAGGTCAAACAAGACAGTGTGAGAATTACGTGAGGATGAAAATTTAAACCTTCTCACAAAGCTATCAGTTAAGCCACGGTATTGGAGGCACTTATCTTGCATGAAGTCCTCGAGGTCGGCGTTACGCACATATGCGTAAAATTCATCTTTGATGCCCGCTTGACTCATAAATTCATCTGACGGCCATTCACAAGGCCGTACATCAGCATCCCACGGTGGTTCATCATCCGGCTCACGGAACGCGAGCCTCGGTTCTTGCTTCCTTGAAGGACACCCTTGGAAGTTTCTCCTAGACATTTTTCTGAAATTTTCTGAAATTTTTAGTAACTCACAATAAAGGTTAACCAAACTCAACAAGATTGATAGCAAAAACTCCTATAAGTGCCTAGAGGCTATATCATGCATTAGAACTACTTGGGACCAAGAAAATTTGACATGCAAGCTCAAGAACAAGGTCACCACAGCAGCACAAATTTGCAACAAATAAAGCACTAGAACAAAAACTAATTGGACCAATGGAGAAGTCACATACCAAGGAACAATCTCCCCAAACAGTTTGGTGAATGGTGCTTTGAGCAAGGAGATCGAAAATGGCAGCAAAATGAGCTAGAACTCGGGTTTGAGCTGGTTGGGGATTTTTTGGGAGGAAGAAGAAGAGCATGGGTGAAAGGATAAGTGGAGGGGGGGCCACGTGGGGCCGTCGAGGCAGGGGGTGATACGTCCAAAACGTATCTATAATTTCTGCTTGCTCCATGCTTCTTTTGTGTGATATTGCTATGATATTGATGCACTTCCATACACTTTTGATCATATTTGGACTAACCTATTAACTCAGTGCACCACAGTGCCAGTTCCTGTTTTCTGCTGTTTTTCTATTTCAGGTTTCCCCCATATTAAAAGTGCTCCAAAAATTCCGGGAAAAATACAGGAAAAATCAGCGTACAGGAAGCTTCACGAAGAACCAAAGCGGGGCCAGAGGGGAGCCAGGGGTGGCCCAGGCGGCCACCTGGCGCGGCCCCACCCCTGGCAGCGCCAGGGGGCGCCTGGGGCCCCCTCTCCGCCTCTGGTTGCCCCCCTTCGCATATATATTCCTCTCGTCCCGAAACCCTCGAGGACGGAACCCTTTTTCACGATATCGCCTCTGTTCCGTCGCCACAGCGCTTCCAAGATCGGGAGCATCAGGAGAACTCTTCCCGGCACCCTGCCGGAGGGGAGAACCACCACCGGGAGCTTCTCCACCACCATGGACGCTTCCCGGATGAGTTGTGAGTAGTCCACCTTGGACCATGGGTCCATGACCAGTAGCTATGTGATGTTCTCCTCCCCTCTTTGTTCTTCATGGTTTAGACCTCGTGAGCTACCCTACATGATCGAGGCACATATGTAATCTTTCTGCTGTTGCTCTGTTGAGTTTGCTGGGATCTGATGGATTATGAGATTATGTACAGATTGTGTTTGAGTAATATATTTGATTCACCTCTTTTATATCTTTGTTCTTGAGTAATTCATGCATGTTCTCTGTTGCTGTTTATTGCTTTGGCCAAGTAGTAGGTAGTAACTCCAAGAGGGAGCGTTATGCTTGATTGTGGGTTCATGCCCCCTGATGACTAGCTTGAGTGACAGAAACATGAGTCTAGGGGATGTGCTGTTGCCACAAGGGGGAAAACAACGGTGCTTGTACTTGCGGGTGCGAGGATTGTTTACTTTACGCAAAGTTCTTTTAATGCAGTTGTCTGTTGCTTTGAGTTTACACTTTGGGTGGGATTCGCAACTTAATACCAGCGAGATGTTCAGGATAGATATCTCAAGGTGGATGATTAGTAGTAGATGCAGATGGATTTCGGTCTACTTGCCTTGGCGTACCGCCCATGCTTTTGAGCCTCTAGCTTTCTTTGCAGCATAGTTAGCATTGGTTTGCGCACATAATCCTGTCAATTGCCCAGCTGTAATTTGTTTACCTCGCTTAGTTGTTTTATCGTCTTTTGGGAGAGAGACATCACTAGTGAACATCATGGGACCCCGGTCCATATTACCACCACTGATCACACCTTCTATTTACTTCCTGTTTATATTTCCTAGTTGCAGTCATAGCTATCATTATTATCTCTTGTGTTTGATCCTTTGTAAACAACAAGGCCGGAGGGATTGACAACCTCTCTGTACTCGTTGGGAGCAAAGTTATCTGTATCTGTGTGCAGGTCCTGTCAACCGCTAAGTTTCTGGCGCCGTTGACACCTACTTGTCGACCCTCGGAGTCTCACGGGATTCGATCCTTGGTATCTTTGCCAAGGGAAATTTGCCGCTATGCTACATCTCAACCTTCCACTTGGGGTAACCAACGAGGGGCGAGAAGCCATCAGGGGGCGTGCCCTATGAATGGGGGCGCGCCCTGTGCCCTCAAGGCCACGTGCTGGCTCCCCTCGTTGTGTGTTCAGTGCCATATTTTCTTAAATATTCTAGAAAAAATCATATTTCATTTTCATGGCATTTGGAGAACTTTTATTTTCGGGATATTTTTTTATTGCACGGATAAGTCTAGAAATAGACAGATAATGCTATTTTTCTTTTATTTAACCTAATTAACAGAAAGTAAAAGGGGGGTACAGGAGGTTTGTGCCATCTAGATTCACCTATCCCATGTTCATCAAAAGGAATCCATTAACAAGGTTGATCAGGTCTTGTTAATAAACTCTTTCCGAGTAACATGAAACCGGAGAATTTTCGAATAACACTATGTTACCTCAATGGGGATATGTATGTCCCCAACAATAAGTATGTCATATGCCTTCTTGATAGTAGGAACATGAAACTCAAAACCTCCAATAGTAATAGTCGAAGTTTTCCCAATATAATTGATACTATAATCCTGAGGTTATTTCCTCGGAAAGTGTACCGTATGCTCATTACCATTGACATGAAAAGTGACATTGCCTTTGTTGCAATCAATAATAGCCTCTGCAGTATTCAAAAAAGGTCTTCCAAGAATAATAGACATACTATCATCCTCGGGAATATCAAGTATAACAAAGTCCGTTAGAATAGTAACATTTGCAACTACGACAGGCACATCCTCACAAATACCGACAGGTATAGCAGTTGATTTATCAGCCATTTGCAAAGATATTTCAGTAGGTGTCAACTTACTCAAGTCAAGTCTACGATATAAAGAGAGAGGCATAACACTAATACCAGCTCCAAGATCACACAAAGCAGTTCTAACATAGTTTCTCTTAATAGAGTAAGGTATAGTAGGTACTCCTAGATCTCCTAATTTCTTAGAAATTCCACCCTCAAAAGTGTAATTGGCAAGCATGGTGGAGATTTCTACTTCAGGTATCTTCCTTTTGTTGGTAATAATATGTTTCATATACTTGGCATAATGATTTGTTTTAAGCACATCAGTCAAACGCATACGCAAAAAGATAGGTCTAATCATTTCAGCAAAGCGCTCAAAATCCTCATCATCCTTTTTCTTGGATGGTTTCGGAGGAAAAGGCATGGGTTTCTGAACCCATGGTTCTCTTTCCCTACCGTGCTTCCTAGCAACAAAGTCTATCTTATCATAACGTTGATTCTTTGATTGTGGGTTATCAAGATCAACAACAGGTTCAATCTCTACATCATTATCATTGCTAGGTTGAGCATCATTATGAACATCATTATTAATATTATCACTAGGTTCATGTTAATTACCAGATTGTGTCTCAGCATTGGAAACAGATATATCATTGGGATTCTCAGGTGGGTGAGCTACAGGTTCACTAGGAGCATGCAAAGTTCTATCATTTTTCTTTTTCTTCTTCTTAGAAGAACTAGGTGTATCTAAATTAGCTCTCTGAGAATCTTGCTCAATTCTCTTAGGGTGGCCTTCAGGATACAGAGGTACCTGGGTCATTTTACCACCTCTAGTTGCAACTATAACAGCATAGTCATTGTTCTTACTATTTAATTCATTGAGCAAATCATTCTGAGCCTTAAGTACTTGTTCTACTTGAGTGGTAACCATGGAAGCATGTTTACTAATAAGTTTAAGTTCACTCTTAGCACTAGACAGATAATCACTCAAGCGTTCAATCATATAAGCATTGTGTTGTAGTTCTCTACCAACATAAGCATTGAAGTTTTCTTGTTTCACAATAAAATTGTCAAACTCATCTAAGCATTGGCTAGCAGACTTATAACGAGGAATATCACCTTCATCAAATCTATAAAGAGAATTTAGCTTTACTACCTGTGTCGGGTTATCAAGACCATGTATTTCTTTAATAGGCGGTAAATTCTTAACATCTTCAGCTTTAATACCTTTTTCTTTCATAGATTTCTTTGCCTCTTGCATAACTTCAGGACTGAGAAATAGAACACCTCTTTTCTGCGGAGTTGGCTTAGGGGTTGGTTCAGGAAGTGTCCAATTATTTTCATTGGCCAGCATATTATTCAATAGTAATTCATCTTGTTCCACTGTTCTTTCCCTGAAAACACAACCGGCACAACTATCCAGGTGGTCTCTGGAAGCATCGGTTAGTCCATTATAAAAGACATCAAGTATATCATGCATCTCAAGAGGATGATCAGGCAAAGCATTAAGTAACTGGAGAAGCCTCCCCCAAGCTTGTGGGAGACTCTCTTCTTCAGTTTGAGCAAAGTTATATATTTCCCGTAAGGCAGCTTGTTTCTTATGAGCGGGAAAATATTTAGCAGAAAAGTAATACATCATATCCTGGGGACTACGCACACAACCAAGATCAAGAGAATTAAACCAAGTCTTAGCATCACCCTTTAACGAGAACGTAAACAACTTAAGGATATAGTAGTAGCGAATCTTTTCATCATTGGTGAATAGGGTGGCTATATCATTCAACTTGGTAAGATGTGACACAACAGTTTCAGACTCATAGCCATGGAAAGGATCAAATTCAACCAAAGTAATTAACTCAGGATCAACAGAGAATTCATAATCCTTATCAGTGACACAAATAGGTGAAGTAGCAAAAGAAGGGTCATGTTTCATTCTAGCATTCAAGGACTTTTCTTTCAGCTTAGCTAATAACGTCTTAAGATCATATCTATCATTGCAAGCTAGAAAGTCTCTAGCAGTTTCTTCATCCATAACATAACCCTCAGGCACAACAGGCAATTCATATCTATTGGGAGTAGTTTCATCATCACTTTCATAAATATCATCAACATTTGCACTCTCCCTAACCTTAGCAATTTGTTCATCTAGAAATTCACCTAGTGGCACAGTATCAGGCATAGAGGTAGTTTCATGATACATAGCAGAAGTAGCATCATCAAGAACATACAACATATCAGATTCAATAGCAGGAGTAGGTGTCGCAAGTTTACTCAGAACAGAACGAGAATCAAGTGCAGAGCTAGATGGCAGTTCCTTACCTCCCCTCGTAGTTGAGGGTAAGATCTTGGTTTTTGAGTCCTTCAAATTCTTCATAGTGATAAGCAGATATAAATCCCAAGTGACTTAAAGAATAGAACTATGCTCCCCGGCAACGGCGCCAGAAAATAGTCTTGATAACCCACAAGTGTAGGGGATCGCAACAGTTTTCGAGGGTAAACTATTAAACCCAAATTTATTGATTCGACACAAGGGGAGCCAAAGAATACTCTTAAGTATTAGCAGCTAAGTTGTCAATTCAACCACACCTGGAAACTTAGTATCTGCAGCAAGATAGTTTAGTAGCAAAGTAATATGATAGTGGCGGTAGCAGCAATAAAAGTAAAGATAGTGTTTTTGTAGTTTTTGTGATAGTAGCAACGGAAAAGTAAATAAGCGACTAACAATATAGGTAAAGCTCGTAGGAATTGGATCGGTGATGGGAAATTATGTTGGATGCAATTCATCATGTAGAACTTATAACCTAGGGTGACACAGAACTAGCTCCAGTTCATCAATGCAATGTAGGCATGTATTCCGAATATAGTCATACATGCTTATGGAAAAGAACTTGCATGACATCTTTTGTCCTACCCTCCCGTGGCAGCGGGGTCCTATTGGAAACTAAGGGATATTAAGGCCTCCTTTTAATAGAGTACCGGACCAAAGCATTAACACATAGTGAATACATGAACTCCTCAAACTATGGTCATCACCGGGAGTGGTCCCGATTATTGTCACTTCGGGGTTGCTGGATCATAACACATAGTAGGTGACTATAGACTTGCAAGATAGGATCAAGAACACACATATATTCATAAAACCATAATAGGTTCATATCTGAAATCATGGCACTCAGGCCCTAGTGACAAGCATTAAGCATATCAAGTCATAGCAACATCAATCTCAGAACATAGTGGATACTAGGGATCAAACCCTAACAAAACTAACTCGATTACATGATAGATCCCATCCAACCCATCACCGTCCAGCAAGCCTACAATGGAATTACTCACACACGGCGGTGAGCATCATGGAATTGATGATGGAGGAAGGTTGATGATGACGATGGCGACGATCTCCACTCTCCGGAGCCCCGAACGGACTCCAGATCAGCCCTCCCGAGAGAGATTAGGGCTTGGCGGCGGCTCTGTCTCGTAAAACATGATAATTCCTTCTCCCTGATTTTTTTCTCCATGAAACGGAATATATAGGACCTGGGGATACGTCGGTGGAGCGTCGGGGGGCCCTCGAGGCAGGGGGGGCGTGCCCTGGGAAGGGGGCGTGCCCCCCACCCTCGAGGACAGGGTGTGGGCCCCCCGATGCAGATCTTCTTGCAGATATTTTTTATATTTTCTGAAATAATTCTCCGTTGATTTTCCGGCGATTCAGAGAACTTTTTATTCTGCACAAAATCAACACCATGGCAGTTCTGCTGAAAACAGCGTCAGTCCGGGTTAGTTCCATTCAAATCATGCAAGTTAGAGTCCAAAACAAGGGCAAAACTGTTTGGAAAAGTAGATACGTTGGAGACTTATTAGATGGGTTCTCTTGCTACAAGAATTTGATTTGCATATCATTGATAGAAAGGGAGCTGAGAACCCCATTGCAGACAACTTATATAGGTTAGAGAATATTCTTGATGACCCACTACCTATTGATGATAGCTTTCCTGATGAACAATTAGCTGTCATAAATGCTTCACGCACTGCTCCATGGTATGCTGATTATGCTAATTACATTGTTGCTAAATTTATACCACCTAGTTTCACATACCAACAAAAGAAAAAGTTCTTCTATGATTTAAGACATTACTTTTGGGATGATCCACACCTTTATAAAGAAGTAGATGGTATTATTAGACGTTGTGTACCTGAGCATGAACAGGAACAGATCCTACGCAAGTGTCACTCCGAAGCTTGTGGAGGAAACCATGCTGGAGACAGAACTGCACATAAGGTACTGCAATCTGGTTTTTATTGGCCCACTCTCTTCAAGGATGCCCGTAAGTTTGTCTTGTCTTGTGATGAATATCAAAGAATTGGTAATATTAGTAGACGTCAATAAATGCCTACGAATTATTCACTTGTTATTGAACCATTTGATGTTTGGGGCTTTGATTATATGGGACCGGTTCCTTCCTCTAATGGGTACACACATATTTTAGTTGATGTTGATTACGTTACTAAATGGGTAGAAGCTATTCCAACTAGTAGTGCTGATCACAACACATCTATTAAGATTCTTAAAGAAGTTATTTTTCCGAGGTTTGGAGTCCCTAGATACTTAATGACTGATGGTGGTTCACACTTTATTCATGGTGCTTTCTGTAAGATGCTTTCTAAATATGATGTTAATCATAGAATTGTGTCTCCTTACCACCCATAGTCTAGTTGTCAAGTAGAACTAAGTAACAGAGAGTTGGAATTAATTTTGCAAAAGACTGTTAATAGATCTGGAAAGAATTGGTCCAAGAAACTTGATGATGCATTATGGGCCTATATGTCGGGGGAAACTGTCCTCCCACGAGCACCTATGGGACCGGAGCCCCTTCTACATTGCGGTAAGGGAGCGAAGGGAGCACGAAGAGCAGATCGAGGGGCGCACGCGGGCAGTTTACCCAGGTTCGGGCCGCGCGGACGCGTAAAACCCTACTCCTGCCTTGGTTGTATTGAGCTCGGGAGCTTGAAGAGCTACAGTACTAGCTACACCGAGCGAGAGAGTTGCTTAGGATTCGAACCCCCTCTACGTTGTGCATGGGCCTCCTTTTATAGCTCAAGGGGTCACCGACAGGTGTCAACGTAGAGGAGGGCAAAAATGTAACTTTGGTGGTAGTTGTAACAGTGCGGGAATAGTGCATGAACAGTGGATGAACAGTGGTCTTCACCTAACTTTGACAGTGGGGGACAAGGGCATTAAATGCCCGTCACCGTCGACCCCAAAAGTGTCCGTCCATGCTTCTCCGTTCGACACGGCGGTAGCCTCGTCACCGTGGCTTGCCACCGTGTGCCCCAGGCTGCACAGCCTTCCGCCACGCGTCCCTGGAAGGGCCCCAGGGCGACGCGTGGGCAGATGAGCTGGAGCGCGGGCACACAGCATAAGTTCCCCCCGGCAAGCACCTTGCCGGGGCCGTGACCTTGCCGGGCCCGGAAGCTTGTCGCTCTCCGGGTCCTGCCCGGGCGCATGATGCGCCGAGGCATTTCTTGAGGTGTGCATTCCTTAGTCTTCCTGGCAAGCTCCTCTTGCCAGGGCCTTGTGCTAATCGTGATAATCTTGAGCCTGGTGCGGCCTTCCCGGCAAGCTCCTCTTGCCGGGGCCTTGATCTTCTGACTTGTATACTTTGTTCTTGAATGGCTTTATAGGGACCAGAAAGGTTTCCGGCGAGCACGTGGTAAACCCTGCCGCGGGAAGCTGCTACTGCCCGTGCACAAGTTGGGGTACTAAGGTACCCCTATCTTAGTACACCGACAGGAGCCCCCGGGCCTGGGCCACACACGGTGCCGAGCGCTGTTGGGCCAGGCCCAAAAACAGTGCACGGGCACACGCGGCCCACGGCAAGCCGTATCCCCTTCCGCATCCGCCGCATCCCTCCCTAACGGCACGCGTCGATTGCGGCGTCGTGGGAGAGATCGTGGCCTGTTCTTTAATGGGAAATGCGGAGCATCCCCCACTTCCCCCTTAAAAACAGAGGAAGCAGGGGCAGTTTCCTCCTTCGTCTTCATTGCGTCTTGACTCTCCTGAAACCCCTGCTGCCCTTTGCCTCCACCCCTCCTCCGCCGTCTTCCGCATCCACGGCGCCGTCGAGCTCCTCGCCTCTTCCCTCGCCGCCTCTGCCATGGCTCCGAAGAGCGACAAGGCGAAAGCAGACAAGGCCAAGAAGGAGAAGTCCGAGCAGGCGGCGAAGCTGGCCGCCCTGCGGAAGAGGAGCGTGGACTTCGCGCCGAGGCTTGGCGCGAAGGAGCTGCGGAACAAATATTATCTGTTCTGGTCAGGGGAGACCAAAGCTCATCCCCGCACCAGAGCCTTCCCCGCCGTCGCCAAAGATATGTTCCCCGGCGGGTACTTCTTCTTCGCTGCTTTCTTTCACTGTGGATTGTGCCCTCCGTTCTCGGAGTTCTTTTGTGATATCATGAACACATATGGCCTCCACCTCCTAGACTTTACTCCCAACGCCATCCTTACGATGGCTGTTTTCGTACATTTGTGCGAAAACTATGTTGGGATCCATCCAAACGTAGCCCTTTTCCGCCATTTCTTTATGCCTAGAGTAGAGGCTGGCGCTCCCCTTTCCGGCGGCATCTCCTGGATCTTCCGGCTGAACAAGAAGGATTCATACCTGAAGGGAGAACTCCGCGGCAAGTGGGAAGAATGGCGTGCAGATTGGTGCTGGGTAGTGGAGGATAAGCCGGAGCCCTTCACCGCGCCGCGCACAACTGCCATAGTGCGCGGCAGAGATTGGAGCGAATTGGCCCCGGAGGACAACAAGCTCAGCATTGCCCTCATTAGGATTATTCGCCTCCGGGTAGCCAATCTGACTATTGGAGAGGTTGGGGCAGATTTCCTCCGCCGCCGCATTGCCCCTTTACAAGAAAGGAAAAGGCCCGCCTGGGAATTCGGCAATGCGGCGGATATCATGAGGCTGCGCCCTGGATTGAACTTCAATTTCACTGCTTTGGAGCTGAAGGGGATGGTCCGAGAGCTCTTCAAGCATGACCCGGCCCACCCGGAGTGGTTCAGACCTGCCCAGGGAGTGGTGCCGCTGTGCAACAGCACCGCCCGGGATTTCTTGCGCGCGATGATGCCTTCGTGCGACTCCCACGGCGTCGACCCCACTTGGATAGAGCCTCCGCCGGATACAGTGCTGAGCTTTTTCGACAACTTGGTCGAGACGCCCAAGAACACCGAGGAGAACAGGGGCCTCACCCGGGCCACTACGGCTCGGGATATAGCCTATATCGCTTCTAGGATGGAGGAGGCCGCCGCAGCTGCGGCGGCGGGTGACTTTGGATACACCGTGGAGGATGCAGAGGCCGCGGACGCGGCGTGCCAAGCAGACGAGGCAGAAATGCTCAGGATGCTCAAGCTTCCGCCCGAGGAGTTTGCCGGGGTGCCTTCCTTGAGGTTTGCCGGGATACCCGGGGTTACCGGGGTGAGCGAGGCCGCTGGAGGGAGCGGGGTCGCCGGAGGGAGCGAGGCCGCCGGGCATGGTGCTGGGTCCAGCGGGCCTGCCGGGGGGGAGGAGGAGGACGTCGAGGCTGATGAAGATACTGGTGGATCTCTGGGACTTGACGACGACGCCTCTTCGTCCTCAGAGAACTCCCCGCCTCCGGCAAGTCCTACGCAACCACCGAGGAAGCACCTCCGTAAGGCGGCTACGGCGACGAGGCCGCATGCGCCTAGACAGCAGCCTGCGCGCCGGGCGACGCGCGCCACCAGGGCGAGCCAAGCCGTGACGGAGGCGCCCCGCGCACCAGCGCCAAGCGGAGGGGGATCCTCCCGGAGCGGAATGGCCGCTCCTCCTGCTCCTCGGGCCTCGGCGTCAACGGAGGCTGGATCTTCGCAGCCCACAGCCCCGGAGACCGCCAAGCGCCCGAGGGAGCCTTCTCCTCCTGCTCCTCGCGCGGGAGCATCTCAGGTGGAGTTCGACTTCTCCGCCCTCAGCTTCGACGACGACGAGCAAGAGGAGTAAGTACTTGCAACTTGTAACTTCTTCGATTTTGTCTTGATCTTCCTTGACGATTCTGATCTTGTTTTTGTTTTGCTTTCAGGACCCTGGCCCAGCGGATGGCGAAGAGGGCCAAGATCCCCGTGGTCGAGGTTGAAGACGACTCGCCCGCCGCGGCGACCGGAGACACGCCAGCGGCAAGCTTGCCGGATCAGCCTGCTGCTCCGAGGAGCAGCCCCCAGCGCAGCCCCCAGCGTAAGTCTGGTCTTTGTCTTTCTGATTGACAGGCGCGCTTGAGGTGGTTGCTTGTACTGAAATTTTGTTGTCTTGGTTATTTTGTGCAGAAGTGGAGCCGCAGCCACAGGAGAGCCCGGAGGTCGCCCCCGAAGAGCTATTTGCTCCACCCTCCCCGCCAAGGGTGAACTCCCCGGCGAGGGAGAACGCTCCGCCAAGGACGGGCACCCCGCCAAGGGCGGGCACCCCGCCAAGGGTGAGCAGCCCGACAAGGGTGAGTAGCCCGACAAGGGTGAGCAGCCCGACAAGGGTGAGCACCCCGCCAAGGGAGGGCGCGGGCGGCCCTCCGCCAGCAGGGGCCACTGCTCCGTCGCCAAGGGAGAACTCCCCGGCGAGGGAGCCTGTCGTCGAAGAAGTCCGCGAAGGTGAGTTTTGTAGCTTCTTCTTTTTGGACTTGTCTTTTTGGATATTTGCTTGACTCTTTCTTTCCTTTTTCTTCTGCTAGATCCTCCTGCACCGGAGCGGATGGAGACGGAGACCGCCGGCGAGGAGGGCGCGCACGGCGACGGCGGCAACGCCACTGCCACTGAGGGCATGGCTGGAGCCGACGAGCCTGCCGCTGAGGAGACCGCCCCGACCGCAGACGCCGCGGCTGGGGAGGGGACCGGCCACCACACTGCTGGCCCGGAGGCAGCAGGAGCGTCAAGCGCTGCACCGGCCGCCGACCCCTCCGCCTTCACGGAGCGATCGGGCGTCTATCTTGAGGCCCCCAACGGGGTCTTCATACAAGTCCCGTGGGGGTCTTCGTCGCGAGCCCCCGTGGAGGGAGAGACCTACGACAGAGAGGTCCTCGCCTCCGCGGGGTTGAAGGTCGTTGAAGCGCTTGGCGGTGGAGACGAGCCCGAAGAGGAGAAGCTTCTTCGCCGGCTCCTGGCCCTGTACCGGGCCAGGCAGGTGAAGCTGGACTCCCGTGAAGCTCTCACCGCCAAGGCTGGAGCTGATTTGGAGAAGCGCGCCACGGAGCTCCGCGCCGCCAACCAGGCAGCCCTCCGCAACTTGGCGGAGGAGCGGGAAGAGCTTGCTCGGGAGCAGCAAGCCTTCCTCCTGGAGAAGGCTGAGGCAGAAGAGCGGCAGCGGCTGGCCGCCGAGGAGTTGTCTCGGTGGGAGGGGGCGCTCAACCAGCGGAAGGTCGAGCTCGACGCCCATGACGACGAACTCACCGCCCGGGAGCAGGCCATTGGCGGGGCCCTGAAGGAGGCAAAGGATGCCGCAGCCGCCGCGGAAACCGCCAAGAAGGACCTGGAGCTTAAGGTGGATCAGCTGGAGCGGTACCTAAAGGCAAGCGAGGACAGAGTCACCGCGCTCAACGTGGAGCGGGAGAAAGATGCCCACACCAACTCTGACTTGCAGGTACGTCTCTCCAAGAAAGGCGACAAGCTCACTGCCGCCAAGGATTCAATTGCTGACTTGGAGTTGAAGGTCTCCACTCTGACCGATTCGCTCGACGCCGCCCGGGATCGCGAGACGAAGCTGAAGGACGAGCTCTGCAAGGAGCGGAACTTGGTGGAGAGTGCCGCCGTCTCAGCGAACAACTTCAGCCGGGCGGTGGAGCAATGGACTGACGATCTGGTCACCTCCGCTGCCAACATTGACAAGGAGATGATGGCGCTGAGGGCGGAGCATCTCGTGTACTCTCCCGACGAGGACCTCCCCCACAGCGCCAAGTTAAGTCTCTTCTTCAGGGGAATCGCGCTGGCGCTTGCACGGCTGCGAGAGAAGCTCCCCGCGCAGGTGGCCGACGAGTCGCGTCGGCTCTACGCGGGCACTCTGGAGCGCGTCTTGACGAAGATCGTCTACCGCAACCCTGGCATCAACCTTGTCAACGTCCTCCGCTCCTTGTCGGACGACGCTGATCAGGAGGCGTTGAAGGCGCAGGTTGCCCACATCGTCGCCAAGGTGAACAAGGTCACGAGGCGTGAAGGCGACCGCGTAGACTAGGCCTCTTTCTTTCTGTTTCCTTTGCCGCTGCAAAGTATGTTATGGACATGAATCAATTAGTTATTGTGGCAAGTTATCTATTGTAATATACAATCTTATTTTGGGCTATTAATGCAGCGTTATCTCCCTTGCTTTTGGTCCTTCACTTTGTATGCTTTCTACCCTACGCTTTTAGGTGACTTGCCGGCAAGGGGCCCTCGCCGCGAGCGCTGAGTGCAGGACTCTTAGCAGCCTGCTGGCAAAGGCCTTACCGGCAAGTAACCTTGCCGCAGCTAGTCGCAGCGCACTTAGCTTGCTGAGCGAACTCGAAAACGAAGCAAGGGCGCGACACTTGTCGCAGCTCACCTAAGTCGTTGAGCGTGCTCGAAAACAAAGTAAGGGTGCGGCTAGCCACGGGCAGGTTCCTCCGCGCACAGGTTTTCCATACAAAGTGTGGTTGTTCAAGGAAGATAACTAAAATTTAAAAAATTGAACTGCTCAAATTCTGGTTACTTAGCTTTCATATATTGTTTGCTCCCCGACAAGGCTTCTTTCTTGAACAGCACTTGGTTCATACCTCCACCTCCTTCCCCCCCGGCAAACTTGTGCACGAGGAATACTCCTTCTGCTTAAGAGGGAAAGAAGAAGAGGAGGAAAACAAGTATATGGCCTCTCGGCCTGCTAGTGCTTACCGGGGATGTGCACTGCACAAGGTGTCAGATAATGCATGCAAATAACAAAGAAAAGCATGGAAATGACAAATAGTGCGAGGCACAAAAGCTTTACTGATGCACGGGATCTGCGCCCGGCTTTGTACAAATGTTTACATGCAACAGCGGCAAGACTTGTACAAAAGGTGGTTGCCGGAGCGGATCACGGCAACCACGCCTTATGGGTGAAACTTGCGAAGATGCTCTATGTTCCAGGAGTTGCTCACCGGTAAGCCTTCTTCGGTCTCAAGGCGGACAGCGCCGGGCCTTGTGACTTGTCTCACCCGATAAGGGCCTTCCCACTTCGGCGTCAACTTGTTGGAATTCTTGGCGGACTGAACACGCCGAAGAACAAGATCGCCTTCCTCGAGACTCCTGGCCTTGACCTTGCGGCTATGGTAGCGACGCAAGGCTTGTTGGTATCGAGCAGCTCGTACAGCAGCCTAGAGATGTTCCTCCTCAAGGAGCAATGCATCATCTTGTCGCAGTTGCTCTTGCTCGAGCTCATCATAAGCGAGCACTCGAGGAGATCCGTATACGAGTTCCGTGGGGAGAACTGCCTCTGCTCCATAGACAAGAGCATAGGGTGTCTGTCCGGTGGCTCGACTTGGTGTCGTCCTGATTGACCAAAGAGCCGCCGGCAACTCCTCTATCCAGTTTCTTCCGCACTTACGCAGCCTGTCGAAGGTTCTTGTCTTGAGCCCGCGCAGCACTTCAGCATTGGCCCTCTCCGCTTGACCATTGCTCCTCGGGTGAGCAACAGAAGCGAAGCAGACCTTGGCGCCAAGGTCTTGGACGTACTGCATGAAGGTGCGACTAGTAAACTGTGTGCCGTTGTCGGTGATGATCCTGTTAGGGATTCCGAAACGGCAAACAATTGACCTGAAGAACCTGACTGCTGACTGTGCTGTCACCTTTCTCACTGGTTCCACTTCTGGCCACTTTGTGAACTTGTCGATTGCAACGTACAAGTACTCAAAGCCCCCGACAGCACGGGGGAAAGGGCCGAGGATATCGAGCCCCCAGACCAAGAAGGGCCAGGACAAAGGGATCGTCTGGAGAGCTTGAGCTGGCTGGTGAATTTTCTTGGCATGGAACTGGCACGCTTCACACTTGGTTACTTGTGCAGTTGCATCCTGGAGGGCTTCTGGCCAGAAGAACCCTTGCCGGAACGCCTTCCCGGCAAGTGCCCTTGCGCCAATGTGGTGGCCACATATGCCTCCATGTATCTCTGCCAACAGCTTCTGTCCTTCTTCTCTGGAAATGCACTTCAACCTGACACCGTTGAGTCTTCTTCTGTATAGTTCATTGCCAATGAACTGGTACATACTTGACTGCCTAGTTATTTTCTCTATCTCTTCTGGGTCGTCGGGAAGTTCTCCAGTTTGCAGAAAACGAACGATTGGCTGTGCCCATGCTGGAGCCTGAGGCTCAACAACAAGGACTAAAGGCATGAGGGCTGCTGCGCGAACCTCAGCTTCTACGGCAAGAACCTGCGGTTCTGCCGGAGCTGATGGTCCCCCGGCAAGCCTGCCGGGGCAAGGCTTGTCGAGAACGTTTGCTTCAACTGTACAGACCCTTGGATCTGCAGGAGCAAACTGTTCCTCAGCATCTTGGCTGTTGATCCTGGGGACCTTGGCGGCGGCTTCAGGAAGATCCGCCGGCAAGTAGTCGCCGGAGACCAACTTTCTCTTCTTACTCTGCCCAACTGATGGTGTAACAGATGGCTGCGTTAGCTTGAGCAGGAAGGTCTCTGGTTCCACAGGTAACTTCATTGCAGCACACTTTGAGAGGCCATCTGCAATATCATTCTGAGCTCTTGGAACGTGCTCCATTTGCAGACCTTCAAAGTGCTCTTCAAGCTTCCTCACTTCATCAACATAGGCTTCCATCAAAGGACTCTGATAACTCTTGTTCACTTGTCGGACCACCAACTGAGAATCTCCCCGCACAATCAACTTCTTGATCCCAAGTTCGGCCGCAATTCTGAGGCCGGCAAGCAAACCTTCATACTCAGCAGTATTGTTTGTCACTTGTTCCTTGGGAAAGTGCATCTGGACAACATACTTGAGGTGCTCTCCGGTGGGCGCTATGAGTACCACGCCGGCACCGGCGCCTTGCAGCGAGAAAGCACAATCAAAGTACATTACCCATTCGCTGCTTGCTTCTTGGACGGGGACGCTTGTCTCTGGAACTTCTTCATCGGGCGTTGGGGTCCATTCAGCTATGAATTCTGCCAAAGCTCTGCTCTGTATGGTTGAGGTACTCTTGAACTTGAGACCAAAGCTTGACAGCTCCAGTGCCCACTCGACGATCCTGCCTGTTGCTTCTGGATTCTGCAATATCCTCTTCAACGGAAAGCAAGTGACCACCGTTATCTCGTGTGCTTGGAAGTAATGGCGCAGCTTTCTCGAGGCCATGAGGAGGCCGAAAAGCAACTTCTGCACCCCAGAGTATCTTGATCTAGCCCCCTGCAGGAGGGAACTCACAAAATACACTGGGCGCTGCACCATCTTCCTTCGCACTTCTCCTTGTTCTTGTGCAGACTTGTCCTTGTCGGGGCCAGAGCTTGTCGGGGAAGCCCCCTGCTTGTCGCTGGATTTGCTTGCCGGTGATGTGGATTCCTCATCCGCCTCCCTCTCCGCTACTAACGCAGCACTAACCACTTGATTGGTCGCTGCTAAGTATAGCAGCAACTTTTCTTGTGGCCTAGGTGCGACAAGTATTGGAGTGGAAAACAGGTATCCTTTCAAGTCTTGCTGCGCTGCCTCCGCTTCCGGAGTCCATTTCATAGGACCTGCCTTCTTCAAGATTTTGAAGAAAGGCAGGGCGCGTTCTGCAGACTTTGAAATGAACCTGCTGAGGGCAGCCACACAACCAGCAAGCCTCCTTACGTCCTTGACGCGCCTTGGGGCTTCAATCTGCTCGATGGCTTTGATCTTGTCGGGATTGGCTTCAATCCCTCTCTGGGACACAAAGAACCCGAGAAGCTTGCCGGAGGGGACTCCGAAGACGCACTTCTCGGGGTTTAACTTGAGCTGGATCTTGCGCAGATTCTCAAAGGTTTCCTCCAAATCCTGTATCAGGGTATCTTTGCTCTTGCTCTTGACCACTATATCATCCATGTAGGCTTCCACATTTCTGTGGATTTGTGGCTCAAAAGCTGTGTGCACCACCCTTGCAAATGTCGAGCCTGCATTCTTCAATCCAAAGGGCATGCGTATGAAGCAATATGTGCCACATGGAGTAATGAATGCAGTCTTCTCTTCATCTTCCTTGGCCATAAAAATCTGGTGGTAACTTGAGTATGCATCAAGGAAGGAAAGCAGCTCACATCCAGCGGTGGAGTCAACAATCTGGTCAATACACGGCAAGGGAAATGGATCCTTGGGACATGCTTTATTCACATCAGTGAAGTCTATACAAAGTCTCCACTTCCCATTGGCCTTGCGTACGACAACTGGATTGGCCAACCACGTAGGATGGATCATGCCTCTAACTAGGCCTGCCGCTTCCAACTTCTTTATCTCTTCGGCGATGAATTCTTGGCGCTCCACGGCTTGCTTCCTGACCTTCTGCTTGACGGGCCGCGCATGAGGACAAACAGCAAGCTTGTGCTCAATTACCTTCCTGGGAACACCGGGGATGTCATATGGTTGCCACGCAAACACATCGCCATTCGCCCGCAGGAAGGCAACGAGCGCGCTTTCCTATTTGTTGTCAAGCGTAGCACTGATGGTGAAGGTACCACCAGTGCCGTCCTCCTTGACGGACACCTTCTTGGTTGCCGGTGGAGCGGCCATCCCCTTCTTGCACTTGCCGGTGGAGCTCGATGGTGCGTCCTCGACGGCAGCGCAGCACTCCGAAGAGGTGCGTTTGCCGGAGTGGGCCCCAGAGCTCTTGCCGGACTTGGTCTTGGTCTTCTTCCCCCCGGGAGCTTCAACGGCAAGTGTGTTGCTTTCTGCTGCGGCTGCTGCATCCCGGTATATCTTGTCGGCGCAGATAAGCGCGTCCTTCTTGTCGCCAGGGACAGAGATGACGCTTATCGGCCCCGGCATCTTGAGTACGTTGTAGGCGTAATGGGAAGCTGCCATGAACTTGGCGAGGGCAGGACGTCCAAGTATCCCATTGTATGGCAATGGGATATCGGCCACGTCGAAGGTTATCCTCTCCGTCCTGAAGTTGAGTTCCCCACCAAAGGTCACTGGCAGAGTGATCTTCCCCTTCGGCTTGCTCCTTCCCGGGTTTATTCCTTGGAACGACCCGGTTTCTTCGAGCTCGCCGTCTGGGATCTGGAGTTTCTTGATCACAGCTGAGGAGATCAAGTTCAGGCCGGCCCCGCCGTGAACCAACATTTTGGTGACTTTGAGGTTGCGGATAGTTGGTGAGACCAACATCGGCAAGCACCCGACTGCAGTTGTGCGGTCAGGGTGATCCTCAAGGTCAAAAATGATGGGCGTGCTGGACCACTTCAGCAGCCTGCGTGACTCGACGGGCGGCTCAGCTGCGTTTACTTCCCGCACCCACTGCTTGAGTTGGCGGTGGGAAGTGTGCAGAGAGGCGCCTCCGTCGACACACAGAACTTCTGTGGCCTTCTGGAACTCCTGCTCGCTGTTATCTCCTTCCTCCATGTCGTCGTCGTCGTCTTCTTCCTCATCCTTGTCGCGGCCTCGGGGAGGTCGATCACCTTGCCGCTGCTTGGCCTTGCCGCGGCGTCCTCCCCGGCCATTGGATGGCCGCTTCTTGCTGGGCTCTCCTCCGCCTCCTTGGGCCTTCTCCTTGTCGCGACGGTCGTATTCAGCCTTCTGCTGTTCTACGAGGTACTCGACTCGCTTGCAGTTCTGAAGGTCGTGGCCCTTGGTGCGGTGGATCTTGCAGTATTGCTTGTCGGAGCCGTCCTGCTTGTCGGCTGCCGCTACAGGGGCAGGCTCCTTGCCGGAACCGCCAGCCTGTGCCTTCTTGGCGGGAGCCTCCTTGCCGGACTGCTCGACGACTAGCACCTCCTTGCTCTTCTTTCTTCTGTTGTTCCGCCGCCGGCTCTTCTTTGCCGGGGCGGCGTCCTCACTGTCGCTTCCCCCTGCGCCAGTATCCTCTCCGGGGAGTCTCCTCCCCTCTTCGGCCCGCGCACACTTGTCAGCCAGAGCGTAGAGCTCGCTGACATCCCGGATCTTGGTCATGGCCATTTCTTCCTGTTGGGGAATGTAGTATTTTCAAATTTTCCTACGATCACGCAAGATCTATCTACCAGATGTATAGCAACGAGAGGGAAGAGCGTGTCTACGTACCCTCGTAGACCGGGAGCGGAAGCGTCAAGTGACGCGGTTGATGTTGTCGAACTTCTTCGCGATCCAACCGATCAAGCACCGAACGTACGGCACCTCCGCGTTCAGCACACGTTCAGCTTGATGACGTCCCACGAGCTCTTGATCCAGTTGAGCTTCACGGGAGAGTTTCGTCAGCACGACGGCGTGGTGACGGATATGATGTGTTCACCGGCGCAGGGCTTCGCCTAAGCTCCGCGACGGTATGACCGAGGTGTGTATCTGTGGAGGGGGGCACCGCACACGGCTAAAACAATTCAACTTGTGTGTCTTTGGGTGCCCCCTGCCCCCGTATATAAAGGAGCAAGGGAGGGTGGCCGGCCAACTTCTCCTGGTGCGGCTAGGGAAGGAGTCCTACTAGGAATAGGATTGCAATCCTATTCCTAGTAGGATTCACCAAAAGAAAGAAGAGGGAAAGGAATAGGAGAGGTGGCGCCCCCCCCAATCCTAGTCCAACTAGGAACCCTAGGTGGGGGCGCCGGCCAGCCCTATGGGCTGCCTCTCTCTTTCCCTTTAGGCCCTCTATGGACCATCCCCTCTCGTAGGGGGTTCCGGTAACCCCCTCCGGCAATCCCGATAAATCCGAAACTTTTCCGGAACACTTCCGGTGTCCGAATATAGTCGTCCAATATATCAATCTTTATGTCTCGGACATTCCGAGACTCCTCGTCATGTCCGTGATCTCATCCGGGACTCCGAACTACCTTCGGTACATCAATACTCATAAACTCATAATACCGATCGTCATCAAACGTTAAGCGTGCGGACCCTACGGGTTCGAGAACTATGTAGACATGACCGAGACTCATCTCCGGTCAATAACCAATAGCGGAACCTGGATGTTCATATTGGCTCCTACATATTCTACGAAGATCTATTATCGGTCAGAACCGCATAACAACATACGTTGTTCCTTTTGTCAATGGTATGTTACTTGCCCGAGATTCGATCGTCGGTATCTCTATACCTAGTTCAGTCTCGTTACTGGCAAGTCTCTTTACTCATTCCGTAACTCATCATCTCGTGACTAACTCATTAGTCTTTTGCTTGCAAGGCTTATTGTGATGTGTGTTACCGAGAGGGCCCAGAGATACCTCTCCGACACTCGGAGTGACAAATCCTAATCTTGATCTATGCCAACACCACAAATACTTTCGGAGACACCTGTAGAGCATCTTTATGATCACCCAGTTACGTTGTGACGTTTGATAGCACACAAGGTGTTCCTACGGTATTCGGGAGTTGCATAATCTCATAGTCATAGGAACATGTATAAGTCATGAAGAAAGCAATAGCAGTAAAACTAAACGATCATAGTGCTATGCTAACGGATGGGTCTTGTCCATCACATCATTCTCCTAATGATGTGATCCCGTTGACCAAATGACAACTCATGTCTATGGCTAGGAAACATAACCATCTTTGATCAATGAGCTAGTCTAGTAGAGGCATACTAGGGACCTACTGTTTTGTCTATGTATTCACACAAGTACTAAGTTTCCGGTTAATACAATTCTAGCATGAATAAAAGACATTTATCATGATATAAGGAAATACAAATAACATCTTTATTATTGCCTCTAGGGCATATTTCCTTCAGTCTCCCACTTGAACTAGAGTCAATAATCTAGATTACAAAGTGATGATCCTTACACCCATGGAGTCCTGGTGCTGATCATGTTCTGCCCGTGGAAGAGGCTTAGTCAACGGGTCTGCAACATTCAGATCCGTATGTATTTTGCAAATCTCTATGTCTCCCTCCTTGACTAGATCGCGAATGGAATTGAAGCGTCTTTTGATGTGCTTTGTTCTCTTGTGAAACCTGGATTCCTTTGCCAAGGCTATGGCTCCAGTGTTGTCACAAAAGATTTTCATTGGACCCGATGCACTAGGTATTACACCTAGATCGGATATGAACTCCTTCATCCAGACTCCTTCATTCGCTGCTTCCGAAGCAGCTATGTATTCCGCTTCACACGTAGATCCCGCCACGACGCTCTGCTTGGAACTGCACCAACTGACAGCTCCACCGTTCAATAAAAATACATATCCGGTTTGTGACTTTGAGTCATCCGGATCAGTGTCAAAGCTAGAATCGACGTAACCGTTTACGACGAGCTCTTTGTCACCTCCATACACGAGGAACATATCCTTTGTTCTTTTTAGATACTTTAGGATGTTTTTGACCACTGTCCAGTGATCCACTCCTGGATTACTTTGGTACCTCCCTGCTAGACTTATAGCAAGGCACACATCAGGCCTGGTACACAGCATTGCATACATGATAGATCCTATGGCTGAGGCATAGGGAATGACTTTCATTTTCTCTCTATCTTCTGCAGTGGTCGGGCATTGAGTCTTACTCAACTTCATACCTTGTAAAACAGGCAAGAACCCTTTCTTTGACTGATCCATTTTGAACTTCTTCAAAATCTTATCAAGGTATGTGCTTTGTGAAAGTCCAATTAAGCGTCTTGATCTATCTCTATAGATTTTGATGCCTAATATGTAAGCAGCTTCTCCGAGGTCTTTCATCGAATTTTTTTTATTCAAGTATCATTTTATGCTATCCAGAAATTCTATATCATTTCCAATCAACAATATGTCATCTACATATAATATTAGAAATGCTACAGAGCTCCCACTCACTTTCTTGTAAATACAGGCTTCTCCAAAAGTCTGTATAAAACCATATGCTTTGATCACCTCATCAAAGCGTATATTCCAACTCCGAGATGCTTGCACCAGTCCATAGATGGATCGCTGGAGCTTGCATACTTTGTTAGCACCTTTTGGATCGACAAAACCTTCTGGTTGCATCATATACAACTCTTCTTTGAGATATCCATTTAGGAATGCAGTTTTGACATCCATTTGCCAGATTTCATAATCATAAAATGCGGCAATTGCTAACATGATTCGGACAGACTTAAGCATCGCTACAGGTGAGAAAGTCTCATCGTAGTCAACTCCTTGAACTTGTCGAAAACCTTTTGCAACAAGTCGAGCTTTGTAAACAGTAATATTACCGTCTGCGTCGGTCTTCCTCTTGAAGATCCATTTATTTTCGATGGCTTGCCGATCATCGGGCAAGTCAACCAAAGTCCACACTTTGTTCTCATACATGGATCCCATCTCAGATTTCATGGCTTCAAGCCATTTTGCGGAATCTGGGCTCATCATCCCTTCGTCATAGTTCGTAGGTTCATCATGGTCTAGTAACATGATTTCCAGAACTGGGTTGCCGTACCACTCTGGTGCGGAACGTACTCTGGTTGATCTACGACGTTCAGCAGAAACTTGATCCGAAGTTTCATGATCATTATCATTAACTTCCTCACTAATTGGTGTAGGAATCACTGGAACAATTTCCTGTGATGTACTACTTTCCAATCCGGGAGAAGGTACAATTACCTCATCAAGTTCTACTTTCCTCCCACTCACTTCTTTCGAGAGAAACTCTTTTTCTAGAAAGGATCCGTTCTTAGCAACGAATATTTTGCCTTCGGATCTGTGATAGAAGGTGTACCCAACAGTCTCTTTTGGGTATCCTATGAAGACACATTTTTCCGACTTGGGTTCGAGCTTATCAGGTTGAAGTGTTTTTTACATAAGCATCGCAGCCCCAAACTTTAAGAAACGACAACTTTGGTTTCTTGCCAAACCATAGTTCATAAGGTGTCGTATCAACGGATTTAGATGGTGCCCTATTTAACGTGAATGCAGCTGTCTCTAAAGCATATCCCCAAAACGATAGTGGTAAATCGGTAAGAGACATCATAGATCGTACCATATCTAATAAAGTACGGTTACGACGTTCGGACACACCATTACGCTGTGGTGTTCCGGGTGGCGTGAGTTGTGAAACTATTCCACATTGTTTCAAATGAAGACCAAACTCGTAACTCAAATATTCTCCTCCACGATCAGATCGTAGAAACTTTATTTTCTTGTTACGATGATTCTCTACTTCACTCTGAAATTCTTTGAACTTTTCAAATGTTTCAGACTTGTGTTTCGTTAAGTAGATATACCCATATCTGCTCAAATCATCAGTGAAGGTCAGAAAATAACGATACCCGCCGCGAGCATCAACACTCATTGGTCCACATACATCAGTATGTATGATTTCCAACAAATCTGTTGCTCGCTCCATAGTTCCGGAGAACGGAGTTTTAGTCATCTTGCCCATGAGGCACGGTTCGCAAGCACCAAGTGATTCATAATCAAGTGATTCCAAAAGTCCATCATTATGGAGTTTCTTCATGCGTTTTACACCAATATGACCTAAACGGCAGTGCCACAAATAAGTTGCACTATCATTATTAACCTTGCATCTTTTGGTTTCAATATTATGAATATGTGTATCACTACAATCGAGATCCAATAAGAATAGACCACTCTTTAAGGGTGCATGACCATAAAAGATATTATTCATTAAAATGGAACAACCATTATTCTCTGATTTAAATGAATAACCGTCTCGCAATAAACAAGATCCAGATATAATGTTCATGCTTGACGCTGGCACCAAATAACAATTATTTAGGTCTAAAACTAATCCCGAAGGTAGATGTAGAGGTAGCGTGCCGACGGCGATCACATCGACTTTGGAACCGTTTCCCACGCGCATCGTCACCTCGTCCTTAGCTAATCTTCGTTTAATCCGTAGTCCCTGTTTCGAGTTACAAATATTAGCAACCGAAACGGTATCAAATACCCAGGTACTACTACGAGTATTAGTAAGGTACACATCAATAACATGTATATCACATATACCTTTGTTCACCTTGCCATCCTTCTTATCCGCCAAAAACTTGGGGCAGTTCCGCTTCCAGTGTCCAGTCCCCTTGCAGTAGAAGCACTCAGTTTCAGGCTTGGCTCCAGATTTGGGTTTCTTCGTGGAAGTAGCAACTGACTTGCTATTCTTTTTGAAGTTCCCTTTCTTTCCCTTGCCCTTTTTCTTGAAACTAGTGGTCTTGTTAACCATCAACACTTGATGCTCCTTTTTGATTTCTACCTCCGCAGCTTTGAGCATAGCGAAGAGCTCGGGAATTGTCTTTTGCATCCCTTGCATGTTATAGTTCATCACGAAGCCTTTATAGCTTGGTGGCAGTGATTGAAGAACTCTATCAATAACACTATCCTCGTCAACTTTGCAACCAAGTTGAGTCATATGATTGTAGTACCCAGACATTCTGAGCAAGTGTTCACTGATAGAACTATTCTCCTCCATCTTGCAGCTGTAGAACTTATTGGAAATCTCATATTTCTCAATTCGGGCATTTGCTTGAAATATTAACTTCAACTCCTGGAACATCTCATATGGTCCATGACGTTCAAAACGTCGTTGAAGTCCCGGTTCTAAGCCGTAAAGCATGGCACACAGAACTATCGTGTAGTCATCAGACCGCGACTGCCAGACGTTCAAAGCGTCTACATTAGCGGGAGGGGGCTTGTCACCTAGCGGTGCTTCAAGGACATAATTCTTCTGTGTAGCAATGAGGATAATCCTCAGGTTACGGACCCAGTCCGTGTAATTGCTACCATCATCTTTCAACTTAGCTTTCTCTAGGAATGCATTAAAATTCAAAGGAACGGTAGCACGGGCCATTGATCTACAACGACATAGATATGCAAAACTATCAGGACTAAGTTCATGATAAATTAAAGTTCAATTTAATCATATTAATTTAAAGAACTCCCACTTAGATAGACATCCCTCTGGTCATCTAAATGATCACGTGATCCAAATCAACTAAACCATGTCCGATCATCACGTGAGATGGAGTAGTTTCAATGGTGAACATCTTATGTTGATCATATCTACTATATGATTCACGCTCGACCTTTCGGTCTCCAGTGTTCTGAGGCCATATCTGTATATGCTAGGCTCGTCAAGTTTAACCCAAGTATTCTGCGTGTGCAAAACTGGCTTACACCCGTTGTATTTGAACGTAGAGCTTATCACACCCGATCATCACGTGGTGTCTCGGCACGACGAACTTTCGCAACGGTGCATACTCAGGGAGAACACTTATACCTTGAAATTTAGTAAGGGATCATCTTATAATGCTACCGTCGTTCTAAGCAAAATAAGAAGCATAATAAGATAAACATCACATGCAATCAAAATATGTGACATGATATGGCCATCATCATCCTGTGCTTTTGATCTCTATCTCCAAAGCACCGTCATGATCACCTTCGTCACCGGCGCGACACCTTGATCTCCATCGTAGCATCATTGTCGTCCCGCCAACTATTGCTTCCTCAACTATCGCTACCGCTTAGTGATAAAGTAAAGCAATTACATGGCGATTGCATTTCATACAATAAAGCGACAACCATATGGCTCCTGCCAGTTGCCGATAACTTTACAAAACATGATCATCTCATACAAAATCGTATAACTCATCATGTCTTGACCATATCACATCACAACATGCCCTGCAAAAACAAGTTAGACGTCCTCTACTTTGTTGTTGCAAGTTTTACGTGGCTGCTACGGGCTTTAGCAAGAACCGTTCTTACCTACGCATACAAAACCACAACGATGTTTCGTCAAGTATGTGCTGTTTTAACCTTCACAAGGACCGGGCGTAGCCACACTTGATTCAGCTAAAGTGAGAGAGACAGACACCCGCCATTCACCTTTAAGCAACGAGTGCTCGTAACGGTGAAACCAGTCTCGCGTAAGCGTACGCGTAATGTCGGTCCGGGCCGCTTCATCTCACAATACCGCCGAAGCAAAGTATGACATGCTGGTAAGCAGTATGACTAGTATCGCCCACAACTCATTGTGTTCTACTCGTGCATATCATCTACGCATAGACCTGGCTCATGATGCCACTGTTGGGGAACGTAGTATTTTAAAATTTTCCTACGATCACGCAAGATCTATCTACCAGATGTATAGCAACGAGAGGGAAGAGCGTGTCTACGTACCCTCGTAGACCGGGAGCGGAAGCGTCAAGTGACGCGGTTGATGTTGTCGAACTTCTTCGCGATCCAACCGATCAAGCACAAAACGTACGGCACCTCCGCGTTCAGCACACGTTCAGCTTGATGACGTCCCACGAGCTCTTGATCTAGTTGAGCTTCACGGGAGAGTTTCGTCAGCACGACGGCGTGGTGACGGATATGATGTGTTCACCGGCGCAGGGCTTCGCCTAAGCTCCGCGACGGTATGACCGAGGTGTGTATCTGTGGAGGGGGGCACCGCACACGGCTAAAACAATTCAACTTGTGTGTCTTTGGGTGCCCCCCTGCCCCCGTATATAAAGTATCAAGGGAGGGAGGCCGGCCAACTTCTCCTGGTGCGGCTAGGGAAGGAGTCCTACTAGGAATAGGATTGCAATCCTATTCCTAGTAGGATTCACCAAAAGAAAGAAGAGGGAAAGGAATATGAGAGGTGGCGCCCCCCCAATCCTAGTCCAACTAGGAACCCTAGGTGGGGGCGCCGGCCAGCCCTATGGGCTGCCTCTCTCTTTCCCTTTAGGCCCACTATGGACCATCCCCTCTCGTAGGGGGTTCCGGTAACCCCCTCCGGCAATCCCGATAAATCCGAAACTTTTCCGGAACACTTCCGGTGTCCGAATATAGCCGTCCAATATATCAATCTTTATGTCTCGGACATTCCGAGACTCCTCGTCATGTCCGTGATCTCATCCAGGACTCCGAACTACCTTCGGTACATCAATACTCATAAACTCATAATACCGATCGTCATCAAACGTTAAGCGTGTGGACCCTACGGGTTCGAGAACTATGTAGACATGACCGAGACTCATCTCCGGTCAATAACCAATAGCGGAACCTGGATGTTCATATTGGCTCCTACATATTCTACGAAGATCTATTATCGGTCAGAACCGCATAACAACATACGTTGTTCCTTTTGTCAACGGTATGTTACTTGCCCGAGATTCGATCGTCGGTATCTCTATACCTAGTTCAATCTCGTTACTGGCAAGTCTCTTTACTCGTTCCGTAACTCATCATCTCGTGACTAACTCATTAGTCTTTTGCTTGCAAGGCTTATTGTGATGTGTGTTACCGAGAGGGCCCAGAGATACCTCTCCGACACTCGGAGTGACAAATCCTAATCTTGATCTATGCCAACACCACAAATACTTTCGGAGACACCTGTAGAGCATCTTTATGATCACCCAGTTACGTTGTGACGTTTGATAGCACACAAGGTGTTCCTACGGTATTCGGGAGTTGCATAATCTCATAGTCATAGGAACATGTATAAGTCATGAAGAAAGCAATAGCAGTAAAACTAAACGATCATAGTGCTATGCTAACGGATGGGTCTTGTCCATCACATCATTCTCCTAATGATGTGATCCCGTTGACCAAATGACAACTCATGTCTATGGCTAGGAAACATAACCATCTTTGATCAATGAGCTAGTCTAGTAGAGGCATACTAGGGACCTACTGTTTTGTCTATGTATTCACACATGTACTAAGTTTCCGGTTAATACAATTCTAGCATGAATAAAAGACATTTATCATGATATAAGGAAATACAAATAACATCTTTATTATTGCCTCTAGGGCATATTTCCTTCACTTCCCTCATGCGGCGGTTACGGACGTTCTGGTGGAACGCGCTAATAACCGCGGCAGGGTGGATGTCGGGAATGTTGTGTTGCACGCGGCTGAATCTCTGGATGTACTTGCGCAGGGACTCTTCCTCCTTCTGAGCCAAGATTTGGAGATCGCTCTCCTGGCCGTGGGTTTTGTGGCCGCCTGTGAAGGCGCCAACAAATTGGTGGCACAGATCCGCCCACAAAGAAATGGAGTTCTCCGGCAAGTGCATAAGCCAAGAATGGACGTTTGGCTTAAGCACTAGCGGGAAGTAGTTGGCAAGTATCTTCTCGTCGCGTCCCCCGGCAGCCTGCACCGCGATGGTGTAGATGCTGAGGAACTCCGAGGGGTGCGTCTTTCCGTCGTACTTCTCGGGTACGTCGGGCTTGAAGTTTTTCATGCTGGGCCACTGGACTCGCCGCAGCTCACGGGTGAACGCAGGGCAACCCGCCGCGTACGGCAAGTCGCCTGGCTCACCGGGCGCGTACGTGTCGACAGCGGTCCCAGCGCGCTGATCCGATTGTCGCCGGGATTCTCTTCGGCGCTCGATGCGCGTCCGAGCGTCTTCTTGCCGCCGGTCGTCGAGGACTTGGTGCTGGTCCCGACGAGCCCGCGGATCCGACGACGCCGTGGAGTCGTCGTCGACGTTAATCTGGCGGGGTGGCGTCTTCTGCTTCCGCGGCGGGGAGTGCACGGTGGTTGCACCCCCGGCGGTCTTGTTGCCATCGGCCTTCGTCTGGTCGACTTGCCGTGGCCGCGACGTCGCCGGCTGTTGTGGCGTGTCATTGTTGGCGAAGGCGATGAGGCTTTGAATCGTCGCCCTCTAGTCTTCGGCTTTGTCTGCCGCTGGAGGGAAGTCGAGGAGCAGTTGTGCTCTTGCTAGAGCTTCTGCTGGAGAGGAGGGGAGCGGCGGCGAGCGGTGCGAGGAGCGAGATATGCTCGGACTTCTAACAGGGTTAGAAGGAGCAGTCTCTCGCCCCGGCGACCGCGCCTTGCTCGTGCCAGGACGATGGCCTTGAGCGTCCCGCGATCCTCCGGTTTGTCCGTGCCCCATCAAGCGGATGGTACCTCATGTACCACGGCGTTGCTGGCTCGGCACCTCCCGAGAGAGGCGGGGTGCGTCTACGGACACTGAGGCCTTGGAATTCGCCCGGTCGTCCGTCTTGTCCTTGGATTTGGTGGCGCCGTGAGTTTCCTCGCCGGCGACCACCCTTCCGCCGGTGTTCCTCCACCAACCGTTGGTTCTGGTGGTGGTGGAACCGACGCAGATGGGCCTCCGACCTCCGAAGCCTTCTTCTTTGGAGGCATGCTGGTGCTGCTGATGAAGTTGATGAAGCTGGAGAAGTTGATGAAGAATGCGCCCGCGTGAGCGCCGGATCAGGTTCACGCAACCTCGACGCCCCTACCTGGCGCGCCAAAGATGTCGGGGGAAACTGTCCTCCCACGAGCACCTATGGGACCGGAGCCCCTTCTACATTGCGGTAAGGGAGCGGAGGGAGCACGAAGAGCAGATCGAGGGGCGCACGCGGGCAGTTTACCCAGGTTCGGGCCGCGCGGACGCGTAAAACCCTACTCCTGCCTTGGTTGTATTGAGCTCGGGAGCTTGAAGAGCTACAGTACTAGCTACACCGAGCGAGAGAGTTGCTTAGGATTCGAACCCCCTCTACGTTGTGCATGGGCCTCCTTTTATAGCTCAAGGGGTCACCGACAGGTGTCAACGTAGAGGAGGGCAAAAATGTAACTTTGGTGGTAGTTGTAACAGTGCGGGAATAGTGCGTGAACAGTGGATGAACAGTGGTCTTCACCTAACTTTGACAGTGGGGGACAAGGGCATTAAATGCCCGTCACCGTCGACCCCAAAAGTGTCCGGCCATGCTTCTCCGTTCGACACGGCGGTAGCCTCGTCACCGTGGCTTGCCACCGTGTGCCCCGGGCTGCACAGCCTTCCGCCACGCGTCCCTGGAAGGGCCCCAGGGCGACGCGTGGGCAGATGAGCTAGAGCGCGGGCACACAACATAAGTTCCCCCCGGCAAGCACCTTGTCGGGGCCGTGACCTTGCCGGGCCCGGAAGCTTGTCGCTCTCCGGGTCCTGCCCGGGCGCATGATGCGCCGAGGCATTTCTTGAGGTGTGCATTCCTTAGTCTTCCTGGCAAGCTCCTCTTGCCAGGGCCTTGTGCTAATCGTGATAATCTTGAGCCTGGTGCGGCCTTCCCGGCAAGCTCCTCTTGCCGGGGCCTTGATCTTTTGACTTGTATACTTTGTTCTTGAATGGCTTTATAGGGACCAGAAAGGTTTCCGGCGAGCACGTGGTAAACCCAGCCGCGGGAAGCTGCTACTGCCTGTGCACAAGTTGGGGTACTAAGGTACCCCTATCTTAGTACACCGACACTATAGAACTGCATACAAAAATCCTATGGGTATGTCTCCCTATAAAATGGTTTATGGAAAAGCATGTCACTTACCTCTTGAGCTAGAACATAAGGCATATTGGGCTATTAAGGAGCCTAATTATGATTTCAAACTTGCCAGTGGGAAGAGGTTATTTGACATTAGCTCACTAGATGAATGGAAGACCCAGGCCTATGAGAATGCCAAGCTGTTTAAATAAAAAGTTAAAAAGATGGCATGACAAAAGGATACAAAAGCGTGAGTTTAACGTAGGTGATTACGTCTTGATATACAACTCTTGTTTAAGATTTTCTGCAGGAAAACTTCTCTCTAAATGGGAAGGCCCTTACGTTATCAAGGAGGTCTATCGATCCGGTGCCATAAAAATCAACAACTTCGAAGGCACAAATCCGAAGGTGGTGAATGGTCAAAGAATCAAACATTATATCTCAGGTAATCCTATAAATGTTGAAACCAATGTTATTGAAACCATAACCCCGGAGGAATACATAAGGGACACTTTCCAGAATGATTCAGACTCCGAAAAGGAAGAGGTATGTGATACGGTAAGTAAACCGACTCCAAAATAGTTCTAATGGCCATTTTTCACCATTTTAGAATATTTAGAAAAATAGAAAAATAAGAGGCAGTCCGGAAAGGACACGAGGCATCCACGAGGGTGAAGGGCGCGCCCTACCCCCTAGGCGCGCCCCCTACCTCGTGGGCACCTTGTGTGCCCCCTACCACCTGCACGTTACTTCTTTTGGTCGGTAAAAATTTATTATATAATCTCCCGAAGGTTTTGACCACCACATCACGTGAATATCCTCTGTTTTTGTTTCGAGCTGTTTCTGCCGCAGAATTGAATAACATGTCGTCCCAGGATTCGGAGGGAGAAAGCTATGTGGCTGATTACCTTGCAGACCCAAAGGTCTACGGGGACCTGGAGCATTATGGTTGGACCACTGAGGAAGAAGAAGACCATGATCCTAGTGGAAAGGAGGAGACGAGCTCAGACGAAGACGAAGTCCCGCTACCTCAACCTGGGGACATGCATGTGGAGTTCAAGAAGTCATGTCTCCCAGATAGAGCAAAGAAACCTAAGATCGAGTTTATCCCTTTTCACCTCTTGCAGGAGAACAAGCAGGAACTATACAAAAAGATATTGAGCCTTGAGCAGGAGATCAATGACCTAAAGGAGCAAAATTTTATCCTCAAGCGCAAATTAAGGAACAAGCCTCCATCATCAACACCTCCAAAGGAAGAGACATAATCAAATGGGTATGGGCACTCCCCTTGGCAACTATCAAGCTTGGGGGAGGTACCCCGGTATCGTATCACAATCACTCCTATCTTTACCGTTTTTCTTAGTTTGATCCTTTTGGTAATACTTGATCTAGTAAAATAAAGTTTAGTATGATCTAGTTGTGAGCTTTTGCTTTTTGATCTTTACCTTTGTAATCGAGTCCGTGAGCTATATAATAAAGATTAGTGTTGGGTCAAGGGCCTACTTTTCTCACTATGATCATGAGTAGACAAAAGAAAGAATAAAAAGAATCAAAGAGATCTTATTGATCTTATGGATAGTAATGACTTCACAAATAAAGAGTATGATGAATAAAAGTTTTTGAAAGTTGACAAACATAGTTTTGGTCATCGTTGCAATTAATAGGAAGTAATAAAGAAAGAGAGGTTTTCACATACAAATATACTATCGTGGACATCTTTTGCGATTGTGAGCACTCATTAAAATATGACCTGCTAAAGGGTTGATGTTGGACAAGGAAGGCAACGTAATGTGTTATGTTTTATTATATCTAAAATAAAGTATATTGTCATGGATCATCCAACATGTTGAGCTTGCCTTTCCCCCTCATGCTAGACAAAACTCTTTGCACCAAGTAGAGATACTACTTGTGCTTCCATACATCCTTAAACCCAATTTTGCCATGAGAGTCCACCATACCTACCTATGGATTGAGTAAGATCCTTCAAGTAAGTTGTTATTGTAGCAACTCTCTAAACATGTATGATCTATTAGTGTGGAGAAAATAAACTTTATACGATCTTGTGATATGGAAGCAATAAAAGCGACGTACTACATAATAAAGGTCCATATCACAAGTGGCAATATAAAGTGACGTTCTTTTGCGCTAAGATTTTGTGCATCCAACCATAAATGCACATGACAACCTCTGCTTCCCTCTGCGAAGGGCCTATCTATTGTTCTTATGTTATAAGAGTCATGGTGATCTTCACCTTTCCTTTTCACTTTTTATCCTTTGGCAAGCACATTGTGTTGGAAAGATCCTGACATATATACCCACTTGGATGTAAGCTATCATGACCTATTATTGTTGACATTAACCTTGAGGTAAAAGGTTGGGAGGCAATACCATAAGCCCCTATCCTTCTCTGTGTCCGATTAAAACTCCATACCCATCAGTATTGCGCGAGTGTTAGCAATTGTGAAAGACTAATTGATAGTTGAGTATGTGGACTTGCTGAAAAGCTCTAAATATTGACTCTTTCTGATGTTATGATAAATTGCAATTGCTTCAATTACTAAGATCATAGTTTGTTAGTTTTCGATGAAGTTTCTAATTCATACTTGATATTGTGAATGGATTGTTACTCTAGCGTAAGAAATCATGTGACAAGTCATATATGTTGCTGTTATAAGAATGATCATGATGCCTTCATGTCCGTATTTTATTTTATCAACACCTCTATCTCTAAACATGTGGACATATTTTTCGATGTCGGCTTCCGCTTGAGGATAAGCGATGTCTAAGCTTGGGGGAGTTGATTCGTCCATTTTGCATCAAGATTTTATATTGATGTTTATTGCATTATGGGTTGTTATTACACATTATGTCATAATACTTATGCAATTTCTCTCTTATTTTACAAGGTTTACATGAAGAGGGTGAATGCCGGCAGCTGGAATTCTGGGCTGGAAAAGGAGTAAACATTGGAGACCTATTCTGCACAACTCAAAAAGCCCTGAAACTCCACGAAACTCCGTTTCGGAAAATATAAAAAATATCTGACAAAAGAAGTACACGAGGGGGCTACCCACCGTCCACGAGGGTGGGGGCGCCCCCTGGGTGCGCCCCCTGCCTCGTGGGCCACCTGGTGACCCCCCAATGCCCATCTTCTGCTATATGAGGGGTTTTGACCTGGAAAAAATCATAAGGAGGCTTTCGGGACGAAGCGCCGCCGTCTCGAGGCAGAACCAATCTAGGGCTCCGGCAGAGTTGTTCTGCGGGGGACAGTTCCCTTCGGGGGGGAGGGGGGATCATCGCCATCGTCATCACCAACAACTCTCCCATCTTGGGGAGGGTTATCTTCATCAACATCTTCACCAGCACCATCTCCTCTCAAACCCTAGTTCATCTCTTGTATCCAATCTTTGTACCAAAAGCTCAGATTGGTACCTGTAGGTTGCTAGTAGTGTTGATTACTCCTTGTAGTTGATGCTAGTTGGTTTACTTGGTGGAAGATCATATATTCAGATCCATTATGCATATTAATACCCCTCTGATTATGAACATGAATATGCTTTGTGAGTAGTTACGTTTGTTCCTGAGGACATGGGAGAAGTCTTGCTATAAGTAGTCATGTGAATTTGGTATTCGTTCGATATTTTGATAAGATGTACGTTGTCTCTTCCTCTAGTGGTGTCATGTGAACGTCAACTACATGACACTTCACCATTGTTTGGGCCTAGAGGAAGGCATTGGGAAGTAATAAGTAGATGATGGGTTGCTAGAGTAACAGAAGCTTAAACCCTAGTTTATGCGTTGCTTCGTAAGGGGCTGATTTGGATCCACATGTTTCATGCTATGGTTAGGTTTACCTTAATACTTCTTTTGTAGTTGCGGATGCTTGCAATAGAGGTTAATCATAAGTGGGATGCTTGTCCAAGTAAGGGCAACACCCAAGCACCGGTCCACCCACATATCAAATTATCAAAGTAACGAACGCGAATCATATGAGCGTGATGAAAACTAGCTTGATGATAATTCCCATGTGTCCTCGGGAGCGCTTTTCTTTATATAAGAGTTTGTCCAGGCTTGTCCTTTGCTACAAAAAGGATTGGGCCATCTTGCTGCACCTTATTTACTTTTACTATTTGTCACTTGTTACCAATTATCTTATCACAAAACTATGTGTTACCGATATGTGAGTTCTTGATCCTATCTTGCAAGTCAATAGTCACCTACTATGTGTTATGATCCAGCAACACCGAAGTGACAATAATCGGGACCACTCCCGGTGATGACCGTAGTTTGAGGAGTTCATGTATTCACCAAGTGTTAACGCTTTGGTCCGGTACTCTATTAAAAGGAGGCCTTAATATCCCTTAGTTTCCAATAGGACCCCGCTGCCACGGGAGGGTAGGACAAAAGATGTCATGCAAGTTCTTTTCCATAAGCACGTATGACTATATTCGGAATACATGCCTACATTATATTGATGAACTGGAGCTAGTTCTGTGTCACCCTATGTTATAACAGTTGCATGAGGAATCGCATCAGGCATAATTATCCATCACTGATCCAGTGCCTACAAGCTTTTCACATATTGATCCTTGCTTAGTTACTTGTCCGTTGCCACTGTTACAATTGCTACAAAATAGCTATTGTTACTTTTGCCACCGTTACCGTTACTTCCATACTACTTTGCTACTAAATACTTTGCTGCAGATATTAAGTCTTTCAGGTGTGGTTGAATTGACAACTCAACTACTAATACTTAAGAATATTCTTTGGCTCTCCTTGTGTCGAATCAATAAATTTAGCTTGACAACTCTACCCTCGAAAACTTTTGCGATCCCCTATACTTGTGGGTTATCAGGTATGTAGACACACTCCCCCCCCCACTCGTTGCTATGCTTCTCCTAGATAGATCTTGCGTGATCGTAGGATTTGTTTTTTAAAATACTACGTTCCCCAACAGTGGCATCATGAGCCAGGTCTATGTGTAGATGATATGCACGAGTAGAACATAATGAGTTGTGGGCGATAATAGTCATACTGCTTACCAGCATGTCATAATTCGATTCTGTGGTATTGTTGGATGAAGCGGTCCGGACCGACATTACATGACCACGTTCATGAGACTGGTTCTACCGACGTGCTTTGCACATAGGTGGCTGGCGGGTGTCAGTTTCTCCAACTTTAGTTGAATCGAGTGTGACTACGCCCGGTCCTTGTTGAAGGTTAAAACAACACACTTTATGAAAAGTCATTGTGGTTTTGATGCGTAGGTAAGAACGGTTCTTGCTAAGTGTAATGCCCAGGATGCGACTATAGCTCCTACGTGTCGGGGCACGAGTTAGATACATAATCGCATTCTGGAATGATCGAAAGCGTGGTATCTTTGCACAACTCATGTAATGAACAGGGATAAAAGAGATAAATAGTTGGCTTACACTCGCCACATCACACAATTAAATCAACATTCATACATTCATCCAAATAACACAGAGTCCGTCTACGGACGAAATCAAACGAGAAAAGATACCACAACCACAAGTCCTGATCGCCCCTAGTAGGAACCACTACTGATTGTCGGGATACGTCACATACACACGACCCCTTTCTTCATCGAACTCCCAGTGAAGTTCTTGTCCATCTACTGCATCGTACTCAGTTGTACATGCATCTAGTGTGTGTTGTAATCTGTGAGTCACAAGGACTCAGCAATCCCATTCCCGGGTATCAAAACTAACAAAGCCTTTTAGGTGTGGAGAGGTAATAAAGTGGCTGCAGCAAGCACTAAGCAACTAGCTTACGAAGTCAGAGCGAGATGAGAAAAGTGCCAACGGTCGCCAAAGATGATCAATAAGTGATCCTAGCTACTCACGTTCAAGCATAACCCCACCGTGTTCACTTTCCAAAAACCTTCGAAAAGAGATCGTCATGGTTACGCACACAGGTAGTGTATTCTTAAGGATATGGTGTCAAGTTATCTACAACCGGATATTAACAAATTCCCATCTGCCGCATAACCGCGGGCACGGCTTTTGAAAGTTCATAACCCTGCAGGGGTGTCCGAACTTACCCCATCACAAGCTCACGATCCGCGGAGTCGCAACTCCATGTTGGGAAGACCCGAGTATTCTCGGAATCCCGTGCTCAAGATATTTCGACAAAGGTAAATCTAATCCAGCAAGACCTCCCGGCGTGCCGACACCCTGATAGTAGCCGCGTGTATCTCGTCTTAGGCCACGACCGGATAGGTCAGCCTACAGGTATATACCAATCCTCGAGTTTCCCCGTTGTGGCCCTGTAGTCTGCCCAGTTTGGACCAACACTCATGAGGAGCACTGGCCCAGGTTGTTGATTAAGAACTCGGGTTAATTACTCCCTATGCAAGTTTTAGTTGTTAGGCAAATGTAGTACCAAAGTTGGGCCTTGCTGGAAAAGCTTTAAGCAGTGCAAATTATCGAAGGGGGCCCATAAACCCCAACCGTGTTTGGAACGCAAAATCAAGGAACATAACACCGGTTTATCGGGTCCTAAGGCGGCATGAGTGGAACAAAACACCAAGCAAAAGGCCAAGCCTTCCACTCATTACCAATATATATGTGCATTATTAAATAAGATATATATTGTGTTATCCCAATAAATGAGTCCAACATGGAGCAATCTTCCAACTTCACCTGCAACTAACAACGCTATAAGAGGGGCTGAGCAAAAGCGTACTTAGCCAATCAATGGTTTGCTAGGAAAGCGATTAGAGTGTTTCATGGCAACATAGGATGCTGACACGACAAGAATGGGCATCGAGGCATAACTATAGAGTGAGACAACTAGCAAAGCAAAGATAGAGGTGATATCGGGGAACGGTCATCTTGCCTGGAATCCCGCAAGGAAGAAGATCGAGTCCATGAAGAAGACAAACAGACATAGTCGAACGAATCCTCAGCACTCCGGAACGAAACCAAAGCTAACAAGAGAAGCAAACCGGAAAGAAGCAAACAACATGGTAAACACGCAAGCATAAACATGGCATATGATGAGCAAACAAGTATGATGCATGTTCGGTTTAAAGATGCAAGGCAAAGTGCACAGACAAAACTACAAGTTAAGTGGAGCTCAATATGCAACGAGTTGCATATTGACAAAACACCACATTCACATATTTAGTTTGATCTCGGTTAGGTACCCAACAATATTAAATGTTAATTAATATGGCAAGAGGTGAAGCATGCGTAAACTACACTATCTAGGCATTTTTAAATGAGGCCGGAAAACAAACAACAATTCCGGAAAATCCCCATCTGCATATAAAGTTCATTTAACTTGAGCTACGGTTAACTAGTTATGAATTAAAACCATTTTAACATGCCATCTAAGCAAATTAAAGCAAACAACAACTTTAAGCATTTAAATGTTGTTATCATGATGCAGATGACTTAAACAAGTTTTATGCAATTTTTGTGAAAATGTTGACATGAACATGTTATAAGATTTGAAGCATTTGTCGCCATGACGGAAAGAAAGGGGCTTAGGGGCACCACGGCAACAACAACAACGTAAATGATGCCACGACAACATTCCGGTTCCGACAACTCGCTGAGATGCCGGCGCAAAAGAAGTGATGTGATTGTTTCATGCAAAGAGATAGGTAGGGTGCTCCCGTTACCGGGTTCCCATGGGTTGGTGGCATGGAAACGAGCGACACAACGGACATGGTGCAAACATACGGTTCATCTCATACATCACATAGTCATTCATTCACGGCCATCGTCTCGGCGATATACCTTCGAAGCGAGCGTTCTCGGAGTGGTTCCAGTTCGTCGAGGAAAGTAGTCGTACACGGTGCCAGTAGTTGTACACGGGTCTTCGGCGACGGTAGTGGTACACGGTCGTCGTGGTACTTGTCGGTCCGCGTAGTCGAACTCGGCGAGCGGTGGTCGTCGTGGTACTTGTCGAGTCATAGTGGCACTTGCCGAAATAAAGGCCGAGGGTGTACTTGGCGTTTTCGTTAGAGGTAATTGCCAAAGGGCTTGGGTCTTGTCAACGAAAGTCACCCCGGGGTCAACGGCAAGCGCTGCAAGGGCCAACACGAGCGACGGCTTCGGAAGGCAAGGCAAACAGGGCACATTGATGACGGTCTTGGAGTCGAGCAGAATCGAGCAGGACTTGGCGCTACAGTCATCGTTCTCGTGTGTTTCACATGAAGAAGCCGGGGAGGCCGCGACGAGGGACAAGGTGGTCGCTGCTGGTGCACGCCGGGCCGGCGAGAGGAGGCGCTCGGGAGCCCGACGCACCTGGATGGATGCTGCTATAGCCTCGGGCTGCTGGAGCGCTTCGGAACTGCTGCTCGTGGACCCTACGGGAGCGGACGAAGGCGGCTGCGCGAGGGACTCCGGGACGGCGCGGACTTGACAGCAGGGACGGCGCGGGGACAACCTGATCCGAGGCTGATATATCTCCAACGTATCTATAATTTTTGATTGTTCCATACTATTATATTATCCTTCTAAGATGTCTTATGGGCTTTATTATACACTTTTATATGATTTTTGGGACTAACCTATTAACCCAGAGCCTAGTGCCAGTTTCTGTTCTTTCCTTGTTTTTGAGTTTCGCAGAAAAGGAATATCAAACGGAGTCCAATGGACGAGCCAATTTTTTATGATTTTTTCTGGACCAAAAGAAGCCCCCGAAGGAAAAGAGATGGGCCAGGGGAGCCACGGGTTGTCCTCGAGGGTGTGGGCGCACCCTGTGCAGGGGGGCGCGCCCCCCTATCTCGAGGACAGCCCAGCAGCCCCCCTGACGTGTGCCCTACGCCAAAAAATCCTATAAATACTGAAACCTTCGGAAATTAACCTAGATCGAGAGTTCCGCCGCCGAAAGCCTCTGGTGCCACCAAAAACCAATCTAGACTCGTTCTGGCACCCTGTCGGAGGGGGGGAATCCCTCTCTGGTGGCTATCTTCATCATCCCGGCGCTCTCCATGATGAGGAGGGAGTAGTCCACCCTCAGGGCTAAGGGTATGTATCAGTAGCTATGTGTTTGATCTCTCTCTCTCTCGTGCTCTTGAGATGGCACGATCTTGATGTATCGCGAGCTTTGCTATTCTAGTTGGATCTTCTTATCCCCCTCTACTCTCTTGTAATGGATTGAGTTTTCCCTTTGAAGTTATCTTATCGGATTGAGTCTTTAAGGATTTGAGAACACTTGATGTATGTCTTGCACGTGCTTATCTGTGGTAACAATGGGATATCATGTGATCTACTTGATGTATGTTCTGGTGATCAACTTGTGGGTTCCGTGACCTTGGGAATCTATGCATAGGGGTTGGCACACGTTTTCGTCTTGACTTTCCGGTAGAAACTTTGGGGCACTCTTTGAAGTTCTATGTGTTGGTTGAATAGATGTTTCTGAGATTGTGTGATGCATATCGTATAATCATGCCCACGGATACTTGAGGTGACAATGGAGTATCTAGGTGACATTAGGGTTTTGGTTGATTTGTGTCTTAAGGTGTTATTCTAGTACGAACTCTATGATAGATTGAACATTACGACGGACTCTTGAATAGATCGATCAGAAAGAATAACTTTGAGGTGGTTTCGTACCCTACCATAATCTCTTAGTTTGTTCTCCGCTATTAGTTACTTTGGGGTGACTCTTTGTTGCATGTTGAGGGCTAGTAATATGATCCAATTATGTTATCATTGTTGAGAGAACTTGCACTAGTGAAAGTATGAACCCTAGGCCTTGATGTAATGCCCAGGATGGGACTATATCTCCTACGTGTCGAGGCACGACTTAGAGACATAACCCCATGCTGGAATGATCGCAAGTTTGGTATCTTTGCACAACTCATGTAAAAGATGGGGATGGAAAACATAAAATAGTTGGCTTACACTCGCCACGTCACACAAATACATTACAAGTCCAAATCATCATTCAATAAAACATCATAGCCCATCTAAGTGTAAAATCCAAATGACAAGATACCAAACATAATGTAATTCCACAGGTCGGATCGAATCCTAGTAGAAGTTCCACTATTGATCATCGGGATAACGAACATAGTAACGGCTACGCTCCTCGTCGTACTCCCAGTCTAGCTCGGTGCCATCACTTGGATAGCTCACCATCGGACCTGCATCTGGTGTGGTGAAGTAACTGTGAGCCACAGAGGACTCAGCAATCCCGTTCCCGGGTAACATGACTATCTAAGACTTGGGTGTGGAACAAGGCTGAAGAAAGAATAAGAATAAGTGGTTGCAGCAGCACTAGCCTAGCTTACGTAAAAGAGAGCAAGAAGAGAAGGTGCCACGGTCGAGAGATGATCACTAAGTGATCCTAACTAAAGCCAGTCAAACATAACCCCACCGTGTTCATCTCCCGAAACCCTTTCGGAAAATGACAGTCACGGAACACACGCTGGTAGTGGATTAGAACAATGTGTCAAGTTTTCTACAACCGGATATTAACAAGCTCCCATCTGCCACATAACCGCAGGCACGGCTTTCGAAAGTTCATAACCCTGCAGGGGTGTTCCAACTTGGCCCATGACAAGCTGATACGTCCAAAACGTATCTATAATTTCTGCTTGCTCCATGCCACTTTTGGGTGATATTACTATGATATTCATACACTTCCATACACTTTTGATCATATTTGGACTAACCTACTAATCCAGTGCACCCCGGTGCCAGTTTCTGTTTTCGGCTGTTTTTGTATTTCAGGTTTTCACATTACGAGAACTGTCAGGAAAAATCCAGAAAAATTATATAAAAAATCAGCGTTCCGGAAACTTCCTTGTGCCCGAAGTACAGCCGGGGGGGGGGGGCACCAGGGCTCCAGGAGCCCTGGCGGCGCACCCCCCCCCTGGGCCACGCCGGGGGGCGCCTGGGCCCCCCGAGCCCCGTCTGGTGCCCCCCTTTGGCATATATTTAAAGGGTCCTTCGAAACCCTCGGAACGAGAACTCTTTTTCGCGATCTCATCTCTGTTCCGCCGCCACCGCCGCTTCCAAGATCGGGAGCACCAGGAGAACCCATCCTGGCACCCTGCCGGAGGGGAGGATCACCATCCGGAGCCTCTCCACCACCATGGACGCCTCCCGGATGACTTGTGAGTAGTCTCCCTTGGACCATGAGTCCATGACGAGTAGCTATGTGATGTTCTCCTCCCGTTCTTGTGCTTCACTAATTAGTCCTCGTGAGCTGCCCTACATGATCGAGGCACATATGTAATCCTTATGTTGTTGCTATGATGAGTTTGCTGAGATCCGATGGATTATGAGATTATGTTCTGATTGATCATGAGTAATATATTTGATCTACCTCTTTTATATTTATGTTCATAAGTAATTCTTGCATGTTCTCCGTTGTTATTTATTGCTTTGGCCAAGTAATACGTAGTGACTCCAAGAGGGAACGTTATGCTCGATTGTGGGTTCATGCCCCTCGATGACTAGCTTGAGTGACAGAAACATGAGTCTAGGGGATGTGCTGTTGCCACAAGGGGGAAAACAACGGTGCTTGTGCCCGCGGGTGCAGGGATTGTTTACTTTACGCAAAGTTCTTTTAATGCAGTTGTCTGTTGCTTTGAGTTTACACTATGGGTGGGACTCGCAACTTAATACCAGCGAGATGTTCTGGATAGATATCTCAAGGTGGATGATTAGTAGTAGATATTGATGGATTTCGGTCTACTTACTTTGGCGTACCACCCATGCTTTGAACCTCAACCTTTCTTGCAATGTAGTCAGCATTGGTTTGCGTTCGTGGTCCTGTCAATTGCCCAGCTGTAATTCGTTTACCTCACATAGATGTTTTATCATCTTTTGGGAGAGAGACATCACTAGTGAACATCATGAGACTCCGGTCCATATTACCATCATTGATCACATCCGCTATTTACTTTTCGCTTTTACTTACTATTGCAAACACTATCTATCACTACTATCATTGCTTTTAACCCTTTGTGAACTACAAGGCCGGAGGGATTAACAGCCTCTCTGTACTCGTTGGGAGCAAAGTTATTTGTATCTGTGTGCAGGTCCACGTTGACTGCTAATATCTGGCGCCGTAGCAGTTGACACCTACTTGTTGAACCTAGGAGTCTCTGGGGATTCGATCCTTGGCATCTTTGCTAAGGGAAAAACTTCCACAACACTGCATCTTACACCTTCCACTTGGGGTAACCATCGAGGGGTTAGAGGCCCATCAAGGAGTTTCTCTGGCGCCGTTGTCGGGGACTCCACTCTTCAGGATAGGGGAGTTGCATGCTATCTTTTACCTTTGCTTTTAGTCTTGTTAGTTTACCTTTCAGTTTTTACTTTAGTATCTTTTATCGAAAATCACAAAAATAGTTATCTTGCTTGCTTGCTACTATGGGTTCTACCAAAAACACTAAATGGGAGGAGTACACCCCTTCTTCCATTACCCCAATTACCACTGTCGGGATCTACAAAAGTAATAAACCTTGTGATTATATTAGTCTTGACGGAGGGTTATGCCCATGGCATGGTCTTCCAGGAAAAGAGTATGAGCCTCAGTTTAAAATTGCTCCTAAGCTTCCCAAAACTTGGGAAGATGTTCAAACTCTTATAATAGAGAGCAATTCAAACAAAGAGGATGACACTACAATTCTGCCCAATAATGATAAAATTGATTTTGATAATTGTAGTATTTCAGAAGTTGTCACCTTTCTACAAGGAATGGCCAAAGATCCCCACACTAGCACGCTTAATCTTGCCTTCACAGAGCATATCACTAATGCTCTCATCAAAGCTAGGGAGGAGAAACTTAGAGTAGAAGCCTCCATACCTAGAAAGCTAGAAGATGGTTGGGATCCTATGATTAAAATTAAGATAAACAACTTCTCATGCTATGCTTTATGTGATATTGTAGCTAGTACTTCTATTATGCCCAAAAGACTATATGATATGCTTAAATTGAAACCTTATGATTCTTGTTCTTTTGGTGTTCGTCTCGTTGATTCTTCCATAAAGAAACCTTTGGGGAGGATCGACGATGTTCTTATCGTTGTCAATGATAATTATGTGCCCGTTGATTTTACTATTATGGATATTGAATGTGATCCTTCTTGTCCAATTATTTTGGGACGTCCCTTTTTACGCACCGTTGGTGCTATCATTGACATGAAAGAGGGTAATATAAAATTTGAGTTTCCTCTCAAGAAAGGGATGGAACACTTCCCTCGAAAGAAGATCAAGTTACCTTTTGAGTCCGTTGTACGGGCTAACTATTCTTTTACTTTTGATAAAACTTGATCTATGCATTATGCATAGCTTAAAGGCATAAAATAAAGCGCTTTTGGGAGGCAGCCCACATGAATAAATTTTTGCTTTTGTTGTGTATTGATGTTGTTTACTGCTGTAGCATCATCATTGTATCTTTGCTTTTCATATTTGTGCCAAGTATAGCCTCTGATTGCTAGAAAGTTCAAAAGTTGTGAGGTGCTGTCCAGGAAACAGATTCTGTCCTTGGATAGAAAAATGTGTATAAAATCACCAGATCATCTTTTTGGTCTGAATTTTTTCGACAGCGTTCTCTATATAATTGTCTTTCGTGCGTCTGTTCTAAGTTTTTTGATTTGAGTTGCATAAGTACCCCGAACAGATCAATTACTACCTGCTGTTCTGTTTTTCACAGATTCTGTCCTGTTTTGCCTTTCCTTCATTTTGCAAATCAAGAGCCTGCTTTTTCTTTGCAAAAACCTTTTGGCAATCTTGAGAAATAGTAGAACTTCAAGAATATCTTTATTTCCTGCAAGGTGCAATTATTTTATTAAGGGTACTAACCTCGCTAATCAGATTATGATGAGTTATGTATGAAGGGAGTTTTCAAGTGTGCGAGGGAAGATGATAAAAAGATTCAGGAGTGTCAAGCGCTCAAGCTTGGGGATGCCCCCGTGCACCCCCAAAAAATATTCAAGGAGACTCAAGCGTCTAAGCTTGGGGATGCCCCCGTGCATCCCCTTCTCCATCAACATTATCAGTTCGTCTTTCGTTCCACTATATTTTTATCACTTCATGTGTTATGTGCTATGCTTGGAGCGTCTTGTTTTTAGTTTTCTTTTTAGTTTTTCATAACGAGTCGGAACTCGGCATTCTTTATGTGGGAGAGAAACACGCTCCACTTCTACCTAGAACATAACATAGAATTTTCATGTCTATCTTTGCTGTGTGTGTTCTTTGTCTTTTAATAGCTACTATCATGCTCTGCTCTTAGTATTCATGCTTATCTTTTCAAAGAGCTTTTGTTTAGTTGGTTGCTTGAACTCTCTTTAATTACCATGCTCACCTTATTAAGAGAGTTTGCTTCCGTTGCATTGGTTAATATGTCTATGATAAAGATGCTACGTGCATAATGGCGCTTAGTAGTTCAGGTTTTCTTATGGTTAATCTCAAATAGCTGGGGGGTTCCCAATGTGTTATTGGAGTACCAACATGGTTTGTTTTCCTATGATGTGGTATGGTTTAGTAATATCTTCCTTCAAGAATTTATTTTGATTGACTTGGCGTATGCTCACGCATATTTAAGACTGTAAAGAAAGTCTGTCAAGCCTTGATGATCTTTTATTTCTGAGTAACGATATAACTTCCATGCCTGATTCAATATTGCTTTGTCGCTCTGCATGATTATGACCGTCATTGCTCTCTTAGTTGGTCGCTCCCAGTCTTTTGCTAACCTCCACCTGTACTAAGCGAACTAACTTTGCAATACATAGCTCATGGGAAAGTAGCTTAAAAACTATTGCGGTAAAGAATATGTTGCCTATGTATCTTATCTCTTATAAGTTGCTTGCTGAGCGGTAACCATGTTTCTGGGGACGCCATCAACTATTACACTATTGTTGAATATCATGTGAGTTGCTATGCATGTTCGTCTTGTCTGAAGTAAGGGTGATTTGCCGTGGGTTGAATGAGTATGCATATTGTTAGAGAAGAACATTGGGCCGCCAACCAAAGCCATGCATCATGGTGGAAGTTTTAGCTTGGACATTAATCCTCAATCTCTTATGAGAATATGCTTATGCATTGAAGAGGAGTCCATCATCTATTTTCTATGTTGTCCCGGTATGGATGTCCTCAAGTTGAGATCTATCAAAAACGAGAAATCAAATGCGATTTATCTCCTTGGACCTTTGTACAGGTGGCATATAGGTACCCCTTTGTGACACTTGGTTGAAACATATGTAATGCAATGATAACCCATGGAAATCCGAGCTAATTGGGACAAGGTGCGAGCACTATTGGTATTCGATGCATGAGGCTTGCAACTTATAGGATGTCTTATGCATGACACATATGAAGTACTACTACCGTTGACAAAATTGCTTCTATGTTTTCAAAATAAAAAGCTCTAGCACATAACCATTCTTTTACTTTTATGTTGAGTCTCCACCTTCTTTCTTCAAGCACCAACTACTGAGAGCATGATTGTCATTCTGAGTGTAATGTGCATTGTCCCAAAGTAGCATTGTCTTTTGCATGATTGTGATATCGTTTATTTTGAAATCATTGTATCTAGTCATCACTTAAACCTTGAAGGTGCCCCTGCATTTATGTTTTGCTTCACTAAAGGGGGCAAGCTAGATATCACTTTATCATATTTGCACATCATGTTCATTGCAAATCTTTTTGATGTTTCAGTTTCATATTGTAAAACTTTCAGTCATTTGTGATTTTCTCATGAGGCAACTTAATTACTATAGAATCATTGTCTCAATAAGCTTTTGTCATATGACTATAAAAAGTCCTATATGGTTAATAGCATGTCACCACAGAAATTATTCTTGTTATCATTTACCTACTCGGGGACGAGCAGGAATTAAGCGTGGGGATGTTGATACATCCAAAACGTATCTATAATTTCTGCTTGCTCCATGCCACTTTTGGGTGATATTGATATGATATTCATACACTTCCATACACTTTTGATCATATTTGGACTAACCTACTAATCCAGTGCACCCCGGTGCCAGTTTCTGTTTTCGGCTGTTTTTGTATTTCAGGTTTTCACATTACGAGAACTGTCAGGAAAAATCCAGAAAAATTATATAAAAAATCAGCGTTCCGGAAACTTCCTTGTGCCCGAAGTACAGCCGGGGGGGGCACCAGGGCTCCAGGCGCCCTGGCGGCGCCCACCCTGGGCCGCGCCGGGGGGGCGCCTGGGCCCCCCGAGCCCCGTCTGGTGCCCCCCTTTGGCATATATTTAAAGGGTCCTTCGAAACCCTCGGAACGAGAACTCTTTTTCGCGATCTCATCTCTGTTCCGCCGCCGCCGCCGCTTCCAAGATCGGGAGCACCAGGAGAACCCTTCCCGGCACCCTGCCGGAGGGGAGGATCACCACCCGGAGCCTCGCCACCACCATGGACGCCTCCCGGATGACTTGTGAGTAGTCTCCCTTGGACCATGAGTCCATGACCAGTAGCTATGTGATGTTCTCCTCCCGTTATTGTGCTTCACTAATTAGTCCTCGTGAGCTGCCCTACATGATCGAGGCACATATGTAATCCTTATGCTGTTGCTATGATGAGTTTGCTGGGATCCGATGGATTATGAGATTATGTTCAGATTGATCTTGAGTAATATATTTGATCTACCTCTTTTATATTTATGTTCATAAGTAATTCTTGCATGTTCTCCGTTGTTATTTATTGCTTTGGCCAAGTAATACGTAGTGACTCCAAGAGGGAACGTTATGCTGGATTGTGGGTTCATGCCCCTCGATGACAAGCTTGAGTGACAGAAACATGAGTCTAGGGGATGTGCTGTTGCCACAAGGGGGAAAACAACGGTGCTTGTGCCCGCGGGTGCAGGGATTGTTTACTTTACGCAAAGTTCTTTTAATGCAGTTGTCTGTTGCTTTGAGTTTACACTATGGGTGGGACTCGCAACTTAATACCAGCGAGATATTCTGGATAGATATCTCAAGGTGGATGATTAGTAGTAGATATTGATGGATTTCGGTCTACTTACTTTGGCGTACCGCCCATGCTCTGAACCTCAACCTTTCTTGCAATGTAGTCAGCATTGGTTTGCGTTCGTGGTCCTGTCAATTGCCCAGCTGTAATTCGTTTACCTCACATAGCTGTTTTATCGTCTTTTGGGAGAGAGACATCACTAGTGAACATCATGAGACTCCGGTCCATATTACCATCATTGATCACATCCGCTATTTACTTTTCGCTTTTACTTACTATTGCAAACACTATCTATCACTACTATCATTGCTTTTAACCCTTTGTGAACTACAAGGCCGGAGGGATTGACAACCTCTCTGTACTCGTTGGGAGCAAAGTTATTTGTATCTGTGTGCAGGTCCACGTTGACTGCTAATATCTGGCGCCGTAGCTGTTGACACCTACTTGTTGAACCTAGGAGTCTCTGGGGATTCGATCCTTGGCATCTTTGCTAAGGGAAAAACTTCCACAACACTGCATCTTACACCTTCCACTTGGGGTAACCAACGAGGGGTTAGAGGCCCATCACAAGCCCACGATCCGCGGAGTCGCAACTTTAAGGTGGGAAGGCCCGAGTATTCTCGGAATCACGTGCTCAAGATACTCCGAACTAAGGTAAAGCTAATCCAGCAAATCCTCCCGGCGTGCCGACACCCTGATAGTAGCCGCGCGTATCTCGTCTCAGGCCACGACCGGATGGGAAAAGCTACGGGTTTTTACCAGACCTTGAGTTTCCTCGAGGTGGCCCCGCAGGTTGCCCAGTTCGGACCAACACTCATGTGGAGCACTGGCCCGGGGTTGTTGATTAAGAAAGAGGGTTAATTACTCCCTATGCAAGTTTATTAGTTATTAGGCAAATAGTACCAATGTTGGGACTTGCTGGAAAAGACTTAGCACTTAGCGGTTTATCGAGGGGGTCCCATAACCCCAACCGTGTGAGGAACGCATAATCAAGGAACATAACACCGGTTTATACGGTTCCTAGCGGCATGAGTGGAACAAATCACCAAGCAAAAGGCTTAGCCTTCCACCCATTGCCAATATATAGATGATTTCATTTAAGCATTTATATAGTGTGATATAACCCAACAAAACTTCAACATGAAGCAAGCATCTTCAATCTTCGCCTGCAACTAGCAATGCTATAAGAGGGGCTGAGCGAAGCGTACTTAGCCATTCAACGGTTTGCATAGGTAGGGTGGTTAAACATGGTCATGGTTACAAGTAGGAGGCTGACAGGAAAGACATGGGCATCGAGGCAAAACTATAGAGCGAGACTACTAGCAATAGGCAAAGATAGTAATGTTATCGGGGTTCGGTCATCTTGCCTGAAGAGTTGTCATTCGGATCATAAGAGGTGTCCTCGTGCTCAACCTCGGTGGTAACCTCGTGCTCGTACTCGTACTCAGCTTCCGGCTCTACTCAACACAAACACACAAGGCACGAAATCAACAAGATGCAATGCGCACACAAAATATGCTGGATGCATGACGGATGCACTATGGGAGCACAATGAGCATGACAATATGCGATCAAGCAAAAAGCTTCAAAACATGATAACAATAGGATATTATGAATCTACACGGAAAATCAATCAAGTTTCATATAAGACTTGCTCAAAACGGAGCTACGGGCTAAAAGTTATGCCCGAAACAATAAACATGTGAAAGCTGAAAATTACAGCCACATAGCAACTTCGGAGCACTAGATAAATAAGCTACAGCACTCAAACATCATGGCAAAGAGCATGAACATAAACTAGATATACCCTACAGCAAATAAGTCCATTGGTGCACCCCCAAAGGAGCCACGGATCAATAGCAACAAGCTATGACATATTGAACTTGACAACAAAATCCTGACAGCAGTATTTTATTGCAACTTTGGAGCAAAAGTTAAATATGCTACAGCCACTCAAATAAGCATGTGAGAGTATGAATGGATAGACAACAATATGTACAGCAAGGAATCATCAAGAGTCACCCCAAAACTATCATGGATTGGCCTAGAACAACAAGCAAACATGGCATCTGGAAATTACAGATTCCAGACTTAGTGAAATTTCACTAAGTGTTAAAACAGCAGTTTCATCATGGCATCTTTGAGAGCAAGTTTAAGTCACCTCAAAACTAAACAAGGCAAGTGGTAAGCACCACATCAAAGTACATATGACGCTGATTCCAAAACACCTAAGCATGCATCATGGAGACAATCACAATGATAGCAATGAGCTCCTCAAGTTGGCATCTCATAACAAGTTAAACAACATCGCAGCCACATGGCACTTTGCAACGAAGATAAACATGGCAAAATTAAATCTATCATGCAAGTCAAAGCAATCATCATGTAGAGCATGACAAGATGAACGCGTGGACATATCATTTGCATCATTCGGATAAACGAGCACCAAGTTATCACTATGCAAAGATGGCATGAAAAACAACACTAACAGCAGTTTTTATCACGATGCACTCTTGCAACAGAATTTTAAGCACCTAGATGAACTCAAACATGTATGGCATAATGAAATGAAATGTAGTACATGTTTCCACGAATGTCTAGATATCTCATTCACTCAAATCGGAGCATCACACACAAAGATATCACTATTTGAAACTAGCATCAGCAACACAAACAATCTCAGGACTTAGTGGAATTGGGACTACCTCAGGCAAACGGGTCGGAACTGTGGCGGATCGGGCTCGCGGAGCAGGCTCGGGGAAGCGGATCTGGCGCGCGGGCCGGTGGGAAGCGGATCTGGCATGCGGGCCCGCGGATCCGGCTCGACGAGCTGGATCGGGGAGCCCTGCTCCCGATCTGAAGCGGCGGCGGCCTCTGGCCTCGAGGGCTTCGGCGCCTCGAGCGGCGGCGGCTCCTGGCGATCCAAAGGCGCGGGCTGGGAGGTGGCGGAGGGAGGTCAACGGCCCACGGGAGGAAAGGCGGCTGGGCCCCCTAGGGTTTGGCGCGGCCCAGCGCGGCGTGGCCCAGCGGCTTCGATCTGGATCGGGAGCTCCTCCTGTTGGGGAACGTAGTATTTTAAAATTTTCCTACGATCACGCAAGATCTATCTACCGGATGCATAGCAACGAGAGGGGAGAGTGAGTCTACGTACCCTTGTAGACCGAAAGCGGAAGCGTTAGAACAACGCGGTTGATGTAGTCGTACGTCTTCACGGCCCGACCGATTAAGCACCGAAACTATGGCACCTCCGAGTTCTAGCACACGTTCAGCTCGATGACGTCCCTCGAACTCCGATCCAGCCGAGTGTCGAGGGAGAGTTCCGTCAGCACGACGGCGTGGTGACGATCTTGATGTTCTACCGTCGCAGGGCTTCGCCTAAGCACCGCTACAATATTTATCGAGGAGAACTATGGTGGAGGGGGGCACCGCACACGGCTAAGAGATCAAGAGATCAATTGTTGTGTCTAGAGGTGCCCCCCTGCCCCCGTATATAAAGGAGGGAGGTAGAGGCCGGCCCTAGAGGGGGCGCACCAAGTGTGGGGAGTCCTACTAGGACTCCCAAGTCCTAGTAGGATTCCCCTTTCCTTTCCGGAGTAGGAGAGAAGGAAAGAGGGGGAGAGGGAGAAGGAAAAGGGGGCTGCACCCCTTGTCCAATTCGGACCAGAAGGGGGGTGCACGCCTCCTTCCTTTTGGCATCTCTCCTCTATTCCCGTAACTCCCCGGTACTCCGAAAATACCCGAATCACTCGGAACCTTTCCGATGTCCGAATATAGTCGTCCAATATATCGATTTTTACGTCTCGACCATTTTGAGACTCCTCGTCATGTCCCCGATCTCATCCGGGACTCCGAACTCCTTCGGTACATCAAAACTCATAAACTCATAATAAAACTGTCATCGAAACCTTAAGCGTGCGGACCCTACGGGTTCGAGAACTATGTAGACATGACCGAGACACGCTCCGGTCAATAACCAATAGCGGAACCTGGATGCTCATATTGGCTCCCACATATTCTACGAAGATCTTTATCGGTCAAACCGCATAACAACATACCTTGTTCCCTTTGTCATCGGTATGTTACATGCCCGAGATTCGATCGTTGGTATCTCAATACCTAGTTCAATCTCGTTACCAACAAGTCTCTTTACTCGTTCCGTAATACATCATCCCGCAATTAACTCATTAGCTGCAATGCTTGCAAGGCTTATAGTGATGTGCATTACCGAGTGGGCCCAGAGATACCTCTCCGACAATCGGAGTGACAAATCCTAATCTCGAAATACGCCAACCCAACAAGTACCTTCGGAGACACCTGTAGAGTACCTTTATAATCACCCAGTTACGTTGTGACGTTTGGTAGCACACAAAGTGTTCCTCCGGTATTCGGGAGTTGCATAATCTCATAGTCATAGGAACATGTATAAGTCATGAAGAAAGCAATAGCAGTAAAACTTAAACGATCATAGTGCTAGGCTAACGGATGGGTCTTGTCCATCAGATCATTCTCCTAATTATGTGATCCCGTTGATCAAATGACAACTGATGTCTATGGCTAGGAAACATAACCATCTTTGATCAATGAGCTAGTCTAGTAGAGGCATACTAGGGACACTCTGTTTTGTCTATGTATTCACACATGTATTAAGTTTCCGGTTAATACAATTCTAGCATGAATAATAAACATATATCATGATATAAGGAAATAAATAATAACTTTATTATTGCCTCTTGGGCATATTTCCTTCAGTCTCCCACTTGCACTAGAGTCAATAATCTAGTTCACATCGCCATGTGATTTAACACCGATAGTTCACATCGTCATGTGATTAACACCCAAAGGGTTTACTAGAGTCAATAATATAGTTCACATCGCTATGTGATTAACACCCAAAGAGTACTAAGGTGTGATCATGTTTTCCTTCATGAGAGAAGTTTAGTCAACGGGTCTGTCACATTCAGATCCGTATGTATTTCGCAAATGTCTATGTGTCTACAATGCTCTGCATGGAGCTACTCTAGCTAATTGCTCCCACTTTCAATACGCATCCAAATTGATACTTAGAGTCAGCTGGATTTAGTGTCAAAGCTTGCATCGGCGTAACCCTTTACGACGAACTCTTTATCACCTCCATAATCGAGAAACATTTCCTTAGTCATCCAGTTACTAAGGATGATTTTGACCGTTGTACAGTGATCTACTCCTGGATCACTATTGTACCCTCTTGACAAACTCATGGCAAGGTACACAACATGTTTGGTACACAGCATGGCATACTTTATAGAACCTATGGCTGAGGCATAGGGAATGACTTTCATTCTCTCTATATTTTTCTGCCATGGTCTGGCTTTGAGTCTTACTCAACTTCACACCTTACAAGTCAGGTAAGAACTCCTTCTTTGACTGATCCATTTTGAACTACTTCAAAATCATATCAAGGTATGTACTCATCGAAAGTCTTATCAAGCGTCTTGATCTATCTCTATAGATCTTGATGCCCAATATGTAAGCAGCTTCACCAAGGTCTTTCTTTGAAAAACTCCTTTCAAACACTCCTTTATGCTTTCCAGAAAATTCTACATCATTTCCGATCGACAATATGTCATTCACATATACTTATCAGAAAGGTTGTAGTGCTCCCACTCACTTCTTGTAAATACAGGCTTCACCGCAAGTCTGTATAAATCTATATGCTTTGATCAACTTATCAAAGCGTATATTCCAACTCCGAGATGCTTGCACCAGTCCATAGATGGATCGCTGGAGCTTGCACATTTTGTTAGCACCTTTAGGATTGACAAAACCTTCTGGTTGCATCATATACAAGCTTTCTTTAATAAATCCATTAAAGAATGCAGTTTTGTTATCCATTTGCCAGATTTCATAAAATGCGGCAATTGCTAACATGATTCGGACAGACTTAAGCATCGCTACGGGTGAGAAAGTGTCATCGTAGTCAACTCCTTGAACTTGTTGAAAAACTTTCGCAACAAGTCGAGCTTTGTAAACAGTAACATTACTGTCAGCGTCAGTCTTCCTCTTGAAGATCCATTTATTTTCGATGGCTTGCCGACCATCGGGCAAGTCAACCAAAGTCCACACTTTGTTCTCATACATGGATCCCATCTCAGATTTCATGGTCTCAAGCCATTTTGCGGAATCTGGGCTCATCATCGCTTCCTCATAGTTCGTAGGTTCATCATGGTCCAGTAATATGACTTCCAGAACCGGGTTGCCGTACCACTCTGGTGCAGAACGTACTCTGGTTGATCTACGAAGTTCAGCAGTAACTTGATCCAAAGTTTCATGATCATCATCATTAGCTTCCTCACTAATTGGTGTAGGAATCACTGGAACCAGTTTCTGTGATGTACTACTATCCAATTCGGGAGAAGGTACAATTACCTCATCAAGTTCCACTTTCCTCCCACTCACTTCTTTCGAGAGAAACTCCTTCTCTAGAAAGGATCCACTCTTAGCAACAAAGACCTTGCCTTCGGATCTGTGATAGAAGGTGTACCCAACAGTTTCTTTTGGGTATCCTATGAAGATTTACTTCTCCGATTTGGGTTCGAGCTTATCATGTTGAAACTTTTTCACATAAGCATCGCAGTCCCAAACTTAAAGAAATGTCAGCTTAGGTTTCTCGTCAAACCACAGTTCATACGGTGTCATCTCCACGGATTTAGACGGTGCCCTATTTAACGTGAATGTATTTGTCTCTAATGCATAACCCCAAAAGCGATAGTGGTAGATCGGTAAGAGACATCATCGATCGCACCATATCTGATAAAGTACGGTTATGACGTTCGGACACACCATTACACTATGGTGTTCCAGGTGGCGTGAGTAGTGAAACTATTTCACATTGTTTTTACTGAAGGCCAAACTCGCTAACTCAAATATTTTACCTCTACGATCATATCGTAGAAACTCTTATTTTCTTGTTACGATGATTCTCCACTTCACTCTGAAATTCTTTGAACTTTTCAAATGTTTTAGACTTGTGCTTCATTAAGTAGATATACCCATATCTGCTCAAATCATCAGTGAAGGTCAGAAAATAACGATACCCGCCGCGAGCTTCAACACTCATTGGTCCACATACATCTGTATGTATGATCTCCAACAAATCTGTTGCTCGCTCCATTGTTCGGGAGAACGGAGTTTTAGTCATCTTGCCCATGAGGCATGGTTCGCAAGCACCAAGTGATTCATAATCAAGTGATTCCAAAAGTCCATCACTATGGAGTTTCTTCATGCGCTTTACACCATTATGACCTAAACAGCAGTGCCACAAATAAGTTGCACTATCATTATTAACCTTGCATCTTTTGGCTTCAATATTATGAATATGTGTATCACCACGATCGAGATCCAACAAACTATTTTCATTGGGTGTATGACCATCGAAGGTTTTATTCATGTAAACAGAATAACAATTATTCTATGACTTTAAATGAATAACCGTATTGCAACAAATATGATCAAATCATATTCATGCTCAACGTAAATGCCAAATAACATTTATTTAGGTTTTACACTAATCCCGAAAGTATAGGGAGTGTGCGATGATGATCATATCAATCTTGGAACCACTTCCAACACACGTCGTCACTTCACCTTTAACTAGTCTCTGTTCATTCTGCAATTCTCGTTTCGAGTTACTAATTTTAGCAACTGAACAGGTATCAAATACCCAGGGGTTGCTATGAACAATAGTAAAGTACACATCAATAATCTGTATATCAAAATATACCTTTGTTCACTTTGCCATCCTTCTTATCCGCCAAGTATCTAGGGCAGTTCCACTTCCAGTGACCATTTCCTTTGCAGTAGAAGCACTTAGTTTCAGGCTTGAGTTTTAGCTTTGGGTTTCTTCACGGGAGTGACAACTTGCTTGTCATTCTTCTTGAAGTTCCCCTTCTATCCCTTTGCCCTTTACTTGAAACAAGTGGTCTTGTTAACCATCAACACTTGATGCTTTTTCATGATTTCTACCTTCGCCGACTTCAGCATTGCGAAGAGCTCGGGAATTCCTTTCGTCATCCCTTGCATATTATAGTTCATCACGAAGTTCTACTAACTTGGTGATAGTGACTAGAGAACTTTGTCAATTACTATTTTATCTGGAAGATTAACTCCCACTTGATTCAAGTAACTGTAGTACCCAGACAATCTGAGCACATGCTCACTGGTTGAGCTATTCTCCTCCATTTTGTAGGCAAAGTACTGTCAGAAGCCTTATACCTCTCGACACGGGCATGACTATGAAATACTAATTTCAACTCTTGGAACATCTTATATGCTCTGTGGCGTTCAAAACGTTTTTGAAGTCCCGGTTCTAAGCCATAAAGCATGGTGCACTTAAACTATCAAGTAGTCATCATACCGAGCTTTTGTCAAAACGTTCATAACGTCTACATCTGCTCCTGCAATAGGTATGTCACCTAGCGGTGCATCAAGGACATAATTCTCTGTGCAGCAATGAGGATAATCCTCAGATCACGGAACAATTCCGCATCATTGCTTCTAACATCTTTCAACTTAGTTTTCTCTAGGAACATATAAAAAATAAACGGGGAGCAACATCACGAGCTATTGATCTACAACATAGATATGCTAATACTACGAGGACTAAGTTCATGATAAATTAAAGTTCAATTTAATCATATTACTTAAGAACTCCCACTTAGATAGACATCCCTCTAGTCATCTAAATGATCACGTGATCCAAATGAACTAAACCATGTCCGATCATCACGTGAGATAGAGTAGTTTCAATGGTGAACATCTTATGTTGATCATATCTACTATATGATTCACGCTCGACCTTTCGGTCTCCAGTGTTCCGAGGCCATATCTGCATATGCTAGGCTCGTCAAGTTTAACCCGAGTATTCTGCGTGTGCAAAACTGGCTTACACCCGTTGTATTTGAACGTAGAGCTTATCACACCCGATCATCACGTGGTGTCTCGGCACGACGAACTTTCGCAACGGTGCATACTCAGGGAGAACACTTATACCTTGAAATTTAGTAAGGGATCATCTTATAATGCTACCGTCGAACTAAGCAAAATAAGAAGCATAATAAGATAAACATCACATGCAATCAAAAAATGTGACATGATATGGCCATCATCATCTTGTGCTTTTGATCTCCATCTCCAAAGCACCATCATGATCACCTTCGTCACCGGCGCGACACCTTGATCTCCATCGTAGCATCGTTGTCGTCTCGCCAACTATTGCTTCTATGACTATCGCCACCACTTAGTGATAAAGTAAAGCAATTACATGTCGATTGCATTTCATACAATAAAGCGACAACCATATGGCTCCTGCCAGTTGCCGATAACTTTACAAAACATGATCATTTCATACAAAACCGTATAACTCATCATGTCCTGACCATATCACATCACAACATGCCCTGCAAAAACAAGTTAGACGACCTCTACTTTGTTGTTGCAAGTTTTACGTGGCTGCTACGGGCTTAGCAAGAACCGTTCTTACCTACGCATACAAAACCACAACGATATTTCGTCAAGTATGTGTTGTTTTAACCTTCACAAGGACCGGCCGTAGCCACACTTGATTCAACTAAAGTTGGAGAAACTGACACCCGCCAGCCACCTGTGTGCGAAGCACGTCGGTAGAACCAGTCTCGCGTAAGCGTACGCGTAATGTCGGTCCGGGCCGCTTCATCCAACAATACCGCCGAATCAAAGTATGACATGCTGGTAAGCAGTATGACTAGTATCGTCCACAACTCACTTGTGTTCTACTCGTGCATATAATCTACGCATAGACCTGGCTCATGATGCCACTATTGGGGAACGTAGTATTTTAAAATTTTCCTACGATCATGCAAGATCTATCTACCAGATGCATAGCAACGAGAGGGGAGAGTGAGTCTGCGTACCCTCGTAGACCGAAAGCGGAAGAGTTAGAACAACGCGGTTGATGTAGTCGTACGTCTTCACGGCCCGACCGATCAAGCACCGAAACTACGGCACCTCCGAGTTCTAGCACACGTTCAGCTCGATGACGTCCCTCGAACTCTGATCCAGCCGAGTGTCGAGGGAGAGTTCCGTCAGCACGACGGCGTGGTGACGATCTTGATGTTCTACCGTCGCAGGGCTTCGCCTAAGCACCGCTACAATATTTATCGAGGAGAACTATGGTGGAGGGGGGCACCGCACACGGCTAAGAGATCAAGAGATCAATTGTTGTGTCTAGAGGTGCCCCCCTGCCCCCGTATATAAAGGAGGGAGGGAGAGGCCGGCCCTAGAGGGGGCGCACCAAGTGTGGGGAGTCCTACTAGGACTCCCAAGTCCTAGTAGGATTCCCCTTTCCTTTCCGGAGTAGGAGAGAAGGGAAGAGGGGGAGAGGGAGAAGGAAAAGGGGGCTGCACCCCTTGTCCAATTCGGACCAGAAGGGGGGTGCACGCCTCCTTCCTTTTGGCCTCTCTCCTCTATTCCCGTAACTCCCCGGTACTCCGAAAATACCCGAATCACTCGGAACCTTTCCGATGTCCGAATATAGTCATCCAATATATCGATTTTTATGTCTCGACCATTTTGAGACTCCTCGTCATGTCCCCGATCTCATCCGGGACTCCGAACTCCTTCGGTACATCAAAACTCATAAACTCATAATAAAACTGTCATCGAAACCTTAAGCGTGCGGACCCTACGGGTTCGAGAACTATGTAGACATGACCGAGACACGTCTCCGGTCAATAACCAATAGCGGAACCTGGATGCTCATATTGGCTCCCACATATTCTATGAAGATCTTTATCGGTCAAACCGCATAACAACATACCTTGTTCCCTTTGTCATCGGTATGTTACATGCCCGAGATTCGATCGTCGGTATCTCAATACCTAGTTCAATCTCGTTACCAACAAGTCTCTTTACTCGTTCCGTAATACATCATCCCGCAACTAACTCATTAGCTGCAATGCTTGCAAGGCTTATAGTGATGTGCATTACCGAGTGGGCCCAGAGATACCTCTCCGACAATCGGAGTGACAAATCCTAATCTCGAAATACGCCAACCCAACAAGTACCTTCGGAGACACCTGTAGAGTACCTTTATAATCACCTAGTTACGTTGTGACGTTTGGTAGCACACAAAGTGTTCCTCCGGTATTCGGGAGTTGCATAATCTCATAGTCATAGGAACATGTATAAGTCATGAAGAAAGCAATAGCAGTAAAACTTAAACGATCATAGTGCTAAGCTAACGGATGGGTCTTGTCCATCAGATCATTCTCCTAATGATGTGATCCCGTTGATCAAATGACAACTCATGTCTATGGCTAGGAAACATAACCATCTTTGATCAATGAGCTAGTCTAGTAGAGGCATACTAGGGACACTCTGTTTTGTCTATGTGTTCACACATGTATTAAGTTTCCGGTTAATACAATTCTAGCATGAATAATAAACATATATCATGATATAAGGAAATAAATAATAACTTTATTATTGCCTCTTGGGCATATTTCCTTCACCTCCCCCGACCGAACGGCAGCGGCTGGCGGCGTAGTAGCGGCTGGCTACGGCTGCAGGCGCGACGGGGCGCGGTCCCGCCGGCGAGGAGATGGGGCGGCGGCGCCCGGCCGGGGCGGCTGCGGTGCCCGGCCGGCGCGGCGAGGCGGCGGTGACTAGGTGGTGGTGCGGCTGTGAGGTGAGGCGGCCGGGTGGAGCTCCGGCGAGGTGGCGCGGTGGTCCGGCGAACTGCTCCGGCGGGGCTCCGGCGAGCTCCGGCCGGAGTGGAGAGAGGAGAGGCTGGAGGTAGGAGATGAAGCTAGGGTTTCCTTGATTTGGGGCAAAAATTGGGGGAAGTGGACAAATATATGGGCACAAGGAGCTAGGGTTGTCCAAATGGGGTGTGGTTTTCGGCCACGCGATTAGAATTGGATGGCCTTGATGAAAGGAGGGGTTTGGGTTGGTTTGGTGGGCTGTTGGGGGGGTGTCTTGGGCCTCAAAGTGGAGGCACTTTGAGCCCACGAGAATAACTGTTGGGGTAGCAAACGGACTCCAAACGCGATGAGATTTGACAGGCGGATTACCCACACCAAAACAATAACACACGACAAGTCTCGCGCCAAACCGGTAACGTTACACGAACAAACACCAAAGTAGGCCTCGGGGACGCCACGGACACGTGAAGGAGCTCCGGAACGCGAAACGGCTACGGGAAGGAACGCGTGGAACCGGATGCAAACGACAACACAAATTCAATGCGATGCACATGACTACATGCTATGAATGAATGAACACACGCACACGACAAAAGAACGAAAACCCGAAAGACAAAGAACCCGGAATGGAAAAGATGAAGCCAGAGATATATTATATGCCCAAAAGGGAAAGTATTACATCCGGGGCATTACAAACTCTCCTCTACTACAAAAAGATCTCGTCCCGAGATCTAGGACTGGAAAAAGGAAGGGTACTCGGAACGAAGATGATCTTCTCGTTCCCACGTAGCTTCTCGGTCGGTTTGGTGTGACCACTTGACTTTCAAGAATTTGATGGACTTGTTGCGGGTCTTGTGCTCGGTTTCTTCGAGAATAGCAACTGGGTGCTCTCGGTAGGACAAATCTTGTTGACGATCAATCTCTTCAAACGGAATCATGCGTTCAGGAGTCTTGAAGCATTTGCGAAGTTGAGACACATGGAACACATCATGAACATTGGCGAAGTTGGAAGGGAGCTCAAGTTGATAGGCTAGGTCGCCTCTTTTGCCAAGGATCTTGAAAGGCCCGACGTATCTAAGAGCAAGATTTCCTTTGATACCGAATCTTTGGGTGCCTTTCATAGGAGAAACACGGAGATAGACATGATCCCCAATGTTGAAGGCCAAATCACGATGCTTGCCGTCATAGTAGCTCTTCTGACGCGACTGAGCGGCCTTGAGATTCTCACGTATGACTTTGCACATTTCTTCGGCTTCTGAGATCAAGTCATTGCCAAGAAGTTGACGTTCTCCTGTCTCGGACCAATTGAGAGGGGTACGGCACTTTCTGCCATAGAGGATTTCAAACGGAGCTTTTCCGGCACTTGCTTGAAAGCTTTTGTTGTAAGAGAACTCGGCAAATGGAAGGCAATCTTCCCATTTCATGCCAAAAGAGATGACACAGGCTCTGAGCATGTCTTCTAGAATCTGATTCACTCGCTTGACTTGACCACTAGTCTGAGGGTGAAAAGCAGTGCTGAACCTGATCTTAGTGCCCATGGCAGACTGAAAGGAGTCCTAGAACTTAGAAGTGAACAAACTTCCACGGTCTAAGGAGATAACTTGAGGAATGCCATGTAAAGACACAATTCTAGAAGTGTACAACTCTGCCAATTGAGCTGCATTGATGGATTCTTTGACTGGAAGGAAGTGAGCGACTTTGGTAAGCTTGTCAATCACCACAAAGATAGAATCATTCCCTCTCTTGGACTTCGGAAAGCCAGTGACGAAATCCATTTCAATGTGGTCGAATTTCCACTCGGGAATAGGAAGAGGTTGGAGAAGACCGGCTGGACGTTGATGTTCTACTTTCACTCTTCTGCAAACATCACATTCATTCACGAATTGGGCAATCTCCCTTTTCATGCATGTCCACCAGTAAGATTGCTTGAGGTCTTGGTACATCTTGGAACTGCCAGGATGAATGGAAAGGAGAGAATCATGTGCTTCTTCCATTATGAGCTTCCTGAGATCACCTTTGGGAACAACGAGTCTGTCCTCGAAGAACAAGGTATCTCTCTCATCAACGCGATAGCACTTGTATTTAGGAGTGCCCTTTGCAATACCATGTTTCACCTTCTGCACCATGGCATCACTGAGTTGGGCCTCACGAACCTGATCTTCCAAGGTAGGAGCAACTTGAAGATTTGCAAGAAAACCCTGCGGAACAACTTGGAGGTTGAGCTTCCTGAATGCTTCACAAAGCTCAGGCTGGAACGGCTTGATAAGAAGGCTGTTGCAATATGCCTTTCTGCTCAAAGCATATGCAATCACATTCGCCTTGCCAGGAGTGTATTCAATGCTGGGATCATACTCTTGGATCATTTCAACCCAACGAGTCTGGCGGAGGTTTAGATTCGGCTGTGTGAAGATGTACTTCAAGCTCTTGTGATCGGTGAAGATGTCGACTTTTCTGCCCAACAACAGATGTCTCCACGTAATCAAAGCATGTACCACAGCTGCTAGTTCAAGATCATGCGTGGGATAGTTCTTCTCACTTGGCTTCAGCTGACGAGAAGTGTATGCCACAATTCTCTTGTCCTGCATAAGCACACCACCAAGTCCTTGAAGAGAAGCATCACAGAATACTTCATAGGGCTTGGACTCATCTGGAGGAGTAAGAACTGGAGCAGAGACGAGCTTTTCTTTGAGAGTTTTGAATGCCACTTCACACTCTAGAGACCAGTAGTACTTGACATTCTTCTGCAGCAAGTTGGAGAGAGGCTTGGCAATCTTGGAGAAGTTCTCAACGAACCTTCTGCAATAACTGGCAAGACCAAGAAAGCTTCGGAGTTGCTTGACGTTCTGAGGAGCTTCCCAGTTGACAATTGCTTCAACTTTCTCGGGGTTCACCGCAATACCGTCAGCGGAGATGATATGGCCCAGGTACAAAACCTTATCAAGCCAAAATTCGCACTTGGAGAACTTGGCATAGAACTTATGTTCACGGAGTCGGTCGAGAACAAGACGGAGGTGCTTTTCGTGATCTTCTTCATTCTTGGAAAATACCAGAATATCATCCAGATACACAAGCACAAACTCGCCGGTGTAGGGGTTGAAGATGTAGTGCATCATTCTCGAGAAGGTAGGAGGAGCATTGGCGAGACCAAAGGACATGACTGTATACTCATATGAGCCATAGCTCGTTCTGAAGGCAGTCTTGTGGATATCTTCCTCGCGAATGTGAATTTGGTGATAGCCCATTCGGAGGTCGAGCTTAGAGAACACTTTAGCTCCTTTGAGCTGCTCGAACAGTTCATTGATGTTGGGGAGCGGATACTTGTTCTTTATTGTCTTCTTGTTCAATGGCCGGTAATCAACGCAGAGACGTTCCGTGCCATCTTTCTTCTTGACAAATAAGACACCACAGCCCCAAGGAGACGTACTCGGCCTGATCAGACCCAAACGTTCCCGTTCATCAAGCTGTTTCTTCAACTCCTTCAATTCTCCAGGAGAGAGCATGTACGGACGCCGGCATGCTGGCTCTGTACCCGGCTCGAGTTCAATGACGAATTCCACCTGACGGTGTGGAGGCATGCCTGGGAGTTCTTCAGGAAAGACGTCTTGGTATTCGTTAACCACCGGAATTTGAGAGATGGCATTAATCTCGCCCTTATCATTGAGAGAGAAAAGCCTAATAGTGTTATCCCTGGAGGCGAAGATAATCACATCTTCATCAGGATGAGTCATCTTGACTTCCTTCTGTGCACAATCAATGTGAGCATCATGCTGAGAAAGCCAGTCCATCCCGAGGATGAGGTCAATGTCGGAATTGCCAAGAACCACCGGATTAGCCAGAAAGCGATAATCACCCATGCGAATAGACACATTCGGAGCCACCATACTAGACCTCAAGCTCTTGCCAGGTGATATAACGCTCAAAGGTCTTGGTAAAGCTTCAGAGTGAACATTATTCTTGGATGCAAATGGATATGACATGAAAGAACAAGAAGCACCCGAATCAAACAACACTTTAGCAGGTATAGAGTTAACTGGAAGGTTACCCAGTATGACATCCGAAGAATTCTCTGCTTGCGATGCATTCATCAGATTGACCCTTGCTTTCTTGGGAATGTGCTTGACAATAGCTGAACTCACAGGTGGAGGAGGTGGAAGGCGCTTCGGGTTGGGGCACTTGTTAGCATAGTGACCTTTCTGAGTGCACTTGTTGCAAGTCACTTCTGAGAGAGGACGGAAATGAGAACCACTTGACTTGGAACCTTGAGACTGAAACTGATTCTTCGACTGGTTGCTCGGGTTGGGTGGGTGGGAGAAACCACGTCCACTAGAGTTCTTGTTGTTGTTGGAGTTGTTGTAGGGAGCTCGAATCACTGGAGGAGGAGGAAGCCAAAATTTCTGTTGTTTCGCGACGAATTGAGAAGATGAGGAGGAGTGAACGGCATCTCGAATCCTCTTTTTGGAAGCCTCCATCTTGAGCTGGGCTGCCTCTTGCTTGAGCGCCATGTTATAGAATTTGTCGAACTCATCGGGCTCGAACAAGGTGAGAGCAAGTTGAAGTTCATCCTTGAGACCTCCGCGGAACTGATAGATCTTGCTCTTGGCATCTGGTATGTCTTGCTTAGCATAGCGGGCGAGGTTTTGGAACTTGACATTATACTGGTAGACAGTCATAGAGCCCTGCTTCAGGTTGCGGAATTGCTCACGCATACCCTCGATGACACTTGTTGGAATGTGGTGAGAGCGAAAGTCCTTGCAGAAATCCTCCCAAGAGATCACACGACCTGGCCTGGAGTCTTTGTACTGCTGCCAGCAGTCAGCTGCTTGGTCTTTGAGTTGGAAGGCTGCAAACTTCACATAGTCCTCTTCTCTTACGTTACTGCACTCAAAATGCTTTTTGATATCGGTTATCCAATCTTCAGCATCAAGAGGGTCGACACAGTAACTGAAAGCTTTTGGTTGATTGGCCAAGAACTGGTTGAGAGTAGCATGGTGCTGTTGGTTGAAGAAATTGCCTTGGTTCCCTGGAGCACCCTGATTAGCTTGATGAGCTTGCATCTGCTGCATCATCTGCATCAACATCTGTGTGTTCTGATTTGTAGTCTGCATAATCGCTATCCATGCCTCAGACGGAGGAGGAGGGAAGGAGGACGATCTGGGACCTCTTCACCCTCTGGGTTAGCGTTGGGAACTCGTTTCGGAGCCATCCTGAAAGAGATGACCACGAATCAGCAATTGATTGAAAGAAGGTATAAGCTGAACCAACGGATTGAAATGCAACATAGTCTTCACAAGAATCATTCGAACAAGAGGAACGAATGAAATTCTCAGTTTAATGATAACAACAATCTTCACGAGAAGCCACATAGGGGACAAAAGGTAAATAAGAAAAACAACAAGGTACAGACGGAAACAAACACAAGATAGGAGCTTTGTTCGACATCTTTGTGCTGTAAGCATATGAACGCGTTACGAAAGGGTTTTGCAATCCCCGGATCAGCATAGCCAAGGACCCTTTAAGATGCAACTCCCGATCGGAACATCGGTCATAAACCACTTCACTCAATGTAGAACCCCGAACTCGCTAACCTGCATTCGTTGGAAGAATGCCTACGATCTACTGGATAATCCCACCTATTAATTTCCGAAAGTTTCCAGTTATGCAATCAGGTGTTGGGGATACAGGGGAAGCACCGCGCAATCAACTCTAAACCTACATCCAGCTGTATCCATCCTTCAACACATAACCAGTCTTTCTTGAAAACCGTCTACCTCGGACCTTCGAAAAGCATCCACTATACCAAGCTATCGCAATACTCCCGAACTACCTCCCCAGTACTGGGTGATGTCGGGGTTATCTTGCCACTAACCGTATAGGAGAGATTTTCGATGTCTGCCGTCTTAAGTATTTAGTACTGCCGCGATATGCTTGTGACGACAATATCCCGAAGCTCAACTCCCCGGGACACTGCCACAACCCCTAATGTCAGGAGGCATCGAGAACAATATTCTTGTCACAAGAACATCGAAACAATCCCACAATACTCGCGAGATTCCTAAAAAAAATTTGGTGCAATTTTTGAAAGTAGAAGAGGCAAGAGTAGTCATCAGGAGTCCTCACCAGAGAGAAAGGGGATGAGAAGCAAAGAAATCCTACTCTCCGATATAATATAGGACTCAAAATATTTTCAGTGTGTGCCTAGACTCAACCGTCAACGATTCGATCAATCAGTGGGGGCTTCTAGGTCGGAGAAGGCTCTGAATACCAACTTGTAATGCCCAGGATGGGACTATATCTCCTACGTGTCGAGGCACGACTTAGAGACATAACCCCATGCTGGAATGATCACAAGTTTGGTATCTTTGCACAACTCATGTAAAAGATGGGGATGGAAAACATAAAATAGTTGGCTTACACTCGCCACGTCACACAAATACATTACAAGTCCAAATCATCATTCAATAAAACATCATAGCCCATCTAAGGGTAAAATCCAAATGACAAGATACCAAACATAATGTAATTCCACAGGTCGGATCGAATCCTAGTAGAAGTTCCACTACTGATCATCGGGATAACGAACATAGTAACGGCTACGCTCCTCGTCGTACTCCCAGTCTGGCTCGGTGCCATCACTTGGATAGCTCACCATTGGACCTGCATCTGGTGTGGTGAAGTAACTGTGAGCAGCAATCCCGTTCCCGGGTAACATGACTATCTAAGCCTTGGGTGTGGAACAAGGCTGAAGAAAGAATAAGAATAAGTGGTTGCAGCAGCACTAGCCTAGCTTACGTAAAAGAGAGCGAGAAGAGAAGGTGCCACGGTCGAGAGATGATCACTAAGTGATCCTAACTAAAGCCAGTCAAACATAACCCCACCGTGTTCATCTCCCGAAACCCTTTCGGAAAATGACAGTCACGGAACACACGCTGGTAGTGGATTAGAACAATGTGTCAAGTTTTCTACAACCGGATATTAGCAAGCTCCCATCTGCCACATAACCGCGGGCACGGCTTTCGAAAGTTCATAACCCTGCAGGGGTGTTCCAACTTGGCCCATGACAAGCCCACGATCCGCAGAGTCGCAACTCCAAGGTGGGAAGGCCCGAGTATTCTCGGAATCCCGTGCTCAAGATACTCCGAACTAAGGTAAGGCTAATCCAGCAAATCCTCCCGGCGTGCCGACACCCTGATAGTAGCCGCGCGTATCTCGTCTCGGGCCACGACAGGATGGGAAAGCTACGGGTTTTTACCAGACCTTGAGTTTCCTCGAGGTGGCCCCGCAGGTTGCCCAGTTCGGACCAACACTCATGTGGAGCACTGGCCCGGGGTTGTTGATTAAGAAAGAGGGTTAATTACTCCCTATGCAAGTTTATTAGTTATTAGGCAAATAATACCAATGTTGGGACTTGCTGGAAAAGACTTAGCACTTAGCGGTTTATCGAGGGGGTCCCATAACCCCAACCGTGTGAGGAACGCATAATCAAGGAACATAACACCGGTTTATACGGTTCCTAGCGGCATGAGTGGAACAAATCACCAAGCAAAAGGCTTAGCCTTCCACCCATTGCCAATATATAGATGATTTCATTTAAGCATTTATATAGTGTGATATAACCCAACAAAACTTCAACATGAAGCAATAGGCAAAGATAGTAATGTTATCGGGGTTCGGTCATCTTGCCTGAAGAGTTGTCGTTCGGATCGTAAGAGGGGTCCTCGTGCTCCACCTCGGTGGTAACCTCGTGCTCGTACTCGTACTCAGCTTCCGGCTCTACTCAACACAAACACACAAGGCACGAAATCAACAAGATGCAATGCGCACACAAAATATTCTGGATGCATGACGGATGCACTATGGGAGCACAATGAGCATGACAATATGCGATCACGAAAAAAGCTTCAAAACATGATAACAATAGGATATTATGAATCTACACGGAAAATCAATCAAGTTCCATATAAGACTTGCTTAAAACGGAGCTACGGGCTAAAAGTTATGCCCGAAACAATAAACATGTGAAAGCTGAAAATTACAGCCACATAGCAACTTTGGAGCACTAGATAAATAAGCTACAGCACTCAAACATCATGGCAAAGAGCATGAACATAAACTAGATATACCCTACAGCAAATAAGTCCATTGGTGCACCCCCAAAGGAGCCACGGATCAATAGCAACAAGCTATGACATATTGAACTTGACAACAAAATCCTGACAGCAGTATTTTATTGCAACTTTGGAGCAAAAGTTAAATATGCTACAGCCACTCAAATAAGCATGTGAGAGCATGAATGGATAGCCAACAATATGTACAGCAAGGAATCATCAAGAGTCACCCCAAAACTATCATGGATTGGCCTAGAACAACAAGCAAAAATGGCATCTGGAAATTACAGATTCCAGACTTAGTGAAATTTCAATAAGTGTTAAAACGGCAGTTTCATCATGGCATATTTGAGAGCAAGTTTAAGTCACCTCAAAACTAAACATGGCAAGTGGTAAGAACCACATCAAAGTACATATGACGATGATTCCAAAACACCTAAGCATGCATCATGGAGACAAACACAATGATAGCAATGAGCTCCTCAAGTTGGCATCTCATAACAAGTTAAACAACATCGCAGCCACATGGCACTTTGCAACGAAGATAAACATGGCAAAATTAAATCTATCATGCAAGTCTAAGCAATCATCATGTAGAGCATGACAAGACGAACACGTGGATATATCATTTGCATCATTCGGATAAACGAGCACCAAGTTATCACTATGCAAAGATGGCATGAAAAACAACACTAACAGCAGTTTTTATCACGATGCACTCTTGCAAACGAATTTTAAGCACCTAGATGAACTCAAACATGTATGGCATAATGAAATGAAATGTAGTACATGTTTCCACGAACGTCTGGACATCTCATTCACTCAAATTGGAGCATCACACACAAAGATATCACTATTTGAAACTAGCATCAGCAACACAAACAATCTCAGGACTTGGTGGAATTGGGACTACCTCAGGCAAACGGGCCGGAACTGTGGCGGATCGGGCTCGCGGAGCAGGCTCGGGGAAGCGGATCTGGCGTGCGGGCCGGTGGGAAGCGGATCTGGCGCGCGGGCCCGCGAATCCGGCCCGACGAGCTGGATCGAGGAGCCCTGCTCCCGATCTGAAGAGGTGGCGGCCTCTGGCCTCGAGGGCTTCGGCGCCTCGAGCGGCGGCGGCTCCTGGCGATCCAAAGGCGCGGGCGGCTGGCTTGGGCCAGGAGGTGGCGGAGGGAGGTCAACGGCCCACGGGAGGAAAGGCGGCTGGGCCCCCTAGGGTTTGGCGCGGCCCAACGCGGCGTGGCCCAGCGGCTTCGATCTGGATTGGGGGCTCCTCCCCCGACCGAACGGCAGCGGCTGGCGGCGTAGTAGCGGCTGGCGGCGGCTGCAGGCGCGACGGGGCGCGGTCCCGCTGGCGAGGAGATGGGGCGGCGGCGGTGCCCGGCCGGCGCGGCGAGGCGGCGGTGACTAGGTGGTGGTGCGGCTGTGAGGTGAGGCGGCCGGGTGGAGCTCCGGCGAGGTGGCGCGGTGGTCCGGCGAACTGCTCCGGCGGGGCTCCGGCGAGCTCCGGCTGGAGTGGAGAGAGGAGAGGCTGGAGGTAGGAGATGAAGCTAGGGTTTCCTTGATTTGGGGCAAAAATTGGGGGAAGTGGACAAATATATAGGCACAAGGAGCTAGGGTTGTCCAAATGGGGTGTGGTTTTCGGCCACGCGATTACAATTGGATGGCCTAGATGAAAGGAGGGGTTTGGGTTGGTTTGGTGGGCTGTTGGGGGGGTGTCTTGGGCCTCAAAGTGGAGGCACTTTGAGCCCACGAGAATAACTGTTCGGGTAGCAAACGGACTCCAAACGCGACGAGATTTGACAGGCGGGTTACCCACACCAAAACAACAACACACGACAAGTCTCGCGCCAAACCGGTAACGTTACACGGCCAAACACCAAAGTAGGCCTCCGGGACGCCACGGACACGTGAAGGAGCTCCGGAACACGAAATGGCTACGGGAAGGAACGCGTGGAACCGGATGCAAACGACAACACAAATGCAATGCGATGCACATGACTACATGCTATGAATGAATGAACACACGCACACGACAAAAGAACGAAAACCCGAAAGACAAAGAACCCGGAATGGAATAGATGAAGCCAGAGATATATTATATGCCCAAAAGGGAAAGTATTACATCCGGGGCATTACACTTGCCTACTATCATTGCAACACCGTTTATGCTCACGTTTACCACTTGCTACATTGCTGTTTTTATATTTTCAGTTTACAAAAACCAATATCTACCATCCATATTGCACTTGTATCACCATCTCTTCGCCGAACTAGTGCACCTATACAATTTACCATTGTATTGGGTGTGTTGGGGACACAAGAGACTCTTTGTTATTTGGTTGCAGGGTTGCTTGAGAGAGACCATCTTCATCCTACACCTCCCATGGATTGATAAACCTTAGGTCATCCACTTGAGGGGAATTTGCTACTGTCCTAAAAACCTTTGCACTTGGAGGCCCAACAACGTCTACAAGAAGAAGGGTGCGTAGTAGACATCAAGCTCTTTTCTGGCGCGTTGCTGGGGAGGTTAGTGCTTTAAGGTATATCTTTAGATCTTACAATCGAATCTTTTAGTTTCTTGTTTTATCACTAGTTTCGTTTATAAAAGAAAACTACAAAAAATGGAATTAAGGTTACCTCATATGCTTCATCTTTTTAATACCTTTCGTGAAAATGATGGAAAGGAAAATTGTGCTCAAGTACTAGAATAAGAATTACATAGAATTCTTGGCATAAAATATGTGCATGATGAGCATGATTGCAATGTTGTTAGTGTGAATCCTTTGAATATCCCTGATGCTAATGATATGCAAAGCCACAATCTTGGGGAAGCTATGTTTGATTAAGATGATATTTTTAGTCCCCCAAGTTTTGATGAGCAAATTTATTATGATGAAAGCATGCCTCCTATTTATGATGATTATATTGATGAAAGTGGATTTGGAGAGGTCATGACTTTATTTAGTGATGAATCCACTATTTCGGAAGAGGTTCCAATTGATTATGAGAACAAAGTTGCTATCTATGATGATTATTGTGATGACTTGTATGCTATTAAGAATAATGATAACCATGAAACTTTTCATCATGATTTTAGTTTTCAATTGGATTATGCTTCACATGATAGTTATTTTGTTGAGTTTGCTCCCGCTACTATGAATGAGAAGAATTTTGCTTATGTGGAGAGTAGTAAAATTTCTATGCAAGTAGATCATGAAAAGAATGCTTTATGTGCTGGTTATATTGTTGAATTCATTCATGATTCTACTGAAAATTATTATGAGAGAGGATCATATGCTTCTACATATTGCAATAATATCAAGTTTCCTCTCTATGTGCTTAAAGTTTTGAAGTTATGCTTGTTTTTCCTTCCTATGCTAGTTGATTATCGTTCCCATAAGTTGTTTGCTCACAAAATCCCTATGCATAGGAAGTGGGTTAGACTTAAATGTGCTATTCATATGCTTCATGATGCTCCTCTTATGTTTCAATTCTTATCTTTTATGTGAGCCTCATTATGCCTAGCTAGGGGCGTTAAACGATAGCGCTTGTTGGGAGGCAACCCAATTTTTTGTTTTTTTTTTGTTTTTGTTGCTTTTAGTGAATAAATACTGCATCTAGCCTCTGATTAGATGTGGTTTCATGTTTTGTTTAGTGTTTGTGCCAAGTAGAACCTTTGGGAAGACTTGTGTGAAGTTTATATGATCTTGTTGTGAAAAACAGAATCATTATCGCTCGCTAAAGTAGTCGTGGGATTTTACTGGAGCGTGATTTTTAATTGATTCTTTTTGCTTCTGATTGGTAGACAAATTTTGCAAATGTACCAATTTAGTTTGAATATTTTTGAGTTTCAGAAGTAGGAGAACCCTGCATATTACTACAGACTGTTCTATCTTTGACAGATTCTGTTTTTCGTGTGTTGTTTGCTTATTCCGATGCATCTATGAGTAATATTGGAGGATATGAACCATAGAGAAGTTGGATTACAGTAGGTTTAACACCAATATAAACAAAGAATGAATTCATTGCTGTACCTTTGAGTAGTGGTTTGCTTTCTTATACTAACGGAGCTCACGAGATTTTTGTCTAAGTTTTGTGTTGTGAAGTTTTCAAGTTTTGAGTATTGCTTTGATGGACTACGGAACAAAGAGTAGCGAAGGCATAATCTTGGGGATGCCCATGGCACCCCAAAAAAATTCAATATAATCAAAATCCTAAGATTGGGGATGCCCCGGGAAGGCATCCCCTCTTTCGTCTTCATCCATCGGTAACTATACTCGGAGCTATATTTTTATTCACCACATGATATGTGTTTTGCTTGGAGCTTCTATTTAGTTTATTTTGTTTTGCTTGCTGTTTGAATAATATGAAGTTCTTAAATGTTAGAGGGTCTTCACATAGTTACATAATTATTCAACTACTCATTGATCTTCACTTTTATCTTTCGGAGTAGTTTGATATTGCTCTAGTGCTTCACTTATATCTTTTAGAGCACGGCGGTGGTTTTATTTTGAAGAAATAGATGAACTCTGATGCTTCACTTATATCCTTTTGAGAGTCTATTAAACAGCATGGTAATGTGTTTAGGCTAAAGAAACTAGTCTTCACATGATAGACATCCAATATCAATGTAGTAAAAAAATTTCACACCAAGTGCATTGAATAGAATGAGATGTTGGATGCTTGATAATTGTTTTGAGACATGAGGATAGTGATATTAGAGTCATGCTAGTGGAGTTATTATGAAATTGAGAAATACTTATGTTAAGATTAGAGATTCCCGTATCATGCACGTATGGTGAACCGTTGTGTGACTAAGTTAAAGCATGAGGTATTTGTAAAGTGTCAACCTTTGTGTGGAGGTCGGGGGCGCGCGATGGTTAACTCCTACCAACCTCCCCCCTAGGAGCATGCGTTGATTGCTTTGTTTTGATGACTCGTAGATTTTTTCAATAAGTATATGAGTTCTTATGACTAATGTTGAGTCCATGGATTATACGCACTCTCACCCTTCCACCATTGCTAGCCTCTCTTGTACCGCGCAACTTTCGCCGGTGCCATAAACCCACTATATATCCTTCCTCAAAACAGCCACCATACTTACCTATCATGGCAATTCCATAGCCATTCCGAGATATATTTCCATGCAACTTTCCACCGTTCCGTTCATATGACACGCATCATATTGTCATATTGCCATTGCATGATCATGTAGTTCACATCGTACTTGTGGCAAGGCCACCATGCATAATTTTTATACATGTCACTCTTGTTTCATTGCACATACCGATACACCACCGGAGGCATTCATATAGAGTCATACTTTGTAGTTGTAGTATCGAGTTGTAATATCGAGTTGTAATGAAAGTGTGATGATCATCATTATTAGAGCATTGTCCCATGGGAGGAAAGGCTAAATCTATAAAGCCCCTCCGCAAAAAAAAGGAAGAAAAAAAGGCCAAAAAAAGGCCCCAAAAAAGAAAAAAAAGAAAAAAAGAAAAAGGGACAATTGCTACTATCTTCTTCCACACTTGTGCTTCAAAGTAGCACCATGTTCTTCATTGTAGAGAGTCTCATGCTTAGTCACTTTCATATACTAGTGGGAATTTTTCGTTGTAGAACTTGGCTTGTATATTCCAACAATGGGCTTCCTCAAATGCCCTAGGTCTTCGTGAGCAAGCAAGTTGGATGCACACCCACTAGTTTCTTTTGTTGAGCTTTCATTCATATTTAGCTCTAGTGCATCTGTTGCATGGCAATCCCTACTCACTCACATTGATATCTATTGATGGGCATCTCCATAGCCCGTTGATACGCCTAGTCGATGTGAGACTATCTCCCTCCTTTTTGTCTTCTCCACAACCACCTCTATTCCACCCATAGTGCTATGTCCATGGCTCACGCTCATGTATTGCGTGAAAGTTGAAAGGTTTGAAAAGATAGAGTATGAAAACAAGTGCTTGGCTGAAATCGGGGTTGTGCATGATATGAATATTTTTGTGTGATAATGAGGGAGCATAGCCAACACTATATGATTTTGTAGGGATAACTTTCTTTAGCCATAGTATTGTGAGAAGACATGATTGCTTTGTTAGTATGCTTGAAGTATTGTTATTTCTTATGTCAATATAGACTTTTATCTTGAATCTTTCAGATCTGAATATTCATGCACAATTAAGAGAATTACATTGAAAAACTATATTGGTTAGCATTCCACATCAAAAATTCTTTCTTTATCATTTACCTACTCGAGGACGAGCAGGAATTAAGCTTGGGGATGCTGATACGTCTCCAACGTATCTATATTTTTTGATTGTTCCATACTATTATATTATCCTTCTAGGATGTCTTATGGGCTGTATTATACACTTTTATATGATTTCTGGGACTAACCTATTAACCTAGAGCCCAGTGCCAATTTCTGTTTTTTCCTTGTTTTTGAGTTTCGCAGAAAAGGAATATCAAACGGAGTCCAATGGACAAGCTAATTTTTTATGATTTTTTATGGACCAAAAGAAGCCCCCGAAGGAAAAGAGATGGGCCAGGGGAGCCACGGGCTGCCCTCGAGGGTGGGGGGCGCGCCCTGTGAAGGGGGGTGCGCCCCCCTATCTTGAGGACAGCCCAGCAGCCCCCCTGACGTGTGCCCTACGCCAAAAAATCCTATAAATACTGAAACCTTCGGAAATTAACCTAGATAGGGAGTACCGCCGCTAAAAGCCTCTGGTGCCACCAAAAACCAATCTAGACCCGTTCTGGCACCCTGTCGGAGGGGGAAATCCCTCTCCAGTGGCTATCTTCATCATCCCGGCGCTCTCCATGACAAGGAGGGAGTAGTCCACCCTCGGGGCTGAGGGTATGTATCAGTAGCAATGTGTTTGATCTCTCTCTCTCTCTCGTGTTCTTGAGATAGCACGATCTTGATGTATCGCGAGCTTTGCTATTCTAGTTGGATCTTCTTATCCCCCTCTACTCTCTTGTAATGGATTGAGTTTTCCCTTTGAAGTTATCTTATCGGATTGAGTCTTTAAGGATTTGAGAACACTTGATGTATGTCTTGCACATGCTTATCTGTGGTGACAATGGGATATCATGTGATCTACTTGATGTATGTTTTGGTGATCAACTTGCGGGTTCCGTCACCTTGTGAATCTATGCATAGGGGTTGGCACACGTTTTCGTCTTGACTTTCCGGTAGAAACTTTGGGGCACTCTTTGAAGTTCTATGTGTTGGTTGAATAGATGTTTTTGAGATTGTGTGATGCATATCGTATAATCATGCCCACGGATACTTGAGGTGACAATGGAGTATCTAGGTGACATTAGGGTTTTAGTTGATTTGTGTCTTAAGGTGTTGTTCTAGTACGAACTCTATGATAGATTGAACGTCACGACGGACTCTTGAATAGATCAATCAGAAAGAATAACTTTGAGGTGGTTTCGTACCCTACCATAATCTCTTCGTTTGTTCTCCGCTATTAGTTACTTTGGAGTGACTCTTTGTTGCATGTTGAGGGCTAGTAATATGATCCAATTATGTTATCCTTGTTGAGAGAACTTGCACTAGTGAAAGTATGAACCCTAGGCCTGGCCTACTATCATTCCAACACCGTTGATGCTCACGTTTACCACTTGCTACCTTGCTGTTTTTATATTTTCAGTTTACGAAAACCAATATCTACCATCCATATTGCACTTGTATCACCATCTCTTCACCGAACTAGTGCACCTATACAATTTACCATTGTATTGGGTGTGTTGGGGACACAAGAGACTCTTTGTTATTTGGTTGCAGGGTTGCTTGAGAGAGACCATATTCATCCTACACATCCCACGGATTGATAAACCTTAGGTCATCTACTTGAGGGAAATTTGCTACTGTCCTACAAACCTCTGCACTTGGAGGCCCAACAACATCTACAAGAAGAAGGGTGCGTAGTAGACATCAGAGGCCATGGCGGCGGGGAGGCAGGCACTCCGGCGTGGACGAGCTTGAGGCCGACGGTTGGCGAGAAGTAAAGGGCCAGCAACGATGGCGCTCAAGGCAGGAGGTGGCCTGGCATCGGGTGGAGCTCGGCGGCGGCGGTGGAGAAGGACGGTGACGCTGGGCGGTGGTGGAGAAGGACGGTGCAGCGCAGCTTGACGGTGGCGGTCGCCGGCACGGCGCTGGCCCGTGGCTGGACGCAGGGAAGGAGGCGATGCAACAAGGAGGCAGGGCCTCGGGTGCTCGCGGACGAGGGCCTGGAGGCTACGGTTGGATGAGCCGATCTGGTGGCTGGCTGGAGCGAGGTGGGAGGAGGGGATCGAGCAGAGGGGCTCTTGCTCCTCTCTAGTGGCACGAGCATGGGAAGGAGGGAGAGGCCAGGGGAGTTGGGGATCGATCGGGGGGCTCGATCGCTGGCTAGGGTTAAGGAGAGGGGAGGCTGGGCCAAGGCATGGGCTGGAGATGGCCTAGATGGCCTGCTGGGATGCTCTCTCTCCCCTCGCTTCTCAATAAAGAAAAACAAAGATAATAAAGAAAAGAAAGAGAGGTGAGGGGGGACTTGGGAAAGAGGTCAATTTTCCCGGACTCGCAAAAATGCGCTGGTTCCAAGAAAAATAGTAAAGAGGCATGATTGAAAGATGTAAATTCAAACTCATTTGAATTTCATCCAAATGGGTTTGAACTAGGACTTGGTAAAGGAAGGTCCAAAAATGCTCGGATTTTTGGTGGAGCTTGGATAAGGGACAAAAGAATTATCGACAAAGTTTGAGAGTCAAAACTGGAAGAAGGAAAGGACAAAGGATTTTTAACATGCAAGTGTGTTTTGGTAAATTCCTAATTATCGGAATATTTTTAATAGCTCCATAACTATTAGGAGGATATGTTATAAAGAGAAATCACCATGTGAATTCCCTTGATTTAAATAGATCAAACGATCTATGCAATATATTTAGTTGAATTTTGAAAATTAAATGACATGATGGCATGATGCAAAGCGAAAATAAAATAGAGCAAGCAAATAAAACACACGACGAAACTTGGAATAGTTGGAAGTCTTCTGGAGCGTCGATCTTGGGGCATCACAACTCTCCCACACTATCAGAGGATCTCGACCCGAGATCCTAGGGATGGCACCGGAGAGAAACGGAAAAAGGAAGAGGTAAAACAAAGTTGCTTCTTCGACAAACGAGTGAAACCACGAACCTTGAGAGGTTGAACAAATTGAAAGATAGAATAGAATGGAGATGAACGAGATTGCAAACACTCTGTTAGACAAGAGGAACAAGGAATACGATGATAACCAAGAGGTTAAGTGTAATGCCCAGGATGGAGTTATACCTCCTACGTGTCGAGGCACGACTTAAAGGCATAAATCCATCCTAGAATGATCTCAAGTTTGGTATCTTTGCACGACTCATGTAAAAAGAGGGATTAAATTGCAAAAGGAGATAGTTGGCTTACACTCGCCACTTCACACAATACATTACATAAGCAATCATCATTCAAAAACATCACAACCCGACTACGGGTAAGATCCAAAAGAAAGATACCAAAACAACATAAAGCCACAGGCCAAGATCGAATCCTAGTAGAAACCACTACTGAACATCGAAACGTCACAAACAAACGGTCAAACTCTTCATCGAGCTCCTGGTGAAGCACTGAACCAACTCCTGCATCGAGCTCGGCTGAACCTGCAACTGGTGTGGTGAAGTAACTGTGAGCCACAGAGGACTCAGCAATCCCGTTCCCGGGTAACACGACTATTTAAGCCTTGGGTGTGGACAAGGCTGAAGAAAGAACGAGAGGTGAAGGAACAAACAAGAGTCTGCAGCAGCAACTAGCACTAACTTACGCAATAGAGAGCGAGAAGAGAAGAGCATCGGTCGAAAGATGATCACGAAGTGATCCTAACTAAAGCCGGTCAAACATAACCCCACCGTGTTCAACTCCCGAATCCCTATTCGGAAATTGACAGTCACGATACACACGCTGGTAGTGTATTGAAACATTGTGTCAAGTTATCTACAACCGGAATTAACAAGCTCCCATCTGCCACATAACCGCGGGCACGGCTTTCGAAAGTTCAAACCCTGCAGGGGTGTTCCAACTTGACCCATTACAAGCCCACGATCCGCGAAGTCGCAACTCCATAGGTGGGAAGACCCGAGTATTCTCGGAATCCCGTGCTCAAGTTAAACCGAACTAAGGTAAGGCTAATCCAGCAAATCCTCCCGGCGTGTCGACACCCTGATAGTAGCCGCGCGTATCTAGGTCTCAGGACACGACCGGATGGGCGATGCTACAGGACCCAAACCTCGAGTTTCCCCGTGGTGGTTCCCGCAGGACCCCCGTTTGGGACCAACACCATCGGCACTGCCCCCCCCCTGCTATGTAGAAATAAAGGATCCTCGAGGGAGCGACCCTCTATGCAAATTTAATTAATTAATTAAGTTGTTATTATGAGGCAAATAGTACCAAATGTTGGGACTTGCTGGAAAAGACTTAGCACTTAGCGGTTTATCAAGGGGGTCCCATACACCCCAACCGTGTTAGGAACGCATAATCAAGGAACATAACACCGGTTTATACGGTTCCTAACGGCATGAGTGGAACAAAACACCAAGCAAAAGGCTTAGCCTTCCACCCTGCCAGTATATAGATGATTTCATTTTTAAGCATTTATATAGTGTGATATAACCCAACCAAACTTCAACATGAAGCAAGCATCTTTAATCTTCACCTGCAACTAACAATGCTATAAGAAGGGCTGAGCGAAGCGTACTTAGCCAAGCAACGGTTTGCATAGGTAGGGTGGTTAAACATGGCAATTGGTTACAAGTAGGAGGCTGACAAGAAGAACATGGGCATCGAGGCAAAACTATAGAGCGTTACTCTAGCAATAGGCAAAGATAGTAATGATATCCGGGTTCGGTCATCTTGCCTGGAATTCCACAGAGGAAGAAGAACGGATCCAAGAAGCAGACGGAGCAACAGACGAGCGGATCCTCACAACTCCGGAACGAAACCGAAGCTAACAAGAGAAGCAACCGGAAAGAAGCAAACAACACGGTAAACACACAAACATAAACATGGCATACGATGCACAAGCAAGCATAATGCATGTCCGGTTTAATATGCATGGCAAGGCAAAGTGCACAAACAACACTACAAGTTAAGTGGAGCTCAATATGCAACGAGTTGCATATTGACGAAACACCACATAATAATTATTTAGTTGACTCTCGTTATTAACAAGACAAGATTAAATGTTTTTAGCATGGCAAGAGGTGAAACATAATAAAACTACACTAATAAGACATTTTAAATGAGGCCGGAAAATAACAACAACATATCCAGAAAATCCCCATGAGCATGTTTAAAAATTATTAAAGCAACAACAATTACACATTCTCATGTTGTTATATGATGCGGATGACATGATCAAGTTTTATGCAAGTTTAATAAAAGGTTGACAAACAAGAGATATGAAGCATTTGTCACCGTGGTGGAATGGAAAGGGTGCCACGACAACGATCCGAAAATGATGCAACGCAACATCTCGGTTCCGGTAACTCGTTGAGAGTCCGGTGCAAAAGGTAGAATCGACGTGAGCAAGTCGAACAAGATGAAAGTGGGTGGATCCCGTCACCGGGTTCCCACGAATCGGTGACGAGGCAACCGAGGAACATGACAAAAGGAACGAAACGGACACGGTGCACACACGGGAAACATTTCATACAACACAAGCAAGCATGCAACTCACGGGTCACGTCTCGGGGTTATACCTTCGAAACAGTCGTTTCGGGACGGTTCGAGTTCGTAGTGGAAGTAGCCGTAGTAGTGGAAGTAGTGGTACACGAGTCGTGGTACACAGGGCGACGGTAGAGGAAGTAGTCGTTCTCGTTTCCGAAGAGGAAGTAGTGGTTCACGTCATCGTGTCGTGGTACTTGGCGAAATCCTCGTTTCCGGGCGACGGTAGTGGTACACGCGACGGTAGTCGTTCACGAGTGCTCCGGGCGTCGAGGTACTTGTACATGTAGTGGTACTTGTCGGGTCATGTAGTGGTTCACGTTCATCGGAGAGGTACTTGGTGTTTCCGGGCGTCGGTAGGGGTACTTGTCGCGGTCGTCGTCGACGTAGAGGAACTTGGTCTCGGCTTGTCGTTTTTCCGTAGATGAACGGGTCGTCGTGGTACTTGTCGGGGCCGTCTTGGCAACGTAGTTGTACACGGGTCGTTGCGGTCTTTGGCGGTAGACGTTTCCGTTCTCTGTCAAGGTCAACACCAGCATGCACGAAAACAAAACAAAATCTACAGCACAAAACTCAACACGGCAGCAACAGCACGGAGGACCACGGCCGGATCCCTCCTGATCCGGGCCGGATGGAGGCGAAGCAGGGTCGCGGGCCTGCGAGGAGGCACTTGCGGCGAGGCAGCACGGGCGCTGGCCTGTGGCCTTCGAAGGCAGGAGGACGGGGCCGAGGATGGCCGCGCGGTCGCGGTGCTGGACGGAGGGAGCCGGGGCGCTGGACGCCCGGCGCCGGAGGCGAGGATGGAGGGGCGACGGGTTGCTCGGGGTCGGGCGCGCTGGGGCCTCGGGAGCTCGTCCTGGGGCTTGCTGGAGAGGGGAGCCGCGGGATCCCGGGCGATGCAGAGGAGATGGGAGGGCGCGCTCGGGAGGCGAGGATGAGGCCGCGCGGCGCCTTGGCGACGGAGGCCTCTGGTGCGGCCCCGGGCCGGCTTGGAGAAGCGGGGGGGCGACGAGGCACTGGTCGAGGCCCTGGGTTCCTGGCCTTGGCGCGTGCAGAGAGGCCACGAGGGAAACGTCCTCTGCGCGAGGAGACGCGTCGCTGGCTTGCGCCAGAGAAGGAGGGGGCGCGCTCGAGGGGAGAGATCGAGCGAGGGACTCGGGGCGCTGTCTTCGAACGAGGGAAGAGAAGAGAGATCGAGAGGAGAGGGAAACGGAGTGGCGGCGGGGTCGGGACGAGAGGGAGAGAAGAGGCGAGAGCGAGGGAAGGGCTGGAGAGATCGCTAGGGTTAGGGGGAAGGAACCGGGCCTTGGGCCAGAGAAGGAGGAGAAGAGGTGCGGCCTGGAGGAGGAAGGAGGCTGACTGGGAGGCTCTTTTTCTTTTTATTTTCTTTAGCAGAAAATAAAAGAGAAGAAAGAAAAGAGGAGGGAAGAGGAAAAGATAGCACACGGGAGCATTTTTCTCGGGCATCATAAAATGAGCAAAGACCGAGAAAAATAGCAAAGGCATGAACGGAAAATAATTCAAACATATTTGAATTTAATTCAAATAGGTTTGAACTAAGACGAGATTATTGAAGTGTCCAAAAATGTTCAAATTTTTGGAGGAACCTCGAAACAACGGAAAAGCATTATTTGCAAGGTTTGGAAGGAGAAGCTCGAAGTGAAAAGACATGGGGGAAAAATTATGCAAGTGTGTTATGGTGATTCCGAAGCAATGGAATATTTATTAATATAGCTCCCTAAATATTGAGAGGCTTTTGTATGTTATAAAGAGAAGACATCTTCCCTCGATTTAAATGGACCGAAGGCCCACACGAATTATTAGGTTGAGATGCAAAAATAAAATATGACATGATGGCATGATGACATGATGCAATGCAAAAATAAAAACACAAGCACAAAAGAAACACACGGGCAACCCGGAACATCTGGAATCTTCGGGAAGCTTCTGGAATCTTCTGGGACGTCGGTCTCGGGCGTCACAACTCTCCCACACTAACAGAGGATCTCGACCCGAGATCCTAGAGATATCACCGGGTAAAAACGAAAAGGAGGAGGTAAAACAAAGTTGCTTCTTTGACAGACGAGTGAAACCAAGGAACCTTGAGAGGTTAAACAAGTTGAAAGAAAGAAAGAATGCAACGGAGATGAACGAATATGAAAATACCCCGTTAGAAAAGAGGAACAAGGAACATAACCAGAGCCTTGTAGGTAGAAAGACAAGAATTAAGAGCTTACGAACCAAAAGAATATGAAACCACAACGGTATAGCCAAGGAATAAGAATGACAGAATTTGGACAGCACTCCGTCTGAAAATGGAAGGAATTGAACAAGAACTTGAGGAGATGGAGTGATACTTGATGAAAACAACAACATATTGCCTCCGAAACAATTAAAAGAATGGCACAAGGGGTAAGAAAGGATTCAGACAGCACTCCGGTTAAAAGAGAGGCAAAACTAGATGAGATGAGAGAACTTGAATGAAGAATACAACACTCCGGTTAAAATGATAAGCAAGGGAGAATAAGATCTTGATAAAACGAGATGATGGTTAAAGAGAGCAATATCCCAAGGCCTCCGGAATGAAAAAATAGCATATAGATCAACGAAAGAAAAGAATGGAGAAGAAAAAAACAATTTCTCCGACAAATGAATTGAAAGATCATCCTTACGAAGAAGGGTTGAACGGAGTTGTTGGAAAAATCAACAACGAAACAAATAAGGTTGATGTGGGCTTATGGAAAACATCTCAAGGTTATGAGGTGACAACCGGCCACTAACTGAAACAAATTGCTTGGATTGAGATCAACAAGGAGATGAAAAACTTATTTCACCGGAAGGATAAATGAAGAACTTGGTTCATTTATAAGCACCATAATTAGTAACAATCCTTAGGGAAAGCTTTTAGGTGAAATACAACCCAAGATAACTCCAATGAATAAATTGAAGGGTTGGAAAGATCTCTTGAACAAAGAAAAATGATGGTTTTAAATATCTCAATCTTGACAATTTGTGAATCATGAAACATGAAGGAATTGCCAAAATGACATAACACCATCTGAAAAGATAAGGTAGAAAGAATTGCACTTGGAAAGCATGATGAAGAATGCTTGAGCTCCAACAAGAATCTTGATGAAAACTTCGAGGATGAATTAAAACATGATGATGAACCACCATGAAGAACTCCGGTAATGAAAGCATGAGAAGTGAAAGACGAAAAGAATAAGAATCAAGGCCTGCGGTAAATTAGATGAGGCTTGAAATGATATAATTGAAACAACATGGATCTCCGGAAAACAAGATGAAGAATTTAGAACCGAGAATAAGATATGATGAACAAGCTCCAGACAAAAGAATTAAATCACCTTGAAGGAATAAGAATAAGAATAATGTCATGCATCTCCTTCACCAATTTAAATTGATGACAACCAATGGATATGGCATACTACTTATTATCATTGCAAGGAATTAAAGAGAGATCTAGCACAAGTTCGGATAAATCTTCAACAAGGCACCGGTAGGATTGTGAAAAGAACAATTGAATTAAAACGATAACAACGGAAGGGTAAACTTGAAAGAACCACCGTAAGAATATGGAGACGAACGAAGAGGCATCAATGAAGAATATGTGGAGGTTGAAATTGAAAACTGAGAACGAAGAAATATTCTGAAAGATCGCCTTCGGAGGAACACAAAGAAAAGAATTCATGAAAAACTTCGGATGGGTAAGAAAAGAATTCCTCACAAACGGAACAACTATGAGGATGGCATGAAGCTAGAACCACAACTCATCAAGAGAACGGGCCAAGATTTAAGAGAAACACTTCTCTGGTCTTCAAATGCTGAGAATGAAGACGAGAAATGTCATGAAGAATTATTGAGCACTCCGGACTGAAAAATTAAAAGGTTGAACCAAAGATGAAAAGAATTTGAAAGCGATCTTGGAGAAGGCATGTGACTGATGGAAATCATTCTTACATCACACTTTGAAAAGAATTTGAGTGTCACTCCGGAAAAAGAAGAGTCAGGTAAGATCCTGGGAAAAGACCTGTGGGTTAGGGCCCACTCAAAGAAAATCACCGTTGGAAAAGATTGCTAAAGAGATATTGCACCGGTTGAATTAAATGACTTGAATGAGATAACAATCTCAAAATAGCTTGAACAATTGAGAATGGAAAAGTGAATCTTCAGCACTCCGGATATGAAGAGCAAGAGGAGAAAGATTAATTGGTGCACCGGAATAAGAAAGCATTGTGAAAAGAGGAAAAGGATAAGATCAACACCAAAATCTTGAATTACATCCACCGGTAGAATTAGAGAACAAAAGAATGAAGAACTTGAAGCTCTTGAGCATCTTCACGATAATCACCGGATAAGAACATTGAAGGAAAAAAATGAAGAAATATCACATGAATAAAATGGATACTTCATTTGAGAATTTCTGGCTCCAAGAAGAAGAAGGGTGGGAGGGTGGGAAAAAACAAAGACAACTTGGGATGAATAAAAATGGACACCGGTTGAAAAGAATTTAATATGACCATCTCGATGATCAAGAAGGACTAGCACTCCCATAGAAATATGAGAACACCGATTAGGAAAGGTATGGAATCAACATTTACATCGAAGCAACTCGAATACCAGAATCAAAACAAAAACAAAGGATAGATATGCAACATGATCTTCACAATATCATCCGAACAAAGAATTGAACGAATGAATTCCGCAGGTACATCAACTTGTCGAGAAGCCACTTGGAGAACAAAAGGTAAATAAAAAGGAACAAGGTGCAGAAGAACAAATACAAGATAGAAGTTTCGTTCGACATCTTCGTGCTGAAAGCTCATGGAACATGTTACAAAAGGGTTTTGCAATCCCCGGATCAGCATAGCCAAGGATCCTTTAAGATGCAACTCCCGATCAGAACAAGTCCATAAAACCACTTCACTCAATGTAGAACCCCAAACTTCATATCGAGCATCCGTTGGAAGAATGCCTAGAACTACTAGATGAACCCACCTATAGATTTCCGAAAGTTTCCAGTTATGCAATCAGGTGTTGGGGATACACGGGAAGCACCGCGCAATCAACTCTAAACCTACATCCAGGTGTATCCATCCTTCAACACATAACCAGTCTTTCTCGGAAACTGTTTACCTCGGACCTTCGAAAAGCATCCACTATAACAAGCTATGGCAATACTCTCGAACTACCTCCCCAGTACTGGGTGATGTCGGGGTTATCTTGCCACTGGCCGTATAGGAGAGATTTTCGATGTCGGCCGTCTTAAGTATTTAGTACTGCCGCGATATGCTTGTGTCAATGATACCCCGAAGCTCAACTCCTCGGTAACAGGAGGCATCGGGAACAATATCCTTGTCACAAGAACATCGAAACAATCCCAGAATACTCGCGGGATCCTAAAAAAAAATTAGTGCAATTTTTGAAAGTAGAAGAGAAAAGAGTAATCGTCAGGAGTCCTCACCAGAGAGAAAGGGGATGAGAAGCAAAGAAATCCTACTCTCCGATATAATATAGGACTCAAAAAGTTTTCAGTGTGTGCCTAGACTCAACCGTCAACGATTCGATCAAACAGTGGGGGCTTCTAGGTCGGAGAAGGCTCTGAATACCAACTTGTAATGCCCAGGATGGAGTTATACCTCCTACGTGTCGAGGCACGACTTAAAGGCATAAATCCATCCTAGAATGATCTCAAGTTTGGTATCTTTGCACGACTCATGTAAAAAGAGGGATTAAATTGCAAAAGGAGATAGTTGGCTTACACTCGCCACTTCACACAATACATTACATAAGCAATCATCATTCAAAAACATCACAACCCGACTACGGGTAAGATCCAAAAGAAAGATACCAAAACAACATAAAGCCACAGGCCAAGATCGAATCCTAGTAGAAACCACTACTGAACATCGAAACGTCACAAACAAACGGTCAAACTCTTCATCGAGCTCCTGGTGAAGCACTGAACCAACTCCTGCATCGAGCTCGGCTGAACCTGCAACTGGTGTGGTGAAGTAACTGTGAGCCACAGAGGACTCAGCAATCCCGTTCCCGGGTAACACGACTATTTAAGCCTTGGGTGTGGACAAGGCTGAAGAAAGAACAAGAGGTGAAGGAACAAACAAGAGTCTGCAGCAGCAACTAGCACTAACTTACGCAATAGAGAGCGAGAAGAGAAGAGCATCGGTCGAAAGATGATCACGAAGTGATCCTAACTAAAGCCGGTCAAACATAACCCCACCGTGTTCAACTCCCGAATCCCTATTCGGAAATTGACAGTCACGGTACACACGCTGGTAGTGTATTGAAACATTGTGTCAAGTTATCTACAACCGGAATTAACAAGCTCCCATCTGCCACATAACCACGGGCACGGCTTTCGAAAGTTCAAACCCTGCAGGGGTGTTCCAACTTGACCCATTACAAGCCCACGATCCGCGAAGTCGCAACTCCATAGGTGGGAAGACCCGAGTATTCTCGGAATCCCGTGCTCAAGTTAAACCGAACTAAGGTAAGGCTAATCCAGCAAATCCTCCCGGCGTGTCGACACCCTGATAGTAGCCGCACGTATCTAGGTCTCAGGACACGACCGGATGGGCGATGCTACAGGACCCAAACCTCGAGTTTCCCCGTGGTGGTTCCCGCAGGACCCCCGTTTGGGACCAACACCATCGGCACTGGCCCCCCCCCCTGCTATGTAGAAATAAAGGATCCTCGAGGGAGCGACCCTCTATGCAAATTTAATTAATTAATTAAGTTGTTATTATGAGGCAAATAGTACCAAATGTTGGGACTTGCTGGAAAAGACTTAGCACTTAGCGGTTTATCAAGGGGGTCCCATACACCCCAACCGTGTTAGGAACGCATAATCAAGGAACATAACACCGGTTTATACGGTTCCTAACGGCATGAGTGGAACAAAACACCAAGCAAAAGGCTTAGCCTTCCACCCTGCCAGTATATAGATGATTTCATTTTTAAGCATTTATATAGTGTGATATAACCCAACCAAACTTCAACATGAAGCAAGCATCTTTAATCTTCACCTGCAACTAACAATGCTATAAGAAGGGCTGAGCGAAGCGTACTTAGCCAAGCAACAGTTTGCATAGGTAGGGTGGTTAAACATGGCAATTGGTTACAAGTAGGAGGCTGACAAGAAGAACATGGGCATCGAGGCAAAACTATAGAGCGTTACTCTAGCAATAGGCAAAGATAGTAATGATATCCGAGTTCGGTCATCTTGCCTGGAATTCCACAGAGGAAGAAGAACGGATCCAAGAAGCAGACGGAGCAACAGACGAGCGGATCCTCACAACTCCGGAACGAAACCGAAGCTAACAAGAGAAGCAACCGGAAAGAAGCAAACAACACGGTAAACACACAAACATAAACATGGCATACGATGCACAAGCAAGCATAATGCATGTCCGGTTTAATATGCATGGCAAGGCAAAGTGCACAAACAACACTACAAGTTAAGTGGAGCTCAATATGCAACGAGTTGCATATTGACGAAACACCACATAATAATTATTTAGTTGACTCTCGTTATTAACAAGACAAGATTAAATGTTTTTAGCATGGCAAGAGGTGAAACATAATAAAACTACACTAATAAGACATTTTAAATGAGGCCAGAAAATAACAACAACATATCCGGAAAATCCCCATGAGCATGTTTAAAAATTATTAAAGCAACAACAATTACACATTCTCATGTTGTTATATGATGCGGATGACATGATCAAGCTTTATGCAAGTTTAATAAAAGGTTGACAAACAAGAGATATGAAGCATTTGTCACCGTGGTGGAATGGAAAGGGTGCCACGACAACGATCCGAAAATGATGCAACGCAACATCTCGGTTCCGGTAACTCGTTGAGAGTCCGGTGCAAAAGGTAGAATCGACGTGAGCAAGTCGAACAAGATGAAAGTGGGTGGATCCCGTCACCGGGTTCCCACGACTCGGTGACGAGGCAACCGAGGAACATGACAAAAGGAACGAAACGGACACGGTGCACACACGGGAAACATTTCATACAACACAAGCAAGCATGCAACTCACGGGTCACGTCTCGGGGTTATACCTTCGAAACACTCGTTTCGGGACGGTTCGAGTTCGTAGTGGAAGTAGCCGTAGTAGTGGAAGTAGTGGTACACGAGTCGTGGTACACGGGGCGACGGTAGAGGAAGTAGTCGTTCTCGTTTCCGAAGAGGAAGTAGTGGTTCACGTCATCGTGTCGTGGTACTTGGCGAAATCCTCGTTTCCGGGCGACGGTAGTGGTACACGCGACGGTAGTCGTTCACGAGTGCTCCGGGCGTCGAGGTACTTGTACATGTAGTGGTACTTGTCGGGTCATGTAGTGGATCACGTTCATCGGAGAGGTACTTGGTGTTTCCGGGCGTCGGTAGGGGTACTTGTCGCGGTCGTCGTCGACGTAGAGGAACTTGGTCTCGGCTTGTCGTTTTTCCGTAGATGAACGGGTCGTCGTGGTACTTGTCGGGGCCGTCTTGGCAACGTAGTTGTACACGGGTCGTTGCGGTCTTTGGCGGTAGACGTTTCCGTTCTCTGTCAAGGTCAACACCAGCATGCACGAAAACAAAACAAAATCTACAGCACAAAACTCAACACGGCAGCAACAGCACGGAGGACCACGGCCGGATCCCTCCTGATCCGGGCCGGATGGAGGCGAAGCAGGGTCGCGGGCCTGCGAGGAGGCACTTGCGGCGAGGCAGCACGGGCGCTGGCCTGTGGCCTTCGAAGGCAGGAGGACGGGGCCGAGGATGGCCGCGCGGTCGCGGTGCTGGACGGAGGGAGCCGGGGCGCTGGACGCCCGGCGCCGGAGGCGAGGATGGAGGGGCGACGGGTTGCTCGGGGTCGGGCGCGCTGGGGCCTCGGAAGCTTGTCCTGGGGCTTGCTGGAGAGGGGAGCCGCGGGATCCCGGGCGATGCAGAGGAGATGGGAGGGCGCGCTCGGGAGGCGAGGATGAGGCCGCGCGGCGCCTTGGCGACGGAGGCCTCTGGTGCGGCCCCGGGCCGGCTTGGAGAAGCGGGGGGGCGACGAGGCACTGGTCGAGGCCCTGGGTTCCTGGCCTTGGCGCGTGCAGAGAGGCCACGAGGGAAACGTCCTCTGCGCGAGGAGACGCGTCGCTGGCTTGCGCCAGAGAAGGAGGGGGCGCGCTCGAGGGGAGAGATCGAGCGAGGGACTCGGGGCGCTGTCTTCGAACGAGGGAAGAGAAGAGAGATCGAGAGGAGAGGGAAACGGAGTGGCGGCGGGGTCGGGACGAGAGGGAGAGAAGAGGCGAGAGCGAGGGAAGGGCTGGAGAGATCGCTAGGGTTAGGGGGAAGGAACCGGGCCTTGGGCCAGAGAAGGAGGAGAAGAGGTGCGGCCTGGAGGAGGAAGGAGGCTGACTGGGAGGCTCTTTTTCTTTTTATTTTCTTTAGCAGAAAATAAAAGAGAAGAAAGAAAAGAGGAGGGAAGAGGAAAAGATAGCACACGGGAGCATTTTTCTCGGGCATCATAAAATGAGCAAAGACCGAGAAAAATAGCAAAGGCATGAACGAAAAATAATTCAAACATATTTGAATTTAATTCAAATAGGTTTGAACTAAGACGAGATTATTGAAGTGTCCAAAAATGTTCAAATTTTTGGAGGAACCTCGAAACAACGGAAAAGCATTATTTGCAAGGTTTGGAAGGAGAAGCTCGAAGTGAAAAGACATGGGGGAAAAATTATGCAAGTGTGTTATGGTGATTCCGAAGCAATGGAATATTTATTAATATAGCTCCCTAAATATTGAGAGGCTTTTGTATGTTATAAAGAGAAGACATCTTCCCTCGATTTAAATGGACCGAAGGCCCACACGAATTATTAGGTTGAGATGCAAAAATAAAATATGACATGATGGCATGATGACATGATGCAATGCAAAAATAAAAACACAAGCACAAAAGAAACACACGGGCAACCCGGAACATCTGGAATCTTCGGGAAGCTTCTGGAATCTTCTGGGACGTCGGTCTCGGGCGTCACATTAAGTGACACGATAGATATTGAAACCACGCCGGTTAAAACAAGATAGAGAAGGAATGAAAATGTAATAATTCGGACAGCACTCCGACTGAAAATGGAAGGAATTACCATGAGCTTGATAAGATGGTATGATACTTCATGAAATCAATAACACAGTGCCTCTGAAACAATTTAAAGAATGACACACATGGTAATAAAGTTTCAGAGAACACTGCGGTTGAAAAGAGTGGCAAACTTGATAAGATGAGGGAACTTGAATGGATGACACGACACTCCTGTTAAATGGACGAGAAAGGAAAATAACATGATCTTGATATGACATGATGATGGTTCTAAGAGAGAAATATTACAAAGCCTCCGGAATGAACAAATAAAAGCTAGATCAATGAAAGAAAAGACGAAGAAGAAAATGACAACTTCTCCACACTTGAATTGGTAAAGCAACCTTACAAAGATGGATTGAACGGAATTGTTGAGAAAATCAACAACAAAAGAATGAGCTTGTTGTGGGCTTATGGAAAATATCTCAAAATTATGAGGTGACAACCAGCCACTAACGGAAAACATTTGATTGGATTGAGATCAACAAGGAGACGAAAAAATTCTTTCACCGAGAGGATAAATGAAGAACTTGGGTCATTTATAAGCACCATAAATAGCAACAATCCTTAGGTAAAGCTTTTAGGTGAAATACAACCCAAGATAACTCCAACGAAGAAATTGACGGGTTTAAATATCTCATTCTTGATAACTTGTGAATCATGAAACATGGAGGGAAATTGTCAAGAATGATATAACACCACCTCAAAAGATAAGGGAGCAATAATTGCACTTCAAAATGCAAGATGAAGAATACTTGAGCTCCTCCAACAAGAATCTTGAAGAACATTTTGAGAATGGAAGAAATCTTTGATGAACCACCATGTTGAACCTTCGGTAACAAAAGGATGAGAAGTGAAGGATGAAAAGAATAAGATTGAAGCCTTGCAATGATTTAGATGGAGCTTCACGATGAGAAAATTGAGGGAGCTTAGAACACCGGGAGACAAGACGAACAACTTGAAACCAAGAAATTTTCCTAATGAACAAACTGTGAAGGAAGGGATTAATCACTTGGAAAAAACAAAAATAAGAATTATGTAATGCGTATCCTCCACCAATTAAATTGATGAGAAGCAAAGAATTTGCATACTACTTATTCTCATTGAAAATATTAAGAGAGATATAGCATTTCTACGGACCACCGATAGGATTTGGAAAGAACGAATGAAATGATATGATAATAAAGGAAGAAGAATCTTGAAGGAACCGCCGTAAAAATTGAATCTGGGTGATGATAGAGAACAAACCACCAGGAAGAATTAGAAAATGAATGAAGATACATGAGGCAATCTTAGATACAAAAGAACGAATGGATCACGAGCAAAGTAAAGAATACTTGAATGATGCACCGGAAGAATATGGAGACGAACGAAGAGGCGTAAATTAAGAATAGTTGGAGGACAAAGTTGAAAATTGAGAACGAAGAAATCTTCTGAAATGATGGCCTCTGGAGAATCAAAATGGAAAACAACTTTTGAAATGGATTTGGGACGGTCATGAAAAGAATTCTCACAAACGAAACAATTATGAGGATTATATGAAGCTAGAACCATGAATGTTCGTGAGAACGGACAAGATTTAAGAGAAACTCTTGTTCGGTCTTCAAATGGTGAGAATGACAACAAGAACCGCCGTGAAGAATTTGATATACTCTGAAAGAATGAAAATATAAAGGTTGAAGCAACAATGAATGAAAGTGATCTTGGAGAAGGCATATGCCTGATGAAAATTCATACTTACGTCACGCTTTGAAAAAAAATTGAGAATAACTCCGGAAAATAGAAGCGTGAGGTAAGATCCAGGGAAAAGACCTGTGGGTTAGGGCCCACTCAAAAGAAACACCGTTGAAATGATTACTTGAAAGAGAGATTGCACCGGTTGAATTAAATGACTTGAATGAGATAACAGCCTCAAAATAGATTGAATGGATTAAGAATGGAAACGCGGATCTTCCGAGATATCTTCAGCACTCCGGAGAAGAATTAGAGGGATTTGAATAAACAAGAGAGACTTTGGATAAGAAATTCCAACATGTGAAAACATGTGAAACAAGAGGAAAAGATATGATTAACATTGAAGCTTGAATTTAGTCTACCAGAGAAGAAACAAGAAATAGAGAATGATAAACTTGAACCTGAGCATCTTCCTGAGAATTACCGGATAAGGACATTGAAGGAAAAGAATGAAGAAACATCACATGAATAAAATGGATATTTCATTTGAGAATTTCTGGCTCCGAGAAGAAGAGGGGTGGGAGGGTGGGGAAACAAAGACAACTTGGGATGAATGAAACAGACACCGTTGAGAAAAGACTGAGAGTTGATCCTGCAGATGATGAAGAGATCATATTAACTTGAAGCGAAGCACGCCGGTTGAAAAGAATTTACATGACAAACTCGATGATCAAGCAGGATTAGCACTGCCATAGAAATATGAGAACACCGATTAGGAAAAGTATGGAATCAACACTTGACATCGAAGCAACTCGAATACCACAATCAAAACAAAAAAAGGATAGATATGTTCCAACATAATCTTGACAATATCATTCGAACAGAGAATTGAACGAATGAATTACATAGCTTAATGGTACATCAACTTGTCGAGAAGCCACTTGGGAGAACAAATGATAGAATAAAACAACAAGGTAACAGATAGAACAAATACATAATAGAGGTTTCGTCCCACATGTTCGTGCTGAGGACCCATGGCACGTGTTACAAAGGGCCTTGCAATCCCCGAGTCAACATAGCCAAGGACTCTTTAAGATGCAACCCCCCAGTGTAACCTCGACCATGATAACCTCTCCACTAGATGTTGAACCCCAACCTCATATCATGCACCCGTTGGAAGATTACCTAAGAGCTACTTGAATTCCAACCTATTAATTCCCGAAGCTTTCCGGTTATGCAATCTGGTGTTGGGGATACAGGGGAAGAACAATATCTCACCCAACTAGCAATACCTACATCCAGCTGTATCCATCTGTCAACACATAACCAGGCACCTTCGAAAACCGTTTACCTCGGACCTTTGAAATGCATCCGCTATACTAGCTATGGCAATACTCCCGAACTATCCCCCTAGTACTCGGTGACGTCGGGGTTATCTCACCACCAGACACGCATAGAAGAGTTTTCGATGTTGGCCGCCTCTCGTATTCTAGAACTATAACAATACACAATGGGACGACAATACCTCAGAGCTCAACTCCCAGGGACTCAGCCTAAACAGACGGGACGCACCAAGACAGAATTCTCATCACAAAGATATCGGAACAATCCAAACAATACCCGCGTGATCCTAAAAAAAATTTGGTGAAAAATTGAGGATAGTGATGTTAAAACAACGTCAGGAATCCTCACCAGAGCGATGAAGGGATGAGGAGTAAAAAGAAATCCTACTATCCAATATATATAGGACTCAAAACATTTTTGTGTGTGTGTCTAGACTCAACATCGGCAGCGGTTCGATCAATCAGGGGGCTCCTAGGTCGGAGAAGGCTCTGATACCAAATTGTAATGCCCATGATGCGACTATAGCTCCTACGTGTCAGGGCACGAGTTAGAGACATAATCGCATTCTGGAATGATCGCAAGCGTGGTATCTTTGCACAACTCATGTAATGAACAGAGATAAAAGAGATAAATAGTTGGCTTACACTCGCCATGTCACACAATTAAATCAACATTCATACATTCATCCAAATAACACAGAGTCCGTCTACGGACAAAATCAAACGAGAAAAGATACCACAACCACAAGTCCTAATCGCCCCTAGTAGGAACCACTACTGATCGTCGGGATACATCACATACACACGACCCCTTTCTTCATCGAACTCCCAGTGAAGTTCTTGTCCATCTCCTGCGTCGTACTCAGTTGTACCTGCATCTAGTGTGTGTTGTAATATGTGAGTCACAAGGACTCAGCAATCCCATTCCCAGGTATCAAAACTAACAAAGCCTTTTACGTGTGGAGAGGTAATAAAGTGGTTGCAGCAAGCACTAAGCACCTAGCTTACGAAGTCAGAGCGAGATGAGAAAAGTGCCAATGGTCGCTAGAGATGATCAATAAGTGATCCTAGCTACTCACGTTCAAGCATAACCCCACTGTGTTCACTTTCCGAAAGCCCTTCGAAAAGAGACCGACATGGTTACGCACACAGGTAGTGTATTCTTAAGGATATGGTGTCAAGTTATCTACAACTGGATATTAACAAATTCACATCTGCCACATAACCGCGGGCACAGCTTTCAAAAGTTAATAACCCTGTAGGGGTGTCCCAAATTAGCCCATCACAAGCTCACGATCCGCGAAGTCACAACTCCATGTTGGGAAGACCCGAGTATTCTCGGAATCCCGTGCTGAAGATATTTCGAGAAAGGTAAAACTAATCCAGCAAGACCTCCTGGCGTGCCGACACCCAGATAGTAGCCGCGCGTATCTCGTCTCCGACCACGACCGGATAGGTCAGCCTACAGGTATATACCAATCCTCGAGTTTCCCATGGTGGCCCCACAGTCTGCCCAGTTTGGACCAACACTCATGAGGAGCACTGGCCCAGGTTGTTGATTAAGAACTCGGGTTAATTACTCCCTATGCAAGTTTTAGTTGTTAGGCAAATGTAGTACCAAAGTTGGGCCTTGCTGGAAAAGCTTTAAGCAGTGCGAATTATCGAGGGGGGCCCATAAACCCCAACCGTGTTAGGAACGCAAAATCAAGGAACATAACACCGGTTTATCGGGTCCTAGGGCGGCATGAGTGGAACAAAACACCAAGCAAAAGGCCAAGCCTTCCACCCATTACCAATATATATGTGCATTATTAAATAAGATATATATTGTGTTATCCCAATAAACGAGTCCAACATGGAGAAATCTTCCAACTACACCTGTAACTAACAACGCTATAAGAGGGGCTGAGCAAAAGCGTACTTAGCCAATCAACGGTTTCCTAGGAAGACGATTAGAGTGTTTCATGGCAACATAGGAGGCTGACAAGACAAGAATGGGCATTGAGGCATAACTATAGAGCGAGACAACTAGCAAAGCAAAGATAGAGGTGATATCAGGGAACGGTCATCTTGCCTAGAATCCCGCAAGCAAGAAGATCGAGTCCATGAAGAAGACAAACGGACGTAGTCGAACGAATCCTCACAACTCTGGAACGAAACCGAAGCTAACAAGAGAAGCAAACCAAAAAGAAGCAAACAACATGGTAAACATGCAAGCATAAACATGGCATATGATGAGAAAACAAGTATGATGCATGTCCGGTTTAAAGATGCAAGGCAAAGTGCACAGACAAAACTACAAGTTAGGTGGAGCTCAATATGCAACGAGTTGCATATTGACAAAACACCACATTCACATATTTAGTTTGATCTCGGTTAGGTACCCCAACAATGTTAAATGTTAATTAACATGTCAAGAGGTGAAGCATGAGCAAACTACACTATCTAGGTATTTTTAAATGAGGCCGGAAAACAAACAACAATTCCGGAAAATGCCCATGTGCATATAAAGTTTATTTAACTTGAGCTATAGCTAACTAGTTGTGAATTAAACCATTTTAACATGCCATCTAAGCAAATTAAAGCAAACAACAACTTTAAGAATTTAAATGTTGTTATCGTGATGCGGATGACTTAAACAAGTTTTATGCAATTTTTGTGAAAAAGTTGACATGAACATGTTATAAGATCTGAAGCATTTGTCGCCATGACGGAAAGAAAGGGGTACCACGGCAACAACAACGGAAATGATGCCATGACAACGTTCCGGTTCCGACAACTCGCTGAGATGCCGGCGCAAAAGAAGTGATGCGATCGTGTCATGCAAAGAGATAGGTTGGGTGCTCCCGTTACCGGGTTCCCACGGGTTGGTGGCAAGGAAACGAGCGACAAAACGGACACGGTGCAAACATACGGTTCATCTCATACATCACACATTCATTCGTTCACGGGCGTCGTCTCGGCGGCATACCTTCGAAGCGAGCGTTCTCGGAGCGGTTTGAGTTCGTCGAGGAAAGTAGTCGTACACGATGCCGGTAGTTGTACACGGGTCTTTGGCGACGGTAGTGGTACACGGTCGTCGTGGTACTTGTCGATCTGTGTAGTCGAACTCGGCGAGCGGTGGTCGTCGTGGTACTTGTCGAGTCGTAGTGGCAGTTGGCGAAATAAAGGTCGACGGTGTACTTGGTGTCTACGGTAGAGATACTTGCCGAAGGGCTTGGGTCTTGTCAACGATATTCACCCGAGGGTCAACGGCGAGCGCTGCAAGGGCCGACACGAGCGACGGCTTCGGAAGGCATGGTAAACAGGGCACATTGATGACGGTCTTGGCGTCGAGCAGAATCGAGCGGGACTTGGCGATGCAGTCATCGTTCTCGCGTGTTTCACACAAAGAAGCAGGGGAGCCGCGACGAGGGACAAGGTGGTCGCTGCTGCTGCATGCTGGGCCGGCGGGAGGAGGCGCTCGGGAGCCCGACGCGCCTGGATGGTTGCTGCTACAACCTCGGGCTGCTGGAGCGCTTCAGAACTGCTGCTCGCGGACCCTGCGGGAGCGGACGAAGGCAGCTGCGCAAGGGACTCTGGGATGGCGCGGACTTGACAGCAGGGCCGGTGCGGGGACGACCGGATTCGAGGCCATGGTGGCGGGGAGGCAGGCACTCCGGCGTGGATGAGCTTGAGGCCGACGGCTGGCAAGAAGTAAAGGGATGGCAACGATGGCGCTCGAGGCAGGAGGTGGCTTGGCATCGGGTGGAGCTCGGCGGTGGCGGTGAAGAAGGACGGCGGCGCTGGGCGGCGGTGGAGAAGGACGGTGTAGCGCAGCTCAACGGCGGCGGTCACCGGCATGGCGCTCGCCCATGGCTAGACATGGGAAAGGAGGTGATGCGACAAGGAGGCAGGGCCTCGGGTGCTCGCGGACGAGGGCCTAGAGGCTACGGTCGGATGAGACGATCTGGTGGCTGGCTGGAGCGAGGTGGCAGGAAGGGATCGAGCAGAGGCGTTCTTGCTCCTCTCTGATGGCACGAGCAGGGGAAGGAGGGAGAGGCCAGGGGAGTTGGGGATCGATCGGGGGGCTCGATTGCTAGCTAGGGTTAAGGAGAGGGGCGGCTGGGCCAAGGCATGGGTTGGAGATGGCCTAGATGGCCTGCTGGGATGCTCTCTGATACGTCTCCAACGTATCTATAATTTTTTTATTGTTCCATGCTATTATTTATGGTGTCTTGGATGTTTAATGGGCTTTATCATACACTTTTATATCATTTTTGAGACTAACCTACTAACCCAAAGGCCCAGTCCAGATTGCTATTTTTTGCCTGTTTCAGGGTTTTGAAGAAAAGGGATATCAAACGGATTCCAAACGGAATGAAACCTTCGCGAGAGATATTTTTGGAGAAAATCACGCACAAGGGACATGAGAACGACGTCACGGGAGCCACGAGGTGCCCACGAGGGTGGGGGCGCGCCCCCCTTCCCAGGGCGCGCCCCCACCCTCGTGGGAACCTCGTGAGTCCCCAGGTGTCCTCCTTCCTCCTATATAAGTCTACGTACCCCGAAACCATCAGCAACAGAGAGAAAACCCTAATTCCACCACCACAAGTAGAACCTTTGGGAAGACTTGTGTGAAGTTTATGTGATCTTGCTGTGAAAAACAGACTCGTTAGCGCTCACGAGAATGATCATCAGATTTTACTGGAGCGTGCTATTTAGTTGGTTCTTTTTGCAGATGAATAATAGACAAATTACTCACGTTTACCAATTTAGTTTGAGTTTTTTGGAGTTACAGAAGTACGCGAAACATGCAGATTACTACAGACTGTTCTGTTTTTTGATAGATTCTGTTTTTCGTGTGTTGTTTGCTTATTTCAATGCATCTATGAGTAGTATTGGCAAGTATGAACCATAGAGAAGTTGGAATAAAGTAGGTTTAACACCAATATAAACAAAGAATGAATTCATTGCAGTATCTTTGAGTAGTGGTTTGCTTTCTTATACTAACGGAGCTCACGAGAATTTTTGTCTAAGTTTTGTGCTGTGAAGTTTTCAAGTTTTGAGTATTGCTTTGATGGACTATGGAACAAAGAGCAGAAAGGGCCTAAGATTGCGGATGCCCATGGCACCACAAGTAAAATTCAAGGACAATCAAAAGCCTAAGCTTGGGGATACCCCGGGAAGGCATCCCCTCTTTCGTCTTCATCCATCGGTAGCTATACTTGGAGCTATATTTTTATTCACCACATGATATGTGTTTTGCTTGGAGCGTCTTGTATAATTTGATTCTTTGCTTTTTAGTTTGAGATAATTATCCTTGCTGGACACACCTATTTGAGAGAGTTAAATATGGCCTAGGAATTGATAGAACACTCTATGTGCTTCACTTATATCTTTTGAGTTGAATAGTTTTTGCTCTAGTGCTTCACTTATATATTTAAGAGCACGGTGGTGATTATATTTTGTAGAAATTTTTGAACTATCATGCTTCACTTATATTCATTTGAGAGTCTATTAAAACAGCATTGTAATGTGTTTAGGCTATAAAACTAGTCTTCACATGATAGACATCCAATATCAATGTAGTAAAAAAATTCACAGTAAGTGCAATGAATATAATGAGATGTTGGATGCTTGATAATTGTTTTGAGATATGAGGATAGTGATATTAGAGTCATGCTAGTGGAGTTATTATGAAATTGAGAAATACTTGTGTTAAGGTTAGTGATTCTCATATCATGCACGTATGGTGAACCGCTATGTGACGAAGTTAGAGCATGAGGTATTTGTAAAGTGCCAACCTTTGTGTGGAGGTCGGGGGCACGCGATGGTTAACTCCTTCCAACCTCCCCCCTAGGAGCATGCGTTGATTGCTTTGTTTTGATGACTCGTAGATTTTTGCAATAAGTATATGAGTTCTTATGACTAAGGTTGAGTACATGGATTATACGCAGTCTCACCCTTCCACCATTGCTATTCTCTCTTGTACCACACAACTTTTGCCGGTACCATACACCCACTATATACCCTTTCTCAAAACAGCCACCATATTATTCCTCAAAACAGCCACCATACCTACCTATCATGGCATTTCCATAGCCATTCCGAGATATATTGCCATGCAACTTTCCATCGTTTTGTTCATATGACACACATCATATTGTCATATTGCCATTGCATAATCATGTAGTTGACATCGTAATTGTGGCAAGGCCACCATGCATAACTTTTCATATGTGTTACTCTTGTTTCATTGCACATACCGGTATACCGCTGGAGGCATTCATATAGAGTCATAGTTTGTTGTAGTATCGAGTTGTAATGAAAGTGTGATGATCATCATTATTAGAACATTGTCCCATTGGAGGAAAGGCTAAATCTATAAAGCCCCTCCACAAAAAAAAAGAAAAAAAAAGGTGAAAGAAAAAAGAATGGCCCAAAAAAAGGGACAATTGCTACTATCTTTGTTTCACACTTGTGCTTCAAAGTAGCACCATGTTCTTCATTGTAGAGAATCTCATGCTTAGTCATTTCATATACTAGTGGGAATTTTCGTCATAGAACTTGGCTTATATATTCCAATGATGGGCTTCCTCAAATGCCCTAGTTTTTCGTGAGCAAGCAAGTTGGATGCACACCCACTAGTTTATTTTGTTGAGCTTTCATACATATTTAGCTCTAGTGCATCCGTTGCATGGCAATCCCTGCTCACTCAAATTTATATCTATTGATGGGCATCTCCATAGCCCGTTGATACGCCTAGTTGATGTGAGACTATCTCCCTCCTTTTTTTCTTCTCCACAACCACCTCTCTATTCCACCCATAGTGCTATGTCCATGGCTCATGCTCATGTATTGCGTGAAAGTTGAAAGGTTTGAAAGAATAGAGTATGAAAACAAGTGTTGGGCTGAAAATGGGGTTGTGCATGATATGAATATTCTGTGTGATAACGAGGGAGCATAGCCAAACTATATGATTTTGTAGGGATAACTTTCTTTAGCCATAGTATTTTGAGAATACATGATTGCTTTGTTAGTATGCTTGAAGTATTATTATTTCTTATGTCAAGATAGACTTTTATCTTGAATCTTTCAGATCTGAACATTCATGCCACAATTAAGAGAATTACATTGAAAAACTATGTTGGTTAGCATTCCACATCAAAAAATTTGTTTTTATCATTTACCTACTCGAGGACGAGAAGGAATTAAGCTTGGGGATGCTTGATACGTCTCCAAAGTATCTATAATTTTTTATTGTTCCATGCTATTATTTATGGTGTCTTGGATGTTTAATGGGCTTTATCATACACTTTTATATCATTTTTGGGACTAATCTACTAACCCAAAGGTCCAGTCCAGATTGATGTTTTTTGCCTGTTTCAGGGTTTTGCAGAAAAGGAATATCAACCGGAGTCCAAATGGAATGAAACCTTCGCGAGAGATATTTTTGGAGAAAATCACGCACAGGGGACTTGAGAACCACGTCAGGAGAGCCACGAGGTGCCCACGAGGGTGGGGGCGCGCCCCCCTTCCTAGGGCGCGCACCCTGCCTCGTGGGGCCCTCGTGAGTCCCCCGGTGTCCTCCTTCCTCCTATATAAGTCTACGTACCCCAAAACCATCAGCAACAAAGAGAAAACCCTAATTCCACTGTCGCAACCTTGTGTTCCCGTGAGATCCCATCTTGGGGCCTGTTCCGGAGCTCCGCCGGAGGGGGATCCATCACGGAGTGCTTCTACATCATCATCATCGCCCTCACCATGAGTTGTGAGTAGTTTACCACAGACCTTCGGGCCATGGCTAGTATCTAGATGGCTTCTTCTCTCTCTCTGGATCTTAATACAAAGTTCTCCTCGGTCTTCGAGCAGATCTATTTGATGTAATCTCTTTTTGCGATGTGTTTGTCGAGATTCGATGAATTGTGAGTTTACGATCAAGATTATCTACGAGAAATATTTGGTTCTTTTCTTAACTATTTTTGTGTGCTCATAATATCCTTGCAAGTCTCTTCAAAATATTGGTTTGGTTTGGCCTACTAGATCTATAGTTCTTGCAATGGGAGAAGTGTTTGGCTTTGGGTTCAATCTTGCGGTGTCCTTTCTCAGTGATAGTAGGGGCAGCAAGGCACGTATTGTATTGTTGCCATCAAGGATAAAAAGATGGGGTTTATATCATATTGCTTGAGTTTATCCCTCTACATCATGTCATCTTGCTTAAGGCGTTACTCTATTCCTATGAACTCAATACACTAGATGCATGATGGATAGCGGTCGATGTGTGGAGTAATAGTAGTAGATGCAGGCAGGAGTCGGTCTACTTGTCTCGGACGTGATGCCTATATACAATGATCATGCCTAGATAGTCTCATAATTATTCGCTTTTCTATCAATTGCTCGACAGTAATTTGTTTACCCGCCGTAGAATATCGCTATCATGAGAGAAGCCACTAGAGAACACTATGGCCCCGGGGTCTATTCTCAACATATCAATCTACATCTACTTTACTTTTTCCGCTTTTACTTTCTGTTCTTATAAACAAAAATACCAGAAGTATAAACTATCATCTCTATCAGATCTCACTTTCGTAAGTGGACGTAAAGGGATTGACAACCCCTTATCGCGTTGGCTGCGAAGTTCTTATTTGTTTGTGGAGGTGCGAGGGACTCGCGCGTGGTCTCCTACTGGATTGATACCTTGGTTCTCAAAAACTGAGGGAAATACTTACGCTACTGTGCTGCATCTCCCTTTCCTCTTCGAGGAAATACAACGCAAGCTCGAGAAGTAGCACTCTCTCTCCCCTCTCTTCTAAAGAAAGAAAAAAAAAGATAAGAAGGAAAAGAAAGAGAGGTTAGGGGGGACTTGGGCAAGAGGTCAATTTTCCCGGACTCGCAAAAATGCGCTGGTTCCAAGAAAAATAGAAAAGAGGCGTGATTGAAAGATGTAAATTCAAACTCATTTGAATTTCATCCAAATGGGTTTGAACTAGGACTTCGGAAAGGAAGGTCCAAAAATGCTCGGATTTTTGGTGGAGCTTGGATAAGGGACAAAAGAATTATCGACAAAGTTTGAGAGTCAAAACTGGAAGAAGGAAAGGACAAAGGATTTTTAACATGCAAGTGTGTTGTGGTAAATTCCTAATTATCGGAATATTTTTAATAGCTCCATAACTATTCGGAGGATATGTTATAAAGAGAAATCACCATGTGAATTCCCTCGATTTAAATACATCAAACGTTCTATGCAATATATTTAGTTGAGTTTTGAAAATTAAATGACATGATGGCATGATGCAATGATGCAAAGCAAAAATAAAATAGAGCAAGCAAATAAAACACACGACGAAACTTGGAATAGTTGGAAGTCTTCTGGAGCGTCGATCTTGGGGCGTCACACTAAGCCTGTAGCAGCCATGTAAAATTTGCAACAACAAAGTGGAGGACGTCTAACTTGTTTTTGCAGGGCATGTTGTGATGTGATATGGTCAAGAAGTGATAAGTTATACGTTATTGTATGAGATGATCATGTTTTGTAAATTATCGGCAACCGACAGGAGCCTTATGGTTGTCTCTTTATTGTGTGAATTGCGAAAGCCATGTAATTGCTTTACTTTATCACTATGAGTTAGCGATAGTAGTAGTAGCAATAGTTGGCGAGACGACCACGGCGCTACGATGAAGATCATGGTGTCAAGCCGGTGACGATGGAAATCATGACGATGCTTTGGAGACGGAGATCAAAATCACAAGATGATGATGGCCATACCATGTCACATATTTTGATTGCATGTGATGTTTATCATATTTTGCTTAGTACGGCGGTAGCATTATAAGATGATCCCTTATAAAATTTCAAGGTACAAGTGTTCTCCCTGAGTATGCACTGTTGCGATAGTTCGTCGTGTCGAGACACCACATGATGATCGGGTGTGATAAGCTCTACGTTCAAATACAACGGGTGTAACACAGTTTTGCACATGCAGAATACTTGGGTTAAACTTGACGAGCCTATCATGTACAGACATGGCCTCGGAACACTAGAGACCGAAAGGTCGAGCATGAATCATATAGTAGATTTGATCAACATAAGATGTTCACCGTTGAAAACTACTCCATCTCACGTGATGATCTGACATGGTTTAGTTGATACGGATCACGTGATCATTTAGATGACTTAAGGGATGTCTATCTAAGTGGGAGTTCTTTAGTAATATGATTAGTTGAACTTTAATTTATCATGAAATTAGTCTTGATAGTATTTGCAAATTATGTTGTAGATCAATAGCTCGCATTATAACTCCCCTATGTTTTTGATATGTCCTAGAGAAAACCAAGTTGAAAGATGTTAGTAGCAATGATGCGGACTAGGTCCGTGATCTGGGGATTATCCTCATTGTTGCACAGAAGTATTATGTCCTTGATGCACCGCGAGGTGACAAACCTATTGCAGGAGCAGATGCAGACGTTATGAATGTTTGACAAGCTCGGTATGATGACTACTTGATAGTTTAGTGCGCCATGCTTTACGGCTTATAACTGGGACTTCAAAAACGTTTTGAACGAGCATATGCGATGTTCCAAGAGTTGAAAATAGTATTTCAGACTCATGCCCGTGTCGAGAGGTATGAGACCTATAACAAGTACTTTGCCTCCAAGATGGAGGAGAATAGCTCAACCAATGAGCATGTACTCAGAATGTCTGAATACTACAATCGCTTGAATCAAGTGGGAGTTAATCTTCCAGATAAGATAGTGATTGACAGAGTTCTCTAGTCACTATCACCAAGTTACTAGAACTTCGTGATGAACTATAATATGCAAGGGATGATGAAAACGATTCCCGAGCTCTTCGTGATGCTGAAATCAACGAAGGTAGAAATCAAGAAAGAGCATCAATTGTTGATGGTTAACAAGACCACTAGTTTCAAGAAAAGGGCAAGGGGAAGAAGGGGAACTTCAAGAAGAATGGCAAGCAAGTTGTCACTCCCGTGATAAAGCCCAAAGCTAGACCTAAGCCTGAAACTGAGTGCTTCTAACTGCAAAGGAAATGGTCACTAGAAGCGGAAGTTCTCTGAATATTTGGCGGATAAGAAGGATGTCGAAGTGAACAAAGGTATACTTGATATACATATTGATAATGTGTACCTCACAAGTGTTCATAGTAGCCCCTGGGTATTTGATACTTGTTCGGTTGCTAAGATTGGTAACTCGAAACAGGAGTTGCAGAATAAACGGAGACTAGTTGAGGGTGAGGTGATGATGTGTGATGGAAGTAGTTCCAATATTGATATGATCATCATCGCACACTTCATGTACTTTCGGGATTAGTGTTAAACCTAAGTAAATGTTATTTGGTGTTTCGTTGAGCATGAACAAGATTGGATTGTGTTTATTGCAATACGGTTATTCATTTAAGTGAGAGAATAATTGTTATTCAGTTTACATGAATAAAACCTTCTATGGTCATACACCCAAGGTGAATGGTTTATTGAATCTCGATCGTAGTAAATACACATATTCATAATATTGAAGCCAAAAGATGCAGAGTTGATAATAATAGTGCAACATACTTGTGGCACTGCCTTTTAGGTTATATTGGTGTAAAGCGCATGAAGAAACTCCATGCTGATGGACTTTTGGAATCACTTGATTATGAATCATTTGATGCTTGCGAACCATGCCTCATGGGCAAGATGACTAAACCTCCGTTCTCCAGAACAATGGAGCGAGCAAGTGACTTAATGGAAATAATTCATACTAATGTATGCGGACCAATGAGTGTTGATGCTCGCGGCGGGTATCGTTATTTTCTCACCTTCACTGATGATTTGAGCAGATATGGGCATATCTACATGATGAAGCACAAGTCTGAAACATTTGAAAAGTTCAAAGAATTTCAGAGTGAAGTAGAGAATCATCGTAACAAGAAAATAAAGTTTCTACGATCTGATCGCGGAGGCGAATATTTGAGTTATGAGTTTGGTCTTCATTTGAAACAATGTGGAATAGTTTCATAGCTCGCGCCACCTGGAACACCAGAACGTAATGGTGTGTCTGAACGTCGTAATCGTACTTTATTAGATATGGTGCGATCTATGATGTCTCTTACCGATTTACCACTATCGGTTTGGGGTTATGCATTAGAGACAATTGTATTCACGTTAAATAGGGCACCATCTAAATCCATTGAGATGACACCGTATGAACTTTGGTTTGGCAAGAAACCAAAGTTTTCGTTTCTTAAAGTATGGGGTTGTGATGCTTATGTGAAAAAACTTCAGCCTGATAAGCTTGAACCCAAATTGGAGAAAAGCATCTTCATAGGATACCCAAAAGAAACTATTGGGTACACCTTCTATCACAGATCCGAAGGCAAGACTTTTTGTTGCTAAGAATGGATCCTTTCTATAGAAGGAGTTTCTCTCGAAAGAAGTGAGTGGGAGGAAATTAGAACTTGATGAGGTAATTGTACCTTCTCTAGAATTGGATAATAGCACATCACAGACAATTGTTCCTGTGATGCCTACACCAATTAGTGAGGAGGCTAATGATGATGATCATGAAACTCGGATCAAGTAAACTACCGAACCTCATAGGTCAACCAGAGTACATTCCGCGCCAGAGTGGTACGGTAACCCAGTTCTGGAAGTCATGTTACTAGACCATGACGAACCTGCGAACTATGAGGAAGCGATGATGAGCCCAGATTCTGCAAAATGGCTTGAGGCCATTAAATCTGAGATGGGATCCATGTATGAGAACAAAGTGTGGATTTTGGTTGACTTGCTCGATGATCGGCAAGCCATTGAAAATAAATGGATCTTTAAGAGGAAGGCTGACGTCGATCGTAATGTTATTATCTACAAAGCTTGACCTGTTGCAAAAGGTTTTCGACAAGTTCAAGGAGTTGACTACGATGAGACTTTCTCACCCGTAGCGATTCTTAAGTCTGTCCGAATCATGTTAGCAATTGTTGCATTTTATGATTATGAAATATGGCAAATGGATGTCAAAACTGCATTCCTTAATGGATATCTCAAAGAAGAGTTGTATATGATGCAACCAGATGGTTTTGTCGATCCTAAAAGTGCTAACAAAGTGTGCAAGCTCCAGCGATCCATTTATGAACTGGTGTAAGCATCTCGGAGTTGGAATATACACTTTGATGAGGTGATCAAAGCCAACGGCGGCTCCAGGACTCGAACTCTGTGGGGTCAAGCTTTGACATTACACACTAATGATGAGTACCATCAACCGTTGAGTACAATAACCAGTGGCCCAGTGCAGTAGTGTAATAACCAGTATAGTAGGACATTCAAGAAAATACTGAAATAATTTGTCATTACCGTAACCAGTACAGTAGTACACCATGATAATTCACCATTGTAAAGAAAAGCTACGGTAAAATCCCCTTACTATTATGGAAACCTTGATAGGTATGCATGATGGTCTCAGTACTAATCGACTGAAATACATCAGTTTCGACATAAGTAATCAAACAATGGGATAAAAGTCATCGCTAATTCGCTTCCGCAAATCAGACTTTATGTATTTCATTGCAGAAAATGCTCTTTCAACTATTGCAGTGGCGACCGGTAAAACCAATATTAGCTTCAGCAAGATAAAAACCAGAGGAAAGGTTGTATGCTTCTTTTTTTCGACCAACTTTTGGCAAAGTTCACCAACACCTTTCAAATCTGAGAATCTGGAGTCTTCGCGGATGTTTGCAATGAAGTTATCAAGTTGGCAACTAAGTTCTTCTACCTTGCTTTCACTAACAAAATCATCAGGATATAAACGAGCCATGGTCAATACTTTTTCCTTGTCAAAGTTAGAGAAAGAACCTAAAGGATCCAAACAACCCATTCCGAGAAGCAAGGTAGTGACGGTTTCGTTGAACCGTCCATTCAGCTCGTCTTCTCTTAGTTGTACCAAGATATGAAACAACATTGACAATGTATTGGTCCTTCCTTTGCAAAGAGGTGTTCAAATCATTTGTAATCCCAAGAATAACCTTCATGACATGCATCATAAATACAAAATCAAATGTTTGTATAGCATCCAACACTCCCTTTGCTTTAAGCCTATCGATAGCTTTGGGTCCATTTTCCGCAATATCATCAATGACTTCAATTACTGAGGGAAACATGACAATCATATTTAAGAGAGAATTGAAATGGGAACCCCATCGAGTATCACCGGCTCTTCTAAGCCCAAGTTCTTGATTCAGTCATCTCCCGGTTTCAAGTTCACCCATTTGCAATGCCTCCTCAAATTTCTTTGCTTGTTTCTCGTGAAGCATATCCCTATTCTTGAAAGAACCTCCTATCATGGATAGGATATAAGTTATCCACTCAAACATCCATACAACATCTTCATGGTTGTTTGCAACTACAACTAGTGTCAATTGTGGTTGATGTGCAAAACAGTGAATGCTATGAGCAGACCTAGAATCCTCCATCACTAGAGTTTTCAAACCATTCAAATGACCTTGTATATTGCTGGCTCCATCATACCCTTGTCCACGGATTTGCGAAGAACTAAGTCCATGCATTGTGAGCAACAAATAAATAGCTTGTTTCAGTGCAAGAGAAGTTGCTTGACTAACATGAGTAAGTCCAATAAGCCGCTCCATTACAAACCCCCTCCTCTCAACATACCTTATAACTAGAGCCATTTGTTCCTTGTGAGATACATCCTCAGATTCATCGACCAATATTGCAAAGTACTAATCTCCAATATCTTCTCTGATAGCTTTAAGTGTTTCTTCAGCAGAAGCACACACAATTTCTTTCTCAATAGTAGAACAAACCAATTTTAAATTTCTTGGAGCATTTCCTAGAGCAACAACCCCCACTTCCGGACAGCGTGCAGCATACCATTCGTAAAAGGTAAGGAAATTCCCCTTCCTCTTAGACGATTCAGATTCATCGTGTCCCTGTAACGGCAAGCCCAAAATAAGAAGCAATCTTGCAATATCAATTGATGCAATCAATCTAGCTCGATAGTCCCTCTTAGATTTCTTTGTTTGCTTGATCATGAAAGCTGCAATAGATTGCTTTTGGTTCATCGGATCATCACATCTCTTCAAATTTTGATTGTGAGCACTAGAAGGACCACCAACTGATACGTCTTCAACATATCTATAATTTTTTATTGTTCTATGCTATTATTTATGATGTTTTGGATGTTTAATGGTCTTTGTCATACACTTTTATATTATTTTTGGGACTAACCTACTAACCCAAAGGCCCAGTCCAGATTGATGTTTTTTGCCTGTTTTAGGGTTTTACAGAAAAGGGATATCAAATAGAGTCCAAACGGAATGAAACCTTCGGGAGAGATATTTTTGGAGAAAATCACGCACGGGAGACTTGAGAACCACGGAGTAGGGGCCACGAGGTGCCCACGAGGGTGGGGGCGCCCCCCCCCTAGGGCGCACCCCCTGCCTCATGGGTCCCGCGTAAGGCCCTCGGTGCCCTCCTTCCTCCTATATAAGCCTACGTACCGCGAAACCATCAGAGGAGAAGAGAAAACCCTAGTTCCACCACCGTAACGTTCTGTTCCCGTGAGATCCCATCTTGGGGCCTGTTCCAGAGCTCCGCCGGAGGGGGGATCCATCATGGAGTGCTTCTACATCATCATCATCGCCTCACCATGAGTTGTGAGTAGTTTACCACAGACCTTCGGGTCCATAGCTAGTATCTAGCTGGCTTCTTCTCTCTCTCTGGATCTCAATACAAAGTTCTCCTCGGTCTTCGAGGAGATCTATTCGATGTAATCTCTTTTTGCGGTGTGTTTGTCGAGATCCGATGAATTGTGGGTTTATAATCAAGATTATCTATGAGAAATATTTGGTTCTTTTCTGAACTCTTTATGTGTGCTCATAATATCCTTGCAAGTCTCTTCAAATTATTGGTTTGGTTTGGCCTACTAGATCTATAGTTCTTGCAATGGGAGAAGTGCTTGGCTTTGGGTTCAATCTTGCGGTGTCCTTTCCCAGTGACAGTAGGGGCAGCAAGGCACGTATTGTATTGTTGCCATCGAGGATAAAAAGATGGGGTTTATATAATATTGCTTGAGTTTATCCCTCTACATCATGTCATCTTGCTTAAGGCATTACTCTGTTCTTATGAACTCAATACACTAGATGCATGCTGGATAGCGGTCGGTGTGTGGAGTAATAGTAGTAGATGCAGCCGGAGTCGGTCTACTTGTCTCGGACGTGATGCCTATATGCAATGATCATGCCTAGATAGTCTCATAATTATTCACTTTTCTATCAATTGCTCAACAGTAATTTGTTTACCCGCCGTAGAATATCGCTATCATGAGAGAAGCCACTAGAGAACACTATGGCCCCTGGGTCTATTCTCAACATATCAATCTACACTTACTTTTCTTTTTCCGCTTTTACTTTCTGTTCTTATAAACAAAAATACCAAAAATATAAACTATCATCTCTATCAGATCTCACTTTCGTAAGTGGCCGTAAAGGGATTGACAACCCCTTATCGCGTTGGCTGCGAAGTTCTTATTTGTTTGTGCAGGTGCGAGGGACTCGCGCGTGGTATCCTACTGGATTGATACCTTGGTTCTCAAAAACTGAAGGAAATACTTACGCTACTATGCTGCATCTCCCTTTCCTCTTCGAGGGAATATAACGCAAGCTTGAGAAGTAGCAAGAAGAATTTCTGGCGCCGTTGCCGGGGAGGCTAACGCAAATGTCATATACCAAGTACCTATCACAAACCCTTATCCATCGCATTACATTTTTGCCTCTTGTTTTCCTCTCCCCCATTACATCGTTCGCTTGCTTCTTGTTTGCTTGTGTGTGTTGCTTGCTTGCTTGCCCTCATGTCTGAGATGGGGGACAATTTTATCGAGAAGGGTAGTAATGTCGAGGGCAACGTCTATGTTGACCCCCCGGATGAAGCTACCACTTTACATATTAAGAAGTTCCGGGTTGGTAGTGGTAATATCATTGGAAAAGGAGTTCTTCAAGACTTATTTACTTGTGTCGGTGCTTTGCCCACTATGGTTGGCTCTATTCTTCACAGAACTAGTAGCCTTGCGGATGATGTATCTATGCTTATAGTAGAAATTGAAAGGCAATTTATCCATATGCATCCATGTATTCAGATAATCTTTTTGGAGTTTTCCAACATTGAGCATTCTTCTGTTAAGCGTGCAGCTACTATTTTTCTGGCTCATGAATTTAGATTTATCATGAAAGAGGCCAAAGAAATCTTTGCTTATTACGGAGTAGATGCCGGTCGACCTCCCATAGAGGCTATCTTGTTCAATCAAGAAGACATAATGCGGTTGCGATCTCCTGATCATGCTGCTTTTAATAAAAACCTTAGAAAAAAAGGTTCCTACCGATGTCTTGATTGATAGAATTTCTGAGATAAACGATGAATTTGCTGTGCAAAACAATGGGTTAGGCTTCTCCCTTGAGCGAAGGCTTATGACCTTCTGCCAAAAGAATGCCTATAATGATGAATTGGTTGTCCACTACAAAGGGCCAAAAGAGGAACTTATTCCTCCTGAGATTGATGTAGGGGACTTTTGTCCCATTAAATTTAGCCCTTTTGATTACTTTTGCTTGCCACAAAGGAAGCTTGTTGCTGAACATAGGGAATATGAGATGAGCTTTCGCGACATATCGTATCATTATGGCATTCCCTAGATCTATCCATGTATCGTGCCTAGCTAGGGGCGTAAAACGATAGCGCTTGTTGGGAGGCAACCCAATTTTATATTTTTTTTGTTTTTGCTGCTGTTAGGGAATAAATATTGCATCTAGCTTCTGTTTAGATGTGGTTTTGTGTTTTTTTTAGTGTTTGTGCCAAGTAGAACCTTTGGGAAGACTTGTGTGAAGTTTATGTGATCTTTCTGTGAAACACAGAATTGTTAGCGCTGGCTAGAATGGTCATCAGATTTTACTGGAGCGTTCTATTTAGTTGATTCTTTTTGAAGATGATTGATAGACAAATTCCTCACGTTTACCAATTTAGTTTGAATTTTGTGGAGTTACAGAAGTATGCGAAACCTGCAGATTACTACAGATTGTTCTGTTTTTGACAGATTCTGTTTTTCGTGTGTTGTTTGCTTATTTCAATGCATCTATGAGTAATATTGGGAAGTATGAACCATAGAGAAGTTGGAATAAAGTAGGTTTAACACCAATATAAACAAATAATGAAATCATTGCAGTACCTTTGAGTAGTGGTTTGCTTTCTTATACTAACGGAGCTCACGAGATTTTTGTCTAAGTTTTGTGTTGTGAAGTTTTCAAGTTTTGAGTATTGCTTTGATGGACTATGGAACAAATAGTAGCACGGGCCTAAGCTTGGAAATGCCCAAGGCACCCCAAGTAAAATTCAAGGACAATCAAAAGCCTAAGCTTGGGGATGCCCCGGGAAGGCATCCCCTCTTTCGTCTTCATGCATCGGTAACTATACTTGGAGCTATATTTTTATTCACCACATGATATGTATTTTGCTTGGAGCGTCTTGTATAATTTGAGTCTTTTCTTGTTAGATTGCCACAATTATCCTTGCTGGACACACCTATTTGAGAGGGTTAAATATGGCCTAGGAATTGATAGAACACTCTATGTGCTTCACTTATATCTTTTGAGTTGAATAGTTTTTGCTCTAGTGCTTCACTTATATCTTTTAGAGCACGGTGGTGATAATATTTTGAAGAAATTGTTGAACTATCATGCTTCACTTATATCCTTTTGAGAGTCTATTAAAACATCATGGTAATCGGCTTAGGCTATAAAACTAGTCTTCACGTGATAGACATCCAATATCAATGTAGTAAAAACTTTCACACTTAGTGCATTGAATATGATGAGAAGTTGGATGCTTGATAATTGTTGTGAGATATGAGGATAGTGATATTAGAGTCATGCTAGTGGAGTTATTATGAAATTGAGAAATACTTGTGTTAAGGTTAGTGATTCCCGTAGCATGCACATATGGTGAACCGCTATGTGACGAAGTTAGAGCATGAGGTATTTGTAAAGTGTCAACCTTTGTGTGGAGGTCGGGGCGCGCGATAGTTAAATCCTACCAACCTCCCCCCTAGGAGCATGCGTTGATTGCTTTGTTTTGATGACTCGTAGATTTTTGCAATAAGTATATGAGTTCTTATGACTAATGTTGAATCCATGGATTATACGCACTCTCACCCTTCCACCATTGCTAGCCTCTCTTGTATCGCGCAACTTTTGCCGGTACCATAAACCCACTATATATCCTTCCTCAAAACAGCCACCATACATATATTCCTCAAAACAACCACCATACCTACCTATCATGGCATTTCCATAGCCATTCCGAGATATATTGCCATGCAACTTTCCACCGTTCCGTTCATATGACACGCTTCATATTGTCATATTGCCATGCATGATCATGTAGTTGGCATCGTATTTGTGGCAAGGCCACCATGCATATTTTTCATACATGTCACTCTTGTTTCATTGCACATCCCGGTACACCACCGTAGGCATTCATATAGAGTCATACTTTGTTGTAGTATCGAGTTGTAATGAAAGTGTGATAATCATCATTATTAGAGCATTGTCCCATGGGAGGAAAGGCTAAATCAATAAAGCCCCTCCACACAAAAAAGAAAAAGGAAAAAAGGCCAAAGAAAAAAAAAGAAAGGCCAAAAAAAGAGAGAAAAGAAAAAGGGAGAATTGCTACTATCTTTTCTTCCACACTTGTGCTTAAAAGTAGCACCATGTTCTTCATGATAGAGAGTCTCATGCTTAGTCACTTTTATATACTAGTGGGAATTTTTCATTATAGAACTTGGCTTGTATATTCCAACGATGGGCTTCCTCAAATGCCCTAGGTCTTCGTGAGCAAGCAAGTTGGATGCACACCCACTAGTTTCTTTTGTTGAGCTTTCATACATATTTAGCTCTAGTGCATCCGTTGCATGGCAATCCCTACTCACTCACATTGATATATATTGATGGGCATCTCTATAGCCCGTTGATACGCCTAGTCGATGTGAGACTATCTCCCTCCTTTTTGCCTTCTCCACAACCACCTCTCTATTCCACCCATAGTGTTATGTACATGGCTCACGCTCATGTATTGCGTGAAAGTTGAAAGGTTTGAAAGAATAGAGTATGAAAACAAGTGCTTGGCTGAAATCGGGGTTGTGCATGATATGAATATTTTGTGTGATGAAGAGGGAGCATAGCCAGACTATATGATTTTGTAGGGATAACTTTCTTTAGCCATAGTATTTTGAGAAGACATGATTGCTTTGTTAGTATGCTTGAAGTATTATTATTTCTTATGTCAATATAGACTTTTGTCTTGAATCTTTCAGATCTGAACATTCATGCCACAATTAAGAGAATTACATTGAAAAACTATGTTGGTTAGCATTCCACATCAAAAATTCTGTTTTTATCATTTACCTACTCGAGGACGAGCAGGAATTAAGCTTGGGGATGCTTGATACGTCTTCAATGTATCTATAATTTTTTATTGTTCCATGCTATTATTTATGATGTTTTGGATGTTTAATGGGCTTTGTCATACATTTTTATATTATTTTTGGGACTAACCTACTAACCCAAAGGCCCAGTTCAGATTGCTGTTTTTTGCCTGTTTTAGGGTTTTACAGAAAAGGGATATCAAACGGAGTCCAAACGGAATGAAACCTTCGGGAGAGATATTTTTGGAGAAAATCACGCACGGGGGACTTGAGAACCACGGAGTAGGGGCCACGAGGTGCCCACGAGGGTGCCCCCCTGGGCGCACCCCCTGCCTCGTGTGTCCCTCGTAAAGCCCCCGGTGCCCTCTTTCCTCCTATATAAGCCTACGTACCCCGAAACCATTAGAGGAGAAGAGAAAACCCTAGTTCCACCGCCGTAACCTTCTATTCCCGTGAGATCCCATCTTGGGGCCTGTTCCGGAGCTCCGCCAGAGGGGGGATCCATCACGGAGTGCTTCTACATCATCATCATCGCCTCACCATGAGTTGTGAGTATTTTACCACAGACCTTCGGGTCCATGGCTAGTATCTAGATGGCTTATTCTCTCTCTCTGGATCTCAATACAAAGTTCTCCTCGGTCTTCGAGGAGATCTATTCGATGTAATCTCTTTTTGCGTTGTGTTTGTCGAGATCCGATGAATTGCGGGTTTATGATCAAGATTATCTATGAGAAATATGTGGTTCTTTTCTGAACTCTTTATGTGTGCTCATAATATCATTGCAAGTCTCTTCGAATTATTGGTTTGGTTTGGCCTACTAGATATATAGTTCTTGCAATGGGAGAAGTGCTTGGCTTTGGGTTCAATCTTGCGGTGTCCTTTCCCAGTGACAGTAGGGGCAGCAAGGTACGTATTGTATTGTTGCCATCGAGGATAAAAAAATGGGGTTTATATCATATTGCTTGAGTTTATCCCTCTACATCATGTCATCATGCTTAAAGCATTACTCTGTTCTTATGAACTTAATACTCCAGATGCATGCTGGATAGCGGTCGATGTGTGGAGTAATAGTAGTAGATGCAGAATCATTTCGGTCCACTTGTCTCGGACGTGATGTCTATATACAACGATCATGCCTAGATAGTCTCATAATTATTCGCTTTTCTATCAATTGCTTGACAGTAATTTGTTTACCCGCCGTAGAATATCGCTATCATGAGAGAAGCCACTAGAGAACACTATGGCCCCGGGGTCTATTCTCAACATATCAATCTACATCTACTTTACTTTTTCCGCTTTTACTTTTTGTTCTTATAAACAAAAATACCAAAAATATAAACTATCATCTCTATCAGATCTCACTTTCGTAAGTGACCATAAAGGGATTGACAACCCCTTATCACGTTGGTTGCGAAGTTCTTATTTGTTTGTGCAGGTGCGAGGGACTCGCGCGTGGTCTCCTAGTGGATTGATACCTTTGTTCTCAAAAACTGAGGGATATACTTACGCTACTGTGCTGCGTCTCCCTTTCCTCTTCGAGGGAATACAACGCAAGCTCGAGAAGTAGCACCAACATGAACATTCAATCTGCTACATTTATTCCAAAGTTTCCATCCCTTGGTGGAAAATGCATCACCGCCACCATGCCCTAGAGTTTCATTTTGGAACAAATAGCAACAAAGACAAAAGGCCGCCTCTTCATCTATATTGTACTCCAACCAATGACTATACTCCTTAAACCACTCCGGATTAAAACGACGCAAAACTCCACTCATATCTGTTTGCGGAAAATTGTGTTTTTTGGTTGAAATGGTCCTTTCTGGAGGTAAGCTCTTCTCACGTCATCACGGACTTTGGCGGTTTTAAATTGGGAAATTGGTCTTCTTTGAGCTATATCTGATGGAAGCTTACTGAGATCAACCGCCTCTTCCACAACTCTGTGTACAACTGTCTCTTCCACAACTCTGCGTACAACTGCCTCTTCCACAACTCGAGGAGTTAGCCTTGCATTGCTATTCACTACATGTGTTCCAGTAGCTCCAGGTGATGTTTGTGAATAACCTGGGGCATTGGTTTTCGAAGCCCATAACTTGGCAAATCTATCCATTTTATAAATTCAGCCCTGGAGAAAAACTACTGCTAGTCAATTACATTGGAAAATTTAGATCTTTATTTACTAAAGAGTAAAAGTTCATAAGCAAAATTGGAATGCTAACATTGTAAAATATTTTCGGAATCAGCAGTTTTGGAGACTTACTTGCCTTATCATGAGCGGATAGTGCCCCTGCCGCGGTTGGTGCAGCCGTGCGGGGCGGCCGGCTGATGGGGCGACGACCGATGAGTGCGCGCAACACGCGGCCTGGGGCGCTCGCACGCTGCGCCCCTTGACTCTGCTCCCCCGCTCCTCAAAGGCTCCAACAATCCAACCCTCTCCGGTGGGCAGAGAAATTGGGATTAAGCAGCACCGACAGATTTTCTCAGGGTCTTGGTGTTGGGGAATGGGAATTAAACAAATGAGGAAAAGAAATAGGGATTGGGTTTGCACGGGTAAAGATAGAAAAGGGATTGGGGATTTGGAGTTTGGGAGGATTGAGGAGACGGGGAGAGAGAGTACATAGTAGTACTAGAAGAGAGAACGGTGTGGCTCTTGTTGCCTCCTACAAGTCCCAATTAATTTCACACCAAGTCAATGACAGTGGGGTCAGTCGGTGAAACATGTGGGTTCAGACCAAGTACTATTACCGGGGGGTCAAAAGATAACCAAAAACATGTGGGGTCAGTTGACCCCATAGCCATAACGTGGCCTCGCCGTTTATCAAAGCATATGGTTTTATACAGACTTACGGTGAAGCTTGTATTTACAAGAAAGTGAGTGGGAGCACTACAACATTTCTGATAAGTATATGTGCATGACAGATTGTTGATCGGAAATGATGTAGAATTTTTCTGGAAAGCATAAAGGATTGTTTAAAAGGAGTTTTTCAATAAAAGACCTCGGTGAAGTTGCTTAAATATTGGGCACCAAGATCTATAGAGATAGATTAAGACGCTTGATAAGATTTTCAATGAGTACATACCTTAATAAGATTTTGTAGAAGTTCAAAATGGATCAGTCAAAGAATAAGTTCTTGCCTGAGTTGTAAGGTATGAAGTTGAGTAAGACTCAAAACGCAACCACGGCACAAGATAGAGAAAGAATAAAAGGCATTCCTTATGCCTCGGCAATAGGTTCTATAAAGTATGCCATGTTGTGTACCAAACCTGTTGTGTACCTTGCCATGAGTTTGGCAAGGAGGTACAATAGTGATCCAGGAATAGATCACTGGACAGCGGTCAAAATTATCCCTAGTTACTAGATGACTAACGAAAAGTTTCTTGATTATGGAGGTGATAAAGAGTTTGTCGTAAAGAGTTACGCTGATGCAAGCTTTGACACTAATCCAGATGACTCTAAGTATCAATCTAGATGCGTATTGAAAGTGGGGGCAATTAACTAGAGTAGCTCCATGCAGAGCATTGTACACATAGAAATTTGCGAAATACATACGGATCAGAATGTAACAAACCCGCTGACTAAGCTTCTCTCATGAAGCAAAACATGATCACTCCTTAGTACTCTTTGGGTGTTAATCACATGGCGATGTGAACTAAATTATTAACTCTAGTAAACCCTTTGGGTGTTGGTCACATGGAAATCTGAACTATGGGTGTTATTCATATAACGATATGAACTATCGGTATTAAATCACATGGCGATGTGAACTAGATTATTGACTCTGGTGCAAGTGGTTGATTGAAGGAAATAGGCCCTAGAGGCAATAATAAAGTTGTTATTTATATTTCCTTATATAATGATAAATGTTTATTATTCATGCTAGAATTGTATTAACCGGAAACTTAGTACATGTGTGAATATATAGACAAAACATAGTGTCCCTAGTATGCCTCTACTTGACTAGCTCATTGATCAAAGATGGTTATGTTACCTAACCATAGACATGTGTTGTCATTTGATCAACGGGATCACATCATTAGGAGAATGATGTGATGGACAAGACCCATCCGTTAGCTTAGCACTATGATCGTTTAGTTTTATTGCTATTGCTTTCTTCATGACTTATACATGTTCCTCTGACTATGAGATTATGCAACTCCCGAATACCGGACAAACACCTTGTGTGCTATCAAATGTCACAATGTAACTGGGTGATTATAAAGATGCTCTACAGGTGTCCGAAAGTGTTTGTGGTGTTGGCATAGATCAAGAATAGGATTTGTCACTTCGAATGTCGAAGAGGTATCTCTGGGCCCTCTCGGTAATACACATTATAATAAGCCATGCAAGCAAATGACTAATGAGTTAGTCACGAGATGATGTATTACAGAACGAGTAAAGAGACTTGCCAGTAACAAGATTGAACTAGGTATGATGATACCGACAATCGAATCTCGGGCAAGTAACATACCGATGACAAAGGGAACAACGTACGTTGTTATGCGGTTCGACCGATAAAGATCTTTGTAGAATATGTAGGAGCCAATATGGGCATCCAGGTTCCGCTATTGGTTATTGACCGGAGAGATGTCTTGGTCATGTCTACATAGTTCTTGAACCCGTAGGGTCCGCACGCTTAACGTTCGTTAACGATATAGTATTGAATGAGTTATGTATGTTGGTGACCGAATGTTATTCGGAGTCCCGTGTGTGATCACAGACATGACGAGGAACTCCGGAATGGTCCGGAGATAAAGACTGATATATGGGATAATAATGTTTGGCCTCCGATAGGGTTCCGGAATTTACCGGAAGGGGTTCCAGATGTTTCCCGAAATGTTTGGGTACGAGAACACTTTATTTGGGACAAAGGGGAAAGCCCACGAGGCTTTTGGAAAGCGTAAAAGGAAGTTCTGCAAAGACCAGAGGCTAGACACCAAAAACCCTGGCGTCTAGGGGGTAGACACCGGGAACCCTGGCGTCTAGCCCTGGAGTCCAAGTGGGACTCTTGCCTTTCGGGCAAAACCGACTTTGAGGAGGCCTTTGCTCCAAGTTTCGACCCCAGGTCTCAACATATAAATAGAGGGGCAGGGCTAGCACCCAAGACACATCAAGATACACCAAGTCATGTGCCGGCAACCCCAACCCTCTAGTTTATCCTCCGTCTAGTTTTTGTAGTGCTTGGCGAAGCCATGCAGAGATTGTTCTTCATCGCCAACCATCACCATGCCATCATGCTACCGAAACTCATCTACTACTTCGCCCGTCTTGCTGGATCAAGAAGGCGAGGACGTCATCGAGCTGAACGTGTGCTGAACATGGAGGTGTCGTACGTTCGATACTTGATCGGGACGGATCGTGAAGGTGTACGACTACATCAACCGCGTTGTCAAACGCTTCCGCTTTTGGTCTACAAGGGTATGTAGACACACCCTCCCCCACTCGTTGCTATGCTTCTCCTAGATATATCTTGCGTGATCGTAGGATATTTTTTTTGAAATACTACGTTCCCCAACACCCCCCCCCCCCAGCCGCCGAGTTCAAACTCAAATTCGGCACACTTCGGCACAAATTCAACAAAAACTAATTTTTATCACATAGTTCATCACAAAAATTAATGCAAATCAAATAGTTCAACGAAGCAAGCTCATAACTCGAACACAAATTAAAACACATCGAACTAGGCGCTGACCTTGAACCTCCATAGGTACTCCACTAGATCGTGTTGTAGTTCTTGATGCACATATGGGCCTCGGATCTCCTGACACATATTGAGTAAGGCAACCCATGCTGTCGGTACCTGGTGATCAACAGTTGCAAGAGGACCCTGCCTGAAACATGGTTCTGTGTCAAACACTGACTCTTCCCGCCTGCTCGCAATGATCATGTTGTGCAAGATGACATGGCAATTCATCACCTCCCACATCTGAGATTTCGACAAGGTCAGAGCGGGGGACCAGACAACAACAAATATAGATTGGAGCACACTGAATGCCCGCTCGGCATCCTTCCTACAAGCCTCCTGACACTTAGCAAAGTAGGAGTTCTTGCCTCCTGACGCAGGGTTTGAGATAGTCTTCAGAAATGTGCACCATCTTGGATACATGCCATCTTCTAGGTAGTGTCCCTTGTTGTACTGGCGCCCATTGACCTTGAAGTTCACTGGAGGAGTATGACCTTCAACAAGCTTGGCAAAGACATTCGAGCATTGTTGTACGTTGATGTCATTGTGAGTTCCTGGCATACCAAAGAAGGAGTGCCAAATCCAGAGGTCCTATGCAGCCACTGCCTCAAGTACCACAATACAAGCTCCTTTGGCGCCTTTGTACATCCCCTGCCAAGCAAATCGACAGCTTTTCCATGCCCAATGCATGCAGTTGATGCTTCCAAGCATCCCATGAAATCATGTTGCTGCATTCTATGCTAGGATCCGAGCAATGTCTTTAGCATTGCGTGATCGCAACTATTATGGTCCAAACACTTCCACCACTGCCCTGCAAAACTTGTACAAACACTCAATGGTGGTGGACTCGGTCATGCGTCCATAATTGTCATGTATATCACCGGGAGCTCTGTATGCAAGCATCCTCATAGTTGTTGTGCACTTCTGGAGTTAGGAGAATCCAACTCTGCTGGTGCAATCCTTCTTGCAAATGAAATAGTTGTCGAACTCCCGGATGGCATTCACAATCTTGAGAAAGAGCTTCCGGCTCATCCAATAACGGCGCCGAAATATTTTCTCGCTGTGTAGTGGAGCGCCAACGAAGTAGTCGGCATAGAGCAAGCAATAGCCCTCCATTCGATGCCTCTGCTTGCTCTTGCGGCGGCTCGGCGCCGAGCTACCTCGTCGTGGCTTTGCATTGTTCATGAACAGGCCAGCTAGAGCGGTGAGGATCATGAGGTGCTCTTCGTCATCGGTGTCGGCCTTGGCTTCCTCCTCCATCAGAGCCGCGAACGCCTCCTCGTCGTCGGTGTCCATCACCGAACAACTTGGGCGTGCTAGGTAGGCAACCGCAAGTATCCCCGCCTGCGTGGTCGGAGTCCTGGAAAGATCGCCCAGGAGCGGGATGGAGGCCGTCGCGGCAAAACCCTCTCTTTACGACGGGGGAATGGCCTTACTAGCGGCAGAGTAGCGGTTGTGGGTAGATGGGTGGCGCCGGGATCGGCATGGCAGTGAAAGGGGAAGTGGAACTTTACGTGACTCTGTATTGGCACAACGACTGCATGGACACATGATGTAATCTTGATTACCAATTGTTTTTTTTGTACTTTCAGCCAAACTGATAAACTCCAATCACGCCACTGATAAAATATGAGCTTCTTCGATTCTTCATCCATTCAAATCGTTCCATCTGCACCACACGAAGGGTAATTAAAAACAAAACAACAACATTAATACACGGATTAACTGATGCCCAAAGATGCGTGCATAACTCACAAGATTTTATTTTCATAATTATTGAGGGCGCTCTATATTGTTATCCAGCCATGCGATGACAAAAATTAATGGCCAGCCAATTTACACGCGGAGTACTACATCACTACCCTTATGAATTGAACACCTTAATTAAGCCACTCGACGAAAATAATACCTTAATTAATCAGCCGTGCGGTGACCTCAACCAAGCAAACAGAGAAGCGTGATGTGGCGGCACGCCGAGATAGCAGGGTCGAGGAGCAAAGCTTAGTGGGGCTACCGCCTGAAGTTCGACCTCCACTATCCCGCCATCGACCGCGATGGATGTGCTCCAATCACGCCGCCGACGACCTCGATGGTTGAGCTCCTCCTATCTCCCGCCACAAACCGAGGAGTGACCTCCTATGACGCCGCCACCTCCCATCGATCGAGGATTGACCTCTTATCCGGTAGCCGCTGCCTCGGCCGCCGCCGCCATCTCTATCTGTAGAGCTGCTATTTTTATTTTTTGACAGGTATCCACAGAGCGGCTATTTACCCTAAGTGTTACTGTAACTTAATTATTGCAGCCCCATATGTATAGGGTAGTACATCACATACGGTTATGTCATGGCAACCATGTCTCACCTACGTTGTCTGCTCACACGGTTTGGTACGGAAATCATGTGTGAAGTTGTAATACCTAACACAGACGACAAGTATTACCCGTGTGCCGTATACATTATAGTGCAATAAGTAGTTCCCAACCGTTAGCATATCCCCACAGCTTCCCAATTTCCCCCAAATCCCCAGATAGCCTCCAAATTCCCTCGTGTGGCGCTAACATTGGGGGAATGCGGACGAGTGGTATTGATGGTTTCGGTGCAGCTGCTCCTACTTGTATCGCCGCTGTCGGCAGCGCTGCCATGATGGCGGTCACCGCGAGCACTTGCCTAAGGTCATCAGAAGGCAGGTGTACTATAGATCTGACCTATCGGGTTCCAATCTATCCTGAAATTTTTTAGCATGTCCAAAGTAGCTCCTTGTTGAATCTGTCCTGAATCCTCCCCCCTCCCTGCCAGGAAAGCGATCAGCCGCCGGATCCGGAGTATGACTCCAGACTCCCATAACATGAGTTCGGCTTTGAGTTTTGCGCCACCGAGAAGTACCAAAAGTTGAGTTGTGTGCACGAGCACACTCCCGCTCGACGTGTATGCACGGAGGGATTTGACCTTGGCAGATGGTTTCTCAGTTGCCCCTTAGAGGTTAGTGCTAAGTTCATCATTTTAGTTGAGTTAATTAATGCCACTGCTGTGATGGCCTGGCTTATTAGGGATGATAGACTACTCATATCAATAAGGAATTCCTTCTTTTCCGGGAGCCCATTCAGATAGAACTCCAAAGTTAAGCGTGCTCAGCTTGGAGTAGTTTCAGGATGGGTGACCGACCGGGAAGTTGCTCCCGGGTGCGCACGAGTGAAGACAAAGTGCGCATAAAAGACTAATATTGATATGTGGGGCCAGTCTAGAACCCGCCAGGAGTAACGGCCACCGGCGGGTGTGCCCGGGGCGTTACAAGTTGGTATCAGAGCTGACCCTCATGGTTACACGGATGTTTGCGGACAGCTTCTCGGTCATGTTATTCATGACGTTTGTGACCCGTCGTGGAACACAACATGGCACATGTATCAGACTGGATGCACAGACGTTTGTCCCAAGAGGGAACGTTCCTGTGGACCGACGAGGACGTCGGTTCCTCAGAGTCGGGGTGTATGTGATGGTCTGGCTTATTAGGGATGATAGACTACTCATATCAATAAGGAATTCCTTCTTTTCCGGGAGCCCGTTCGGATAGAACTCCAAAGTTAAGCGTGCTCAGCTTGGAGTAGTTTCAGGATGGGTGACCGACCGGGAAGTTGCTCCCGGGTGCGCACGAGTAAGGACAAAGTGCGCAGAAAAGACTAGTATTGATATGTGGGGCCAGTCTAGATCCCACCAGAAGTAACGACCACCGGCGGGTGTGTTCGGGGCGTTACAACTGCTCATCCTAAATACTATTTAACATTGGCAGGGACATGAGGCGTGTGCCTTTGTTAAGTGGTTGGACGAAGAATGGCAGGGCAGGGCTCGGAGTGTTATCACCAAGCTCGCAGAAGATAACGTAAAGCTGAAGAAGAAACTGACTGATCTGGAGTGTACAACCAGTACGATGAAGCAAGAAAGAATCAATCACGGGCAACAGATGAAAGCAAGAGACAAGAAGGAACTAGCATGTGTAGTTGTGGTTGTCGCATTAGCCATCTTCTATACGCGGTTTACAATGATGATTAGGCATTTTGTTTGACAGTATTGCTAAAGCACATCTAGATGTGCTCTAAGTATTGCACATCTAGGTCCTATGCCATTGATGCTACACGAAGATTAGTACATACATTTTCCTTTGTATTTTTTATTTTCCTTTGTAGTTTGATTGAGTCACTTAGACGTGCAATAACTAGGGCACATCTAGATGTGCCCTAGACAGACTATATGAAAAATGCTTGTTTCATATTTGGACGATCCAACGTGTGTGCGTAATTATCACATTGAGAACTGCACAACCCCGAGAATTTGGAGCGACTAGGTACAAATAATTGCGGTTGATTATATCAGCGGTTAGATAATACGTCAATCCCCCGTTTCAATTGACATTTCTCTTCTCTACATACCCCGCTTAAGTGTTCACCATCTTCATTGTCTCCGGCCGGCCGTGCTACACACTTGCACACACTCTCCAATCTCGCTTTCTCGTGGTTTGTATACGTATCGCAGCCATGTCGAGCAACAGCGAGGACGACAGTTCCGCCAGCAGTCTTGCGCCCGATGATAGGTCAACATCGGAATCATCCCGCTCATCTTCCATGAGTCCGGCGTCGAACCCAGACCTCGATCTTATCCAGATCATGGAAGGGACGCTGCCTCTGTAGTCGTCAGACGACAACCATATGGACGAGGAGCCGTCGGAGGACGAAGAAGAGGACGACTATGATGATGAGGGGAAATGGCCGAACAAGGAGGAGGAGGACGACGACAGCAACGATGATGAGGACGGCAGCGGTGGTGAAAAGCCAACAGTCAGCGGTAAGAAATGTTGTCGCCAAGACGATGTCGCAGGGCCATCCAACAACAACAAGAAGGACTAAATTAAGCAGACTGTATATATCTTTGTTTTCGTCCGCTCATATTAATTCATTATCTATGTTTCCCCTCTCAATCTCATCACAGACGATTAGCAATACGCATTCGACAGAGATCTTTTACACTATCGCCCACAGATTGGTTTCTTGAATTGTGTGTCATGTCGAGCACACAATTCACACACAATGATCGCACACAATTCTGATTACCGACATGTATGCCGGGTATCACACATATCTTGTTATGCCGAATCATTTGTGTTCAACTCGATCATCGCAAACGGTTCATCGGAGCGAACTGTATGTCGTATATCACACACACCTTGATCTGGATGCCCATTTCTGTTGTTCTATATCATCGCAAACAGTTCGTATGGATCAATTGTATGCCACGCATCGCACAAGCAACTAAAATCTGTATCGTGTTTATTGTCTCCGCCATCGCAAACATTTTGTATCATTTTTTACAGTTTTATTACATCTCTGTTTGTGATTAATGCATCGCACACAGTTTCGTTGAAGGGTCTATGATTGTAGTGTCGGGTTAGCAGCATCCTGCAATAGTGGTAATACTGAAAGATAGTGGTTAAAAGGAGAGGTTGGGGGTTCAAACTTAGTAGATATCTATCATTCATCTTTATAAACTGCAAGCTACAAAAATGAGATACATATAGATATCCTCATGATGATCCATGAAAGACTCTCTTCTGACGGTTAACATAGAAATAATACTTTCACTCTAACATATAAAAACAAGCCTCAATTGATGCATACCAATAGCACGGTATGAATATAAGCAAGTACATAGAAAATCATCATTTTTCATCAAAGCAAGTAGGGGAAAACCTCATTATTGGTAGTCGCAGCAAATGTTGTTGCTCCATGACCACTACTATTGTATTTATCTACCCATGCTTTACTTTCAAATTTCCTTGTACATGGCATCAGTGAGCATTAAAAAGATACACATGCAAAGCAAACTGTTCAAAGGAAAGCATTTGCTAAATTACCTGCAAAAGCACGAAGATATTATTAGGTTCGGAATGAAAAGAAACTTATGTTAGGACAACATAGATAACATGCTACAAAGTAAGGTATTATAATATCAACATGTTTCTTGGCCACCAAATTATTTTTGCATCATAGGAAAAAATGATGAAAGAAAAGACGAAGAAGAACTAACCAGTCTGTTTAAAGGGCTTAAAAATCTCATTATATTTCAAAAACTATTTTCATTCAAGTAGAAGAAACGGAGAAAATTGCTTGACGGGTAGCCTTAACATCATAATCACATTAGGTCTTCATGACTATTTCTATTGAAGCAAATTGTGCTAGAAAGAAATATATCTTATTTACTTTCGTTCTAAGCCCATGATAAATGATGCCACTTGATGATAGTGCCTTTTTAGTGGGACACAACCGATACATGCATACTGCTTGTTGATGCATAATTACAAATGAAATGGGCAAGAGCAAATATTGTGAAGTTGGTAAAAGAAGCAAGAGCTCAATATTAAGCTTTATTTTTGTTAGACCCGAATGGAAGAAATGAGCAGAACGAATGGGAGTCTGTCAGATAAGGAGAGGAAACATTACAGATGCACTATATAAAGTATATTGACAGAAATAACCATTGTTACATCGTGGTGTCTACTTCCTTCCGCAAGATAAAGTCACCAAAGTAGGCTAATCAATGACGATGTACCTTGGTGTTTGCACTTGGCAAATGCAATTTCTTTTCAAACAGAAAATGCAATATATTTGTATTATTGTTTTTCAAACATAAATAAAGTAGAGAATATTGATTTGCGCTGAATTTGCCATTTTGATGGATTACCTTAACCACATTTGTCCTACCATTTCATCTATTTTAGTATTTGTTTGATCCTCTTTCTATATTTGTATAACTATTTTTTTAACATAAATATAGTAGACAATTACTCGTGCGTTGCAATGGAGGTATAAATATTCCAGTATATTAGTCTGCCTATATTAATGTGATTGTGTAAAAATATATTTAATTTGATAAGCACGTATAATAAGCTTACCAAAGAAAATAAACATTATTTGGCAATTCATTAAAAGGGGAGGCAATTGAGGCGGTTTTCATAAAAGGTCGGTGGGAAAACCCCAAAGATGAAAAAAAAGGTCAAATAAAAAATTTGGAGGGGAGAATGCATATAAGGTTGGACGAAGAACGAAGCAACACAGAGACTTACTTCCTTTTTAAGTAGGAGAATCACTCGGATGAATAGCCTGCTTAGTTTAGTATTTCATCTGACCCAAAATAAGTGTCGCAGTTTTGAACTAAGATTTATCTTGCCAAGCTTTCGAAACTTGTTACTCTCTTTGATCCGAAGTAACTGCCGCGACCTCCATACAACATTGCATAGATGTTGTATAGATGTTGCGTCAATTAAGGGAGTACTAATTTTCTTTTGGCAAGTTTAAAGTGACCAAATGTTGAGCATGTCGAATGTTGGCTAGTCAATTCTCATCTGCCAAGTCGAGAATATAACCACCGAGATTTCCCTCATCCAAGTTGATGCCCTAGGTTGTCTAGTCTATCCATTTTAAGATTCACACGGCTAAAATCAAACGGCTAAGACTATCGAGTTACGATATATTTGCCATTTTGATCGATTATCGTAACCTTGTGTGTCCTGCCATTTCATTTATTTTAGTACTACCTCCGTCCCATAATATAAGATCTAAGATCGTTTTTCAAGCTAACATAGCTTGTAAAACGATCTTATATTGTGGGATGGAGAGAGTATTTGTTTTACCCACGTTTCTACTTTTTTAACTATTTTAATATATAAAGTAGATAACTACTTGTGTGTTGCAACAGAGGTATAAATATTCCAGTACCCTATATTAATGTGATTGTGTACAAAAATTGATAACCGTATATAATAAGCTTACCAAAGAAAAGAAAATATTATTTGGTAAGTCATTAAAAGGGAAGGCAATTGAGGCGGTTTTCAGAAGAGGTCGGTTGGAAAACCGAAGATGAAAAAAAAAAGTGAAAATGAAAAGAGGGAGGGGAACATGTGTTGCGAGCCGGCGCTGGACGTGTGGAGGAGAGAAGCATCATCGTGGTCATGCACTCCATATGGAAAGGAAGGTATTGGAGAGTGTTTGACAAGGTTTCAATGACGATGAGTTGGCTCTGGGCTCAAATTTGGGATGAATGGAGGGTTTGGCAATTTGCACGACACCGGGAGCATATCAGCTGTGGTAGCATGGGCATCCGTGAGTAGTTTGTATTAGGTTGCGTTTGGTGAATTGTGGTGCCTCCGGTAGGCTGTTTGTAACATCTTGAAACTCTATTCTTCTTCCTTAATGATGAAGTGATCTTCCCTGAAAATAAAAATATTTCTGTGGCAGATGTTCCAGAACCGTCTACCAACGGCGGATAATGTGGCGATCCGCAATGGCCCCTCGGATGGCTCATGTTCCCTGTGCGGAAACATTGAGGACGCCAACCACGTATTTTTCCATTGCCACCTAGCTAGATTTGCGTGGAGTGCGGTGAGAGCGGCTTTCCAACAAAATTGGAACCCATCCTCGAGCAACAGTCTACTGCACATTATCCGGTCGCTTAGAGGTGCCAATGCTAGGATCTTTTGGCGTTGCGTAGGGGCGCTTTTATGGTCACTTTGGACTACTCGTAACAAAATGACTATCGAGCAAAAGTTTCCCTCACACCCAGCTGATATTCTGTTCAAATGCCACATCTTCTCGCAGAGTTGGATGCCTTTGGGGAAACAGCGTGATGCGGACCTCATGGCGGAGACAATGGCGAAGATTCGCACCATCCACTCAGAGACGCGCCAGGACCCGGCCCTATGAGCTTTATTTTGGTTCCTTACCTTTCCCAGCCTGCGTGCTGATGCTTTCACCGGACTTGTCTACCGGCTTCATGTAGCGTTTTGTTCCTTCCAGTACTGTAATGCTCTTTTGCTCCGTACTTTGTCAGATGGTTGCCGTATGGCTTTATTAATTTAAAGCCGGACGCCCTTGGCGTCTTCGTTCCAAAAAAGAATGATGAAGTGACGCGTAAGTCTCATGCGGGTTCGGAGAAAAAACATGGAGGGGAGAATGTACATAAGGTTGGACGAAGAACAGAGCAATGAGGGCATGTACAACGCCGGTGCTTAGGCAGAGCGCTAGGATCAAATTCCTAGCCGTTAGGTGTGATTCCCGGCCAAGTCAAGGAAATTAGCTAGCGTCGATGCCAGGGAAGTCCCCGGGCGCTCCGGCTTTTTCGTCATAGGATTAGGCAATCTCTCCGTTCTTTTCTAACTTGCCTAGCGCCTGCTAGGATTAGGCAATCGCTCCTAGCATTGTAAGGATGAACTCTAATGTGGAAGCTACAGAGAAAAATATTTTATTTTATTCCTGCTAGCGCCCATCTAAGCGCTGAGCATTGGAGATGCCCTGAAGAAACTTTCTTTCTTTTTAAGCAGTATAATCACTCAGATGAATAGTCTGCTTTAGTTTAGTAGTAGTACCAATGTGACTTCTTTTGGCAAGTTTTGAAATGACCAAATGGTAGGATGCCGAACGTCGGCGAGTGAATTCTCGGCTGCCAGCCAGGCACATGCTTGCTCGAAATCACTACGATCGCAGGATTGAAGTCCCATGTAATTTCCCTAGATCTGTGACACCATCGACGAGTGGGGACCCGCGAGAGGACCCTAGTCCACAAGTCGCCTTCGCTGGGCAGGAAAAGGCAAACAGTCCACATGTCATTAGTAGTACCTGATGAACCGTGCCACCCAGGTAAACGGTCGGTGTTAACACCTCCCTTCGGTCTCACGCCCCGCGTCTCCGGAGCCGTTGCCTTCCCCTTCCGCCTGCGCCGCGCACTGCAAACCCCCCTTCCCCCTTCCCCCTCCACGGCAACCGCAGCCGAAAAAGCTCCCACTAAACAAAAACAAAGCACGAGGCTTCCACAACGCAATCTCCATCCCTTCCTCCTCCTGCACCCCACCCAAAGGAAGCAAGAATCTGCGCCTGCACCGCAGTCCCTCCTTTCTCCCTCCCTCCCTCCCCGCCTCCCCGGAGCCCGCCCAGCATCAGATCCTTCGCCCCCCGGAGCGGTTTCTGAATCCAGCCGAGCCAGCCAGAGCCAGTCCCACCCATCCACTGTCCCACCACCAATGGGCGCCGTGGCGGTTCCTTTTGCTGCCCATTTTCTGGTGTAACCACCCCGGCCCCGGCTCCGGCCATCTATCCCATCTCCCTGCGCTTTTGCGTCGGCAAGGCTCTCCTCCAACTCCAACCAAAGCCTTCCAACGGCACGGGCTTGTCTGTCGCCGGAGGGAGGGCCCACAGCCCCTGTCGTCTTGCTGGCGCTGGCACTCTGGTCCTTCCTAGGTTGTCCCTCCCTGCATCGTCTTCCGGTGGTCCGAATCTTCAGTCAGGTCCGTCGGGGCTCGCCTGGTTCTTGATTTTTTTTTTTATACTCCCTTCCTTTCCTGCCGAGATGTCCTTGTTCTTCTCCAGTTTTTGAATGAGGAATTCGTCTCCGGTTGTTGAAAACAGTGCAGTTTCCTCCTCCCAGGAAGGTATTCCGCCCTTGCTTGTGTCTGGGGTTTCGCTCGTTGCTTCCCAACTGTCCAAGGTTCTGCCAAGTTTGGGGGGCCAAGGATTCCTGCCTGGTGAGGAGGATTTTGGTTCCCCTGAAGCTCCTTGGTGCTCCTAATTTGGGGGGTTTTGGAGGAAAGCTCTGAGCCTTGGCCTCCCGGTGTGCTGCTCCTCCTCCTTGGTTAGTCCGACCAAGGCTGAAGAAACAAGTTGCCAATGGAGCCGCCTAGCAGTAGCAGGTTCTGGGCTTCTCTCTGGACCTTCATCAAGTTCCTGCCCTACTTCTGCGGCCTCTTCATCCTTGGGCTCATTAAAGGTGACACCATGGTTATTCCACTCTCTTGGTTCTTTTGATATGCAAGTCTGATCTGTCATGTGCGAGTAAAATGGAATGGTCTTATGTGCCTCTGCCTTTCCTTGCCTTGTATGCTACTAGTCTCTTGATTTCTCTGCTGCTTCTGTACATGCCTGATAGGCTGATACTTCTCCTTTCTTGGTGCACTTAATTTACATATTCATTATTGGATAACAATGTCTATGTTTTAATTATCAAATAACCCTTTGTGGACAGATAGTATGCACATTATCAAATAACCCTTTGTGGACAGATAGTATGCACTTTGCAAACAAGGCTACACGGGCTTCAACCTGAAAAATCTTGTGGTTTCTCACACACACAAATATGCTCAGAACTAGCATCAATTTGAGCCTGTCAGAAAATGTTCTCCTTGTCCCGTCTACAGAAGTATGTACTCCCTCCGTTCCTAAATATTTGTCTTTCTAGGGATTTCAACAAGTGACTACATACGAAGCAAAATGAGTGAATCTACACTAAAAAATATGTCTACATACATCCGTATGTTGTAACCATTTGAAATGTCTAGAAAGACAAATATTTAGGAACGGAGGGAGTAATATTTATTGATTTCGTGGAGCTTTTTTGTCGAGATTTTTTAGAAATGAAACCCATGAAGTTTGTTCGGTACATATGTGACCTTGTGGGTTTATTGTGCCGTTTGAAAGCTTTCGGTTGAATTATGTCGCCTGCTATCTGTTGATGTGTATTTGCAAATGAATGGCAGAGTGTCATGGGGATCACTGTATGTAAAATCTGAAAGTGCAATGCTGTTGAGTGCAATGGGGATCACTGTATGAGTAATCTAAACGCTCTTATATTTCTTTACAGAGGGAGTAATATTTGTGCTGTTAGTTCATCTTTGTTTGATTCTTCTACATATCTAAACTATGTATCGTATCCCCTCACTTTATATAATTTCGTCTAACAGGTGTTCTGCTATGCCCTTGGGCATGCCTTATTATGTCAATCGGAATATCTGCTCTAATTCTTGGGTTATGGCCTATGCATCTGATTTGGACATACTACTGCATCATCAGGTACAGTGTGTATCTTCTGCAGTTTCACCCTTAGCAAGCACATTAATACGCGTCTAAATACTCATATTATGTGTCCTCTTTTTGTCGAAGGCAGAACCAGAATGGTTGGACCTGTAGTGAAGCTTCTACTTCTTGTTGCTGCCACTGTGATCTTGATCTTATGGTTGATAGTTGGTATCCCGGGAAGCATTTTGGCTGGATTATTATATGGCTTTCTAGCGCCAATAATGGCCACTTTCGATGCAGTTGGAGAAGGCAAAGAAAATACATTTGTTCATTGCTTTGTGGTAATTTTTCTTTTCGTGAAACATGCCATTCCTTTGTATTTATGGCCTCCCTGCTTTGTTAGAACATACTTTACATGTCTACCATCTCAAAACTGCAGGATGGAACATGGAGCACTATTACTGGGAGTTGTACAGTGGTCAGGGATTTGAAAGACATGCTTTTCCACTCCTATTTTTCAATTATGGATGACCTTCGTTTTCAGACACCTCCTGGTGGAAAGCCATATGAGATAAGGTTTGTTTCCTGTTTGTGTCTAGCACTACCTTTTAACTTATATGACCTTCATCACATATGCACACTAGCACCTTTATGGTTGACTTCATAGCCGAGAGAAATGAGCCCTAGATGCGGTGCTCTGTATTTAAGCAGCACATCTCTTTTTGTTCTTCCTTGAAGAATTATGAATTATAAATATTGAGTACAAATATCTATCCGCAGATTGCTTGATATTCCCGGGGCGTTGTTGTCTGCTGCTTGTGGACTCATACTGGATATAATAATGTTCACACTAATTGCCATCTACAAGTGCCCTGTGATGCTTTTCAAAGGGTGGAAACGACTGATTCAGGATTTGATTGGGAGAGAAGGACCTTTTCTGGAGACAGCGTGTGTGCCATTCGCAGGTCTTGCTATACTTCTCTGGCCATTTGCGGTGCTAGGGGCTGTTCTTGCATCCATTCTCTCCAGTATTCCTTTAGGCCTGTTTGGTGCAGTTGTAGCTTACCAGGTATGGCAACTTGTAATTACGTAAATTATCATCTAGTGACAAATGCTAGGCGATATCCTTTTTCTTGCTGAAGTCATGGAGCCTTGCTCGTGTTGATTTCTCAGGAATCCTCTGTAGTCATGGGACTCTCGTATGCTGTCTCATCTGTGTCCATCTTTGATGAGTACACAAATGATGTACTTGACATGGCACCGGGATCTTGCTTTCCAAGGTATAACCATAAACCATATTGCATGCCTTTGGATCAAATCATGAATAACTTAAGGTTTCTTGTACTGACGTTTGAACTCTCTAGGTTGAAATATCGAAAACAGATAAATGAAGATTCTTCACATGGTGGTCACCTATCTAAGCCAGGTTCATTCGACAAGGAGAACCAAGAAGGAAAGAAACCTCTAAACCGTGTTACATCATTTAAGAACAGCATGGATGAATTCAATCCATTCAAGGTTATCTTTTCTTGCTAATACATCAGTACTCCCTCCGTCCCAAAATAAGTGTCTGAACTTTAGTACAACTTTGTACTAACTTTAGGGAGTAGATCACAATGCTTCTGCGTCTTGTGACCAGCTTCACTTTTTGTACAGTCCAATAGGAATAGCAAATGTTGGGAATTGGTTATTCAATTTTGTGTCATTATCTGCTGCTTTCTATTCCTTGATAATATTTGAACTTACAGAATCGGGACATATAACCGACCGTAGCTGTTATGCAGATGCTGGACCACTTATTTGCTGAATGCAAGCGGCAGGGAGAGGTTTTGGTGAATGAAGGAGTGATAACAATGAAAGACATCCAAGAAACGAAGTCAGGCAAAGTTGGCAGTGGGGTTCTTAACGTTGGTTTACCGGCATATGTAATCCTTAATGCACTCCTTCGATCTGCAAAATCTAACTCTAATGGCCTAATCTTAAGTAAGTTCGCATAAAAACTTAATTGTTACACCACTACCAGAAGGGTGTTATGATTACCTTAGCCTGACCTGCTTTGGAACATATTCAGGTGATGGCGCTGAGATTACATCTGATAATAGGCCTAAAAGCACTCTCTTCGACTGGTTCTTTGACCCTCTTATGATCATCAAAGAACAAATCAAAGCCGAGAATTTCACCGAAGAAGAGGAAGAATACCTCAAAGTGCGAGTCCTGATGGTTGGTGAGCCCAGTAACCTCAAGGGCACTCTTCCTCATGTGCCGTCACTGAATGAGCGGAAGAAAGCAGAAATCGACGCATTTGCTCGAAGGTACCGCCCTGCTCACTCTTCCATACACCATCACCGATACTTGCTTTCATCACCGATATTTGCTAAACCGCTTGCTCCTGCTATGTATCATCAAGATTGCAAGGAATCACAAAGTCGATATCGAGATATCCTACATCCAAGCGTCGTTTTGATGTTCTTGTGAAGTCTCTATTGTCGGAGCTGGAGAGGACGATGGGCGGCAGCGTGCCTGCCAATGGGTCCCAAGCGCTAAGGTTGAGAGGCGGCATTGCCCGGATGCTCAGCCAGAAATCCATTGGGAAGACGGCAAACATCATGGATGAAGATCCAGAAGCGCAAGTGACAAGGAAGGCTCGCACTCCATGATTAACTTTGATGATGTATTGTGTAGCTGACAAGCTAGCGAGAGACCAACACTGTAAAAATGTGTAAAAGAGAAGCAGCTATGAGAGACCAACACTGTATGAACGTTCTTAGGTGTAGCTTGGGTTTGTGTTGTAAGTTTTGTTGTGCAAACATTTGTGAGAAAATCTTGCAAGATCTCGCTGGTATGTTGGGTTGTTGTAAGTTTTGTTGTGCAAACATTTATGAGAAAATCTTGCAAGATCTCGCTGGTATGTTGGCATTTGAACCTGTCTCTGATATCAGGAGGAGAAATTGGCATTAAACAAAACTCCAGGATTTGGTGACTGGTTTTAGTGGGGCTAATTTGTTACACAAACTTCATCGACTCATCCACAGGCAACAACAAAGAGACCAATTGTCCAAAATAGCCATGGTGGAAAGGACCACAAACTGAATACAGCTGGAGGTGTTTATAATTTACTTATAACATATATAACCAGACATGTTCAGCAGCTAAATCCACAAATGCGCAAAAAATTGGGAATTGCGTGAAACTCGCGTTCATTTAAGCAGCAGGTCCGTCCATTCATTCAGCCCCAAAGACTGTCTGGAGGCTGGCTATCAGGCACCTCCGTGTCCTCCAGCAGCTCAGTTGGTTTCAGCCTCGCCTTCTTGTAGCTAGTGGAGCCTCGGAGGACCGAGTTGATGTCACTCCTCTGTGACCTGAACAAATGGGGATCAAAGCAACTCAGGTCTCAGCAAGCTTCAACGTGCGGACCAGTAAAAAGCAAAAGGCAGGCTATGTTCGTCTAGTCAAGCAGTTCTATCCAAAATGTTATTGTGAATCTACACCCAGTGGGGATAGAAGACGGCTTACAATATGCAGATTAATGTGTACCCTGCTCGTTCGATCATATTACCATGTACAACTTTTTATGTACAGATTCGAGAACTTACAACGATGCAATGCCTTCGTCATCAGGTACGTCACTTCCCTCCCAGGCCGTGGATGAAATACCTGTTGAATGCACATCAGTTAGCCAGTATCATGCAAAGTCAGAAATCAGTTCGCGAGCAGCCACACAGAACGACAAACACAGGACAAACCGTGGATCATGGATGTCTATCAACAGAATACTATAATAAGTACCAGTGTATTGTATGCCATTCCGAAGATACACTAAATACTGAAAAAAAGGAATTTATCAAAGCAAAGCAAATTTGGGAATGATTTCCACTACATGGTACTTTGTCTGGCAGAGGAACACATAAAAGATACTCCTAAGAAGCAGTTATATCCAGTAAGTAAATAAATGCATAACAAGCGCAAATGCAATCCAGCATAAAGTTGGCCAGCTAGTACCTATTCCATGTTACATGTTCCTACCTGAGTCAGCAGATGTGGATGAATCATCTAATGAGTTTTCCTTGCCAACCTTTTCACCCATGGTATTCAATAGTTCATCAGAGTCTTCACTTATGGTGTCACTGAAAATTGCGCCAGCGCCTCTCTTACTAGTATCCTTCTTGGATTTGCCATTGAGCTGTTCAAATTTTTTTCTTGGAACTTTCCGAACTGCTACTCTAAATCGGTTAACAGCTGGTGTGCCATAAGTGCTTTCATTTGATGCTTGTGGGCTCATGGGACTGCTCTGAACAACATTGCTTACAACCTTAGGATCTGCATTTGCCCCATCAATAGACCCGTCATGTTTTCTGTTCTTACCATGATGCTTTGTCTGAGAAGTAGAGTTCATTTGTTCTTTGCCCATGCGTGCATGGTCCTTCTCAGTGGGCAAATCAGTCTGATCGTCAGCACCAACCTTGCTTTGGCGGGGCTTCTTTTCAAAAGTGCTATCACGTGTGGCATCTTCTTTTTCCTGTTGCAGCATACTGTTATTCTGAATAATTTTATCCTTCTTCTCTTTTGCATTGCCCTGATCCATTCTTCCTTTCTGCGGTGCAGAAGTGTCAGTATCTTGATTACCACCATCAGGATTTTGAGACTCGGGTTTGACCAAATCCTGTTTTCTTTTGCTCTTCTTTTTCTCCTTGGTTTTCCTCACATTACCATCTTCTTTGTTAATGTTCTCTGCTTCAGTCTCCTGTTGCGGCATACTATTATTCTTGGTGATTTTATCACTGTTCTCTTTTGCATTGCCCTGTTCTATTCTTCCCTTCTGCACAACAGAATGCAGCAAATTTTGTGAACAATTATCAGTGTCTTCATTATTACCAGTAGGGTTTTCAGACTCAGGTTTGACCAAATCCTGCTTTCTTTTGCTCTTCTTTTTCTCCTTGACCTTTTCCACAATACCATCTTCTCTGTTCGTGTTTTCTGCTGAAACAGATGTCACACCCACATTGCCAGTATCAAAATGATCAGCTACACTAGTTTTATCTGTATGAAGATGGGATTCTGGCAGGTCATTTGGTTCAATAACACCAGCACGTTGAGACTGCATATCTGGTTTTCTTTTGCTTTTCTTTTTGCCCTTAACTTCCCTTATAAGAGTTTCATCATTGTTTTCTGCAGAAACAGATGGGCCATTCATCCCACTGGGGCTAAAATGGTCCAAGAAATTAATTTTGCCATTTTCAGAACGAATCGCTGCAGAATCATTTGGTTCAACAGCACCAGCAGAACCTTTAGGAATAGCTGCTCCCTCCTGAGCCCTGGAGTTCATCAAATCTGCAACAGAACCTTGTTCCAAAGCAGTATCCTGACTCTGAAGTTCAGTCTTGGAAGATTTTTTCCTTCCCTTTCGAGCATTAGGCTTATCATGCGTGATAACTGTGCCATCTTTATGAACTACTGATGATTCTGTTGGAGCTCCTACTATATTTTTGACATTATGAGTCCCACCATCAGTTACATATTTTTCCTGGTCATCCTTAATGAACTGATTATCTTGTCCATGTGTAGCATGATTTATTTCCTGTATTGCAGGAGTCTTAGTCTTCAAAGACTTTTTGCTTTTCTGCCGTAATACTTGACCAGTACTTGCAGGAGCATCAATTGAAGAACCTTCCAGAAGCAATTCCTCTTTGCTGTCATTTCCTCCTTCCAAGTCCTCTGTGGGAACCTGTCTGACTTGCACACCCAAAGATTGAATATCTTTACTGCTATCGGTAGAAACATGCTTTAATGAGGTCTTCTTTCTCTGACGCTTACTGGATTTGGTTCTGCCATCAGCTGGCACTACTGTATTCTCAGTCAAAACATCATTAAGATCATCAGACTGATTATCTGCTGGATATTTCAGAGGTAAGGCTGCACTAACAACACCTTCAGTATGTTCTTTTACTGGATCTCCACTTAAGTTGTCTGTGCATCCTAAATCTGCCAATACCTCATTAATCACATTGGTTGCTGCTACATCCGCGGTTCCATCAAGCTTCCTGCAATCACTACCCGTTGCTTCTCCTATAGTGCCTTGTGTTGTTTGCTCTGCATTTAGGGGATCGTCACTTGTATGTTGTGTCGAGCTTCCACCTGTAGTGAGTCCAGATGATTTTGTCAAAGGATCATCCTTTGAAGACTCCAAGCGGAGTTTTCTCTTCTTTTTACGCTTCCCATCACCAGTTGGATTTTCTGTTACAGTAGAATCCCCTTGATTCACCTTGCTTGGTTCATTTACAATCTCCACCTGAGCATTTGCAATGGATCCAGATGGTTTTGTCACACCTTGAGTAGTAGGACCATCCTTTGACGACTCCGAGTGGCGCCTTTTCTTCTTCTTCAGCTTTCCATCACCATCTGAATTTTCTATGACATTACAATCCCCCTGCTGCACATTACTTGCGATGTGCCGCTTATAAGGGTCATTTAAGATCTCCCCCTGAGTAGACACTATATCTGATTTGGCTGCTTTCTCGCTATACCCAGACTGGTCTTTTGCTTCAGCAGTATCCATGGACGATAGGCCAACAGAACTAACCTTATTTGATTCCTGGCAATTCTTCTCATGAGAAATATTACCGGCTGTATCTGCCATATCCAAGACATTCTCGCTTTTACTTCCTTTCTCCATGTTGCTTACCTCAACTGCTCTTTCATCATGATATTCATCATTGATTCCTTCTGCAATTGTTTCTTCACCAGCTACAACTTTGCAAGTGGAATTACTCGTCTCTCCAACTGCCGGATTTCCATATCCTTCATGTACAATATCGATGTTACTTTTGTCAGTAACTAGATCAGTAGTTGCCTGAGCATCAGTACCCAACTGGCTTCCACTATTGAGTTGTGATGATGGAAGATGCATGTCAGATGGTCTGACCACTGCTTTGTCTCTGCTAGTCATTTCAACATTATCTGCACCATCACCTTGTTGCCTTGGGTTTTCATGAAGCAGGCCTCCATCTAACACTTTTGGTACCTCCACTGTTCCAGCTGATGGTTTTCGTATTTCCTGGGCAGAAACATCTTTGGGAGTGACTGACTGATGTTTTTTCCTTTTCTTATTCTTTCCAGGAATGATTGGATTTTCAGGCTGGATTGAATCCTCTTGTGCATTTCCAAGTGATTCTTGCTGAAAAGAATTGCTTGGAATTACCCCAAGAGAATTAGTGTTTGTTTCCAACGAAGGCTTTTCCAAGCTATTCACATCCCTGGTTTTGTAATCATTAGTTTCTCTAACAGGATCTACAGCTGACGTGTTAACAGAATCAGTCCTTCTAGCCCTTTTGCGCTCCTTTTCCTGAGAGGGATCATCCAGTGCATGAAGCTCTCCCACCGTTCCCTCCCTTGTCCCCACTTGCTTGTCACCAGAAACAACACCAATATCATGGTCTTCGACACTATGCAGAAGGTTTTCCTTTCTTGCAAGTAACTCCTCTCCAACCAGGGCCACATTGCTTTGATTTGAAAATCTACTGACATTTGCCACAGAATTTGTTTGTACATCAGTAGCCAGGCTTACTGCTGCATCCTTCTTTGTTTCCGTATTCAGATGTGACGAGGATGATAGCTGCACATCATTTGGCACTGCATAATGTGCATGACCATTAAGCAATGCTGCAGCCTCCTCACTACCTACAAAAGCACATGAAGTATTAGATTTTAAAATAACTCAGCATAAACTATATGAAGGGAAATCAACAATATTAGCAGGTTCAACCTCATGCCTCAACAGACGATACAACTACGGACAGCATAAATTTTAACAACTTAAATGCATACTGAAAAGAGGTTAATCATATGCATGAGAAAGAACATATTGCCTCGAGCATGTCAAAGAAATCCACAGCCTTCACTGAGTGAGAAGGAGCTATGGGTTGACCATACACAGGAGATTTGACACAAAGGTTCGCTTCAGAAACACAAAAAACTTGAATGATCAATTCAACTGAATAGCTAACCTCATATCCAGAATAAGACATTAACCAACAATAAGCAAACTACTCCCTCCGCCCGAAAAAGCTTGTCCCTCAAATGGATGTATCTAGTGTACCAAGTTAGTGCTAGATACATCCATTTGAACCATTTGAGGGACAAGTTTTTTCGGACGGAGGGAGTACAAAACAGTAGCAATGCTAACTTGACTCAACAATTAATACAATTCAAATGCCACAGTGGATGCTAACTCAATACCTTCCAGCAATTGAGGATTTACACTGCCTGATATTGTTGCAGGCAACTCCATAAGCTGTTTGTCCATATCAACTCCAAGACAGCCTCTACTTGATCTCCCTCTATCCTCGTCTCTGGAGTAGTGTGAGTCCGTCGCAACTGCTACCATCTTGACATGCAGAAAGCACCCAGCTTTGACTTTCGAAAATGCACTCCTCAGTGCCATAGAATCAGAAAGGTGGTACATTGCACCCTTACGTAGCACCTGGCGGAAATACTAACACATTTAGAAACTTGCACTACCTTTTGAAGGGTCTACAGATTGCACATGCTAACTGTATGGAGTTCCAGAAGAATATGCCATTCAGTCCAGGACTAATGAGTTGTCCTGACTATCAGAATCAAGATATACATCTTTGAAGAATCACAATTCATGTATATATTTAGTGAACTTTGTAAATTTTGATAGCCATCTATTGCATTTTTTATCAAAGAAACCAGAATTGTTAGTTAGCTCAATATCCATTAGGCGTTTGACGAACCATACACACTGATTCATAGGTAGGGTTTATTGAGGTTTGGGGGTTTGGAGGCACTATGCTCACAGCTGATCAGACGCCAATTAAGTAAAACGTACCCAGACTAAAGCATCTGATCACCTAACAAAACACGGAAAAACCTACACCGAAACGTCCATAGATGAGACAAACTACATGCCAAAATACACGAAATCTAAGAGACCACGAGGAGCTTACTAGCCTACATCCAGACAAAAAAATCATGTAAAAACATGAAAAGGATCGAAGCCGTAGACTATAACCTGAAAGGACTTGACGGCGACGGGGCCGAGGTCGGGGAAGGCGGCGGCGTGCTCCACGGCCACTTGCGCTGCAGGGAGGCAAACAAGGGAGTCGGATAAGGTTCTCTCGGTCTGGGCTTGATAGGAGGAGGGGAGGCGACGAGAGGCGTACACTTGAGGCGGCGGATTGTGGAGTCCGCGGCGACGTTCAGGGCGAGGTGCGTGCCGAAGTCGGTGTCGAGGAACAGGGACAGGTGGGCGCCTCCGCCGGCGGAGCGCGCCTGCGGCGGCGGCGGTGACGGCGACGACCGCGGGCCGGCCATTGCTGGGGTGCGGCCGCCGCCAGCAAGAGAGGGGAGGAGAGGGGTTTGACAGAGAGAGACGAGAAGTGGCGTATTTTGAGGGTGCGCTTTAGGTTATAGGCCAACCATTTCGAAATTACCGGAGATTTTTTAGGAAGAGCGCGCATGGCCGAATAAAGAGGCAGAAAAAAAATATTTTTTTATAAGAACATAAAGAGGCAGATTTGGTTCTACAGTACGAAGCATTTGTCCTTTTTCACAAGAAGGTCCTTTTTATTACACCACAAAGAGTTTCTTCTCGTTTAACTCCAAATTTACGTTTGACAAATATATTCTTTCTCGAGCACGTGGGCACTCGTGCTCTGGATATATTAACTACAAAGAGATAGTGCTATGTACAAACTATGGCATGCTTATATGAGGTGTACCCGCAAAAGAAAAATGCTTATATAAGGTGGAACTTGCGGAAAAAAATGAATATGTGGAAATGGATTGCTTACCAACTAGTAGTAATGTTGCCTTTGATAGATGTTTTGGAAGACCAACAAAAGACATCGACATATTGAAAAATGTGTCCAGGACTGAGATAACGCGTACAAATGGAAGTTTATATGATTTGGTTATAATGTGTTTGCATCAATGTAACCAAATAAAATATTGTCTTGTTCATGTAGTGTAGAATTCGTAGAAAATTCGGGTGAACAGCCCTGCGGGCTATCGCAGAGAATGATTTATCTTGGTAAAGCTTTGATATATAACTTGATTTGAATGAAATGCTAAGCTTTTCTAGATCAAGATTTAAAAAGTCGTGTAGGATATGATCTGAACCAAGTGTACAACTTCCCAAGGTTTTTCAAGCGCTAGGTGCTGAGCGAGCATTGTGCCTCCGCTTCGTTCAATGACAGCTTAAGCCTAAAATCCCAATCGTGTAGGAGAAGGAGAAACAAGGAGGAGCTCAAGTTCAGGGAAGGGGGAGAAAGCTGGCAACGGCAAGGTTGGGAAAGAGAAAACACCAGGCTCCAGCCTAGACGATGAGAAGCTCAATGTCAAGAAAGGGGAAGAAAGTTGGCCACTACGAGGTCGGGGAAGAGAAGCCACCAAGCTCCAACCTAACAAGGAGGAGCCCGAGATCGAGAAGGACCAGCGGCGAGCTCAGTGTTGAGAAGCATACTACATGACAAAACAAAAATCCATGCATGTGAATCATCCCAAGATCACTATGAATAAGCAAGATGATTGTATCTGGACTGGATCGCTTACCAACGTAACACACTGGACAGGAGAGTTGTTCTAGATTCCCGTGGCTAGGTTATACCTCCCATTCTTGAGAATTTTATCCCTAGAACCGATTCGTAGATCGAGCACTGAAAGTACGGTGCCTCTGTAGGTATCCATGCATACGGAACCGTCCAACAGAGCTTCGGCGTCCGGAACTATGCTATGTCGGATAACTAGAGGTGGATGAGTATCCTTGCAACGTAGTAACAATTCCCGGGAGAGAGGGGGGAGGGCACAACCATGAGGCACCAGAAAAGTTTGTCCTTTGGGGTTGCCCCTCCCCTCTATTTATAATAGCGGGTAGGTGATACATCTCCAACGTATCTATAATTATTGATTATTCCATGTTGTTATATTATCAATCTTGGATGTTTTATATACATTTACAAGCAACTTTATATCATTTTTTGTAACTAACCTATTAACTTAGTGCCCAGTGCCAGCTCCTGTTTTTTGCTTGTTTTTTACTTTGTATAGTATTAGTACCAAACGAAGTCCAAATGCCATGAAACTTTTTAGAGATTTTTTTCTGGTGATAAGAGACCCTGGAAGCTTCCGAGGAAGCCAGAAGGTGGAAGGGGGCCCACTAGGCACCAGGGCGCGCCCTGGGGGTAGTGGGGCCCACAGGAGCCGTCTTGACCTACCCCCGACTCTATAAATACTCTAAAATCCCTAAAACCCTGGGGGAGTAGATGAAATACTTTTTCCGTCGCCGCAAGTTCTAGAACCACGAGATCCAATCTAGAGGCCTTTTCCGGCACTCTGCCAGAGGGGGTGACGATCACGGAGGGGTTCTTCATCATCCTTGTTGCCCCTCCGATGATGCGTGAGTAGTTTACCACAAACCTACGGGCCCGTTGTTAGTATATAGATGGCTTCTTATATCTTTTTAATCTTCAATACAATGTTCTCGTTGATAATTCTTGGAGATCTATTTGATGTAATGACTTTTTGCGGTGTTTTAGTTGGGATCCGATGAATTATGAGTTGATGATCAAATCTATCCATGAATATTATTTGAGTTTTCTCTGAACTCTTTTATGCATGATTTGCATAGCCTCGTATTTCTTCTCCAATTTATTGGTTTAGTTTGGCCGACTAGATTGATTTTTCTTGCCATGGGAAGAGGTGTTTTGTGATGGTTCGATCTTGCGGTGCTTAATCTCAGTGATAGAAGGAGACATGACACGCATGTATCATTGCTATTAAGGGTAACAAGATGGGTTAATTCATACGTGAGTTTATCTTGTCTACATCATGTTATCTTGCTTAAGGCATTACTCCGTTCTTTCATGAACTTAATACACTAGATGCATGCTGAATAGCAGTCGATGTGTGGAGTAATAGTAGTAGATGCAGGCAGGAGTCGATCTACTAATCATGGACGTGATGCCTATATGCATAATCATTGCCTTGGATATCGTCATAATTATTTGCTTTTCTATTAGTTGCCTAACAGTAATTTAATGAAACCATGGACATTGATATGTCTCCATCATATCTATAACTTTTTATTGTTTCGTACTATTACATTATCAATCTTAGATACTTTATATACAATTTTATATTATTTTTGGGAACTAACTCATATGTCTCTAACGTATCTATTATTTTGATTGTTTCATGCTATTATATTATCAAATTTAGATATTTTATATGCAGTTTTATGTCATTTGGGGAACTAACCTATTACCTCAGTGCCCAGTGCCAGTTCATGTTTCCTGCATGTTTTGGGGTTTTCATGAAAACAATACCAAACAAAGTCCAAACACAATAAAACGTTACGATGATTTTTTTTCTATACCAAAAGGGACCCTAGGAGTCTTGGGAGGGGAGACCAATGGGCTATGGGAGAGCCACAAGCTCACCATGGATGCCCCTAGGGGGCGCCCCCTAAGCTTGTGGGACCCACGTAGCTCTGATTGCCCTAATTCTAACTCCATAAATTCCCATAAATCCTGAAACCAACAGAGAGCCACCTGGAACACTTTTTCCGCTGCCGCAAGTTTCTGTTCTTCCACGATCCCATATGGAGGCCTTTTCTGTTACTCTGCTGAAGGCAGAATCGATCACGGAGGGCTTCTACATCAACCCTTGCTACCCTCCAATGATGTGTGAGTAGTTTACCACTGACGTACAAGTCCATAGCTAGTAGCTAGATGGCTTCTTCTCTCTCTTTGATCTTCAATACAAAGTTCTCCATGATCTCTGTTGATTTCTATCTAATATATTCTTTTTTCCGGTGTGTTTGTTGGGATCCGATGATTTATGGGTTTATGATCAGATTACATTGAAACTAATTGAGTCTTTGTTGTAATCTATTATTCATGATTGTTATAGCTTTGTATTTATCTCCAATATATCAGTTTTGTTTGGCCAACTAGGATGATTTATCTTAAGTGAGAGATGTACATTGTAATGGGTTTAACGTGCAGTGTCCTCCCCTCGTGACAAAAGGGGTAGCAAGACACGTATTTGTATTGTTTCCATTAAGGTTAAAACGACGGGGTTCATTCATATTGCTTGAGTTTATTCTATCTACATTATGTCATCTTGCTTCATACATTACTCTGTTTGTTATGAATTGTTGGAAATATGCCCTAGAGGCAATAATAAATTGTTTATTATCATATTTCCGTATTCATGATAAAGGTTTATTATTCATGATAGAATTTTATTGATTGGAAACTTACATACATGTGTGAATACATAAATAAATACTATGCCCCTAGTGAGCCTCTACTAGACTAGCTCGTTGATCAAAGATGGTTAAGGTTTCCTAAACATAGACATGAGTTGTCATTTGATAACGAGATCACATCATTAGGAGAATGATGTGATGGACAATACCCAACCATAAGCTTAGCATCAAATTGTTTAGTTATTTTCCATAAATTATTTCATGTCAAGTATCAGTTCCTTAGACCATGATATCATGTCACTCCCGGATATCAAAGGAATGCCTTGTGTGCTATCAAACGTCACTTTGTAACTGGGTGATCATAAAGGTGTTCTACAGGTATTTCCGGAGGTGTATGTTGAGTTGCATGGATCGTGCAATGCCCAATATGCGACTATGTCTCCCACGTGTCGAGGCACGACTTAAAGACATAAGCGCATACTAGAATGATCTCAATTATGGTATATTTGCACATCTCATGTAAAATTCAGGGATGAAATTGTAAAAGATAGTTGGCTTACACTCGCCACGTCACACAATGAATACAATAGCACACATCATCCAAATAACACAGGGTCCGACTACGGACGAAAATCCAAATGCGAAAGATACCATAAAACACAAGCCCGGATCCTCCTAGTAAGAACCATTACTGATCATCGGGATACGAAACATAGTAACGTCCACGCTCTTCATCGAACTCCCACTGAAGTTCTGACCCATCTCCTGCATTGTTCTCAGCGGTACCTGCATCTGGTATGTGTTGAATCTGTGAGCCACAGAGGACTCAGCAATCCCGTTCCTGGGTATCAAAACTACCAAAGCCTTAGGTGTGGAAAGGCTATAAACAAGGGTTGCAGCAAGCACTAAGCACTAGCTTACGAGTTTAGAGCGAGAAGAGAACAAGTGCCAACGATCGCCAAGTTGATCAAGATGTGATCCTAACTACTCATGATCAAACATAACCCCACCGTGTTCACTTCCCGAATCCCTTCAGAAAGAGACCATCACGGTTACTCACACAGGTAGTGTATTCATGAATAAGGTGTCAAGTTATCTACAACCGGATATTAACAAATTCCCATCTGCCACATAACCGCGGGCATGGTTTTCGAAAGATCAAACCCTGCAGGGGTGTCCCAGCTTAGCCCATCACAAGCTCACGATCTGCGGAGTCGCAACTCCAAAGTGGGAAGACCTGAGTATCCTCGGAATCCAGTGCTCAAGATATTTTGACAAAGGTAAAACTAATCCAGCAAGACCTCCCAGCGTGCCGACACCCTGATAGTAGCCGCGCGTATCTCGTCTCAGGCCACGACCGGATGGGCGATTCTACAGGTTATACCAGATACCTCGGGTTTCCCCAAGGCGGCCCCGCAGAACCCCCGGTTTGGACCAACACTCATGAGGAGTACTGGCCCGGGTTGATAATTAAGAACTCGGGTTTGCAACGCCCTATGCAACTTTTAGTTATTAGGCAAATGTAAAACCAATGTTGGGCCTTGCTGGAAAAGCTTTAAACAGAGCGTATTATCAAGGGGGGCCCATAAACCCCAACCGTGTTAGGAACACAAAATCAAGGAACATAACACCGGTTTATCGGTTCCTAAGGTGGCATGAGTGGAACAAAACACCAAGCAGAAAGGCTTAGCCTTCCACCCATAACCAATATATAGGTGCATTAGTTTTTAACAGGTAATATATTGTGATATCCCAATAACAAGTATCATAATGGAGCAATCTTCAAAACTTCACCTGCAACTAACAACGCTATAAGAGGGGCTGAGCGATGCGTACTTAGCCAAACATCGGTTTGTTATGAAGGCGGTTATAGTGTTTCATGGCAACAATAGGGGGCTGACAAACAGGAATGGGCATCGAGGCATATCTAAAAGAACGAGACATCTAGCATAGGCAAAGATAGAAGTGATATCTGGGAATGGTCATCTTGCCTGTTGATTCCATGGAGGGATCGTAACCTTGCTCCTCAAACTCAACCTCGAAAGGAACCTCGAACTCCGAATCGTCACCTGGCTCTAACCAACACAACAATGCAAACACCGGAACAACAATCAATCATCATGCAATGCTCAAACACATGATGCATGATATGATGCATATGAACATGGGTAGGATATGATGCAACTCCTAGGGACAAGTTGAGTGCACAAGCATCATGGCAATAATAAGATCACACACATGTGGAACACAAGCAAAAAGAAACAAAACTAACATGGCCACAAGTGGTTATGTAGATGTTTTAAACAAGCACCCAAGTTGTTTAACATGGCAAGGGGTGCATCTAGGAACAACAACACCATGCTAGCATTTTAAATGGGCCGGAAAGAACAACCAACAATTTCCGGAAACTCCCATATTCATATAAATACAATTAGGACAGATATGAGAAAGTCATATTTTAAGGTTGTTAAACATGCAAAACAACATCACCACATTAATCTACACATTTTTCCACCCAAAATACATATAAAGTTTGTCAAATTTGGAGTTGTAGTTATTTAGTTATGATTTTAAAAAGTTTGAGCATATTTAAACACAAATTAATTCAAACAACAATTTAAATGTTTTTAAACATGGCAACAAACTGCATATTAATATTCTACATGACAAACTAGGCAGTTTTCATATATAAAACATTTCCATCAGATGCATATATTAAAAGATATAAATATGCAAAAGAAAATGCAGAAAAGAAAAACAAAAACAAAAAGAGAAAAGAAAAACAAAGGAAAAGGTCAAGCTGACCCAGCCTGGATCTAGCCTCAGGCGCTGACCCATGGGTCCAGAGGCGCTGAGGTGGCGCTGCGGGTGTGTGAGTGGGTGTGGGTGGCGCTGAGAGGCTGACTGATGGGACCAACCTGTCAGCGACACCGATAAATGCAAAAAGGAGGGAATAATTCCACTGCCCCCGGCGTGATTCGAACACATGTCGCTGGCTATTTGACGAAGAGACACACCACTGGGCTACGAGTGTGCATCTGATAGAGAAGGGGCGTGTTGCCTTATGTGTTAACTGAAGAAGCAGGAAGCAGGGGGAAACAAAGCCCGTCGGAGTAGCTCGTCGGAGCTGCTCCGGCGACCAATTCAGGCGTCGGAGTGGTGTAGTGTGCTCCTGGGGGAGTTCCGCACCCGCGATGTGAACTTGCAGATCCTAACGACGACTACAACGACGCCGGCGACAAGCAACAGAGGCGGCGGCGACGAACTACGGCGCGGCAAAGCACGGGCCCTAACGGAGCGGCTGATACGTCCAAAACGTATCTATAATTTCTGCTTGCTCCATGCCACTTTTGGGTGATATTGCTATGATATTCATACACTTCCATACACTTTTGATCATATTTGGACTAACCTACTAATCCAGTGCACCCTGGTGCCAGTTTCAGTTTTCGGCTGTTTTTGTATTTCAGGTTTTCACGTTACGAGAACTGCCAGGAAAAATCCAGAAAAATTATATAAAAAATCAGCGTTCAAGAACCTACCTTGCGCCCGAAGGACAACCGGGGGGGGGGGG